>CM017559.1:39917627-40417627 GCA_007844125.1 Sinonovacula constricta | reverse complement strand
AAGAAATCTTCTCATCTACTGATAGGCTCATTTCTGTGCCTGTTTTCAATCAGTTTGCATCTGGAGATGAATAAACGTAGTATGTACTTAATAGCTGGACTTTTATTCTGGTCTATAAAGATTGACCTATATATATGTATGTGTACATAACAGTGTATAATCTAAATAATGCCACAGTCAGTTGGCGTTGGCGTACGCTACAAAATGAGAACAATTGACTAGAAAATCCAATGACTGAAAGGTTAAATTGCAATTCCTCAGTGTCTTTTTTCATACAAGTGTTGTTTTTTTTCACCAAAAGGCTGGACATAATTTTATTGTAAAACTTAAATGAAAAATCTGCATAGCTAGATTCGGTTTGTGATAGACAATTATTTCAAGAAATAATTAAGTGTAATGCAACTGTGTCACATTTGAGCAAGGTCCCGTTTAAAATAAAAACTCATACAATTATGTACACATTTGTTTGCAATGATTAAGTTAAACTTTAATACGAATGACAAAATACGTCTCCAGCTGCTTTTACTAGTTCAACTTGAAAAGCATCCATAATTATCATTCTATTTATCTCTTTGATGTCCATTTTGACATTAAGTTCAGGAAACATTATGTCATTGATGCTATATAAGATGTATATAACCATACTATTTATACGATTAGCATTTGCAACATAATATTTTCAGGAAACATTATGTCATTGATGCTATATAAGATGTATATAACTATACTATTTACACGATTAGCATTTGCAACATAATATTTTCAATTCAAGTCTTTTGTCTACGGAATTAATCAACGCTTTTCGAATAGACTGGGTTTTATATTCTGAATGATGTGTCTGTATAATCAGACATTAATCATTGCATGACAATATCAAATCTAAGCAGCGGCCTAGACTTTCCAATAAATATGATCCCTGTATAAATATTTCCTTTTCTTTGTAATTACGCAAGAAACATGTACTGGCTTGCAACATGCATACAAAATCATCATTGGCGCCGCTCGTGAGAATAGGTTTCTTAGAAAATTATTCTGCACGAAGACAATAATGGCGGAAAAACAGGACTAGGATTAGATATTGAGATTATTGTACCGCTTTTATGATTTTATATTACATGTATAACGTGATAGACAGTATAAGAGGCAACACGACAAAAGAATAGTACCAGGCTATAACATAATTTAAGAATGATAAATGAATAGATAAATATTATAATTCTGGTCTGCATCGTTTATTGTCCATTATATTAAGCACCTAAATAACCACGAGGTACAGAAACTCAGATGCGGCTTCAAGAATCGAAACTCCCATGATATGTTGATAAAATTACCATCTGGTTTGGTTAACGTGATTAATTGTTTTAGACGTAATGTTTTTATTCACAAAACTGTCATATTATTTTTGATAACATCTAGATATTAATGCTTTGCAAAGTGATTCAAAATACGAAATCTAATTAATCATGTGTATGCATTAACTTCATGCCATAGTATCAAAGGTGTTGTTGTTGTTTTTGTTGTTATTTACGTTAAAATCCGTCATTATGCTATGAGCGAAAAGCAAGCTTTATATTGAGAAATATGAAATGGTCATTTGACACATATCACATATGTTAACAAAGCAAACTTTACAGTGTTTCATTTCATTAATAGTATTCATAAATATTTTTAAATTCGTCGGCGTTTTTATTAATAAATAATTAGATTATAATAAATGTAAGCGGTATGTGGCTGTCATCAAAAATAGTCAAGATTTTGAAATTTTGTTGCATTAATTTCATAGTGTAGTTGCCAATGTGTTCGAGGTATTATATATGTATATTCACATTGTGCATGTATCTGGTTTTTATTTTTAAGAATTGTACGTACGGAAAAGATGTAATAATAAAATTGATATATTAACGACGAGGATTAAAAACAGTTTAAAAAAATACATATGCAAAAATATTTTGCATTGAATCATACTCAGACACCGTCATCATAACGTTTAAATTTTCTTTAATATAAGTTAAATAACTAGAAAAGAGAAAAGCATATTTGCATTTTTATTAATAATCAGACACACCTTTTGCAACCACGTTGAAATCATTATGCCAACATCTTATGTGCATGGTGGTTTTACGTTTGTTTGAAGATGTTGAAGTTGATATTTAGAACTTAAAACATCTATTATTTGCTGAAGACAAACGATTCTGATGCACCATCGGTCTCTATTTATTTCTCAATAGGGAAATAAGAAAAGGTCATTTCCACAGATATTTAAATTTTATCTACCTGTAGACAAAAGCAATTAAGGTAAATAAAATGTCACAAAAACACAGACGAGACAAAACACACAAAAAGAAAAAAAAACATCAGTTACCGCCTTGGAACGGTCAGTCGGCAAAAGGGCCGACTGGAGTGTTTAAACCTGGTTTGTGGAGCGCTCCAACCTCGCACTTCCTGAAGTTTTTTTATAAAATTAACAGTGTAAATATAAATATCCCGGCAAAGTGAAACAATTAACAGTTAGCACCTGCATCGGGAGTTAAAACAGACACAGCGAACTTATGTACATACATAATAACTAGTAATAAATTAAACTATCAACATATATACAGTATGTACAGTAGATAAAAGCCTCGCAACCTAAAATTCCAAATGAGGGAGTAGTTTGAAATAAAACAGCACAAGCTCTGATATATAATAAGAACAATATTGTGGCGTCATGCAATGCAAGTTCAAATATGAATTTGTTGAATTAAATTATGCGTTATTGTCAATTTCGTTTCTGTGCAATAAGTTATTCAATGTTACAAATTCAACAAAACCTTAATCGTGAGTCTCTATCATATCCAACTGGAGTTTGAGGTTAAGTAAGCCAAGAAAATGTTGCATTTTATAATAATAAAATGTCAAACATCGTCCTGTTCAATATTTTGTTGAACACATTTATCTAAACATTTTGGAAATAAGCAATGAATTTTAACTTTCCTCTGAATTGTCTGTTTGTAAATATCGTGCTATGACCATGCGCCTTTGTTATTTGCTAGACTTTTTTCTTCGAATTTAAAACAGTATAAAAGATCTAATAAACTGGTGATTTTGCAAAGCAAAGTATAATCACATTTCAGTTTTTCATGCCAACAAAACGTTGCGGTTTTCAAAAATGTAAATAAAATATAATTTAAAATAAATGTAGATTTAAAATAGATTTATTAAATTCCAATGCAAGTACATTCAAGCCTCACACACTCACACACACATATACACACACACACACACAAATATATATATATATATATATATATATATATATATATATATATATATATATATATATAGAGAGAGAGAGAGAGAGAGAGAGAGAGAGAGAGAGAGAGAGAGAGAGAGAGAGAGAGAGAGAGAGAGAGAGAGAGAGAGAGTCAGATAGATAGATAGATAGATAGATAGATAGATAGATAGATAGATAGATAGATAGATAGATAGATAGATAGATAGATAGATAGATAGTGTGTGTTTATGTGTGTGTGTATATATATATATATCTTGAGAAATCACTTTCAGCGATATGTGTTGTGATTGTTGGTGAAGTATTATCATCTTGACCATCTTTGGTATGCATTGCAACTGAATAAGTTGGCCTATCTTCGTGACAAGTTAAGTGTTTGTGGGTGTTTCTTTTTAGGTTATAGTGAAACAAACTAACAAAACACGTTCAGATATGTACATGTATCACTATATGCTCCAGGTTTACCTATAATATCAGAAAGCGTGTCCTATATATGATAAAAGAAGCCCTTTTCACAGATTTGTTCTTACTTTTACCTTTGGCTTGCATGTGCATACCTGTGCCCCGTGCCTTTTCGAATGTGGATATATTTTGCAATGCTCATAGGACTTTGTCATACATCCATATTCAAACTTTGTAAGTGTATCTGAAAGTATTTGCCCATGGATTAACATCGCGTAATTGTTCTATGGTTCGAACCCGAACTGAACAATCCAGTCCAGTGCCCACCCCTTTACCTAATACACAAAGGGCGCTTCAAAGAGCAGATAAAGATGTATTTGCAGGCATAATATATCATTTTCACATACGAGATTACTTTCTGCTTAAATACCGTCTACATATAGTTATTTAGAATGGGTTTTACGAACATTTAAAACCTTTTTTTTCTGTGAGATGGAACGACATACTACGGTCTTGCATATATATCACATATAAGTAACTCATTAGTATTCATCCTTGCACCAAATATCCATTGACATGGCAACAGATTCCGAAAAATAGAATTATATACTGACATGGGCTTAATCTATGCCGTCGGTGAAGCGGAAATTGACACATATTTCACTATCTTCTGGTTAGGGAAATACCGTGGTAGTGGCATAAATGTAGTTAATTCGGATAAAAAAACAGCATGTGTTACAATGTGCTCAAAGAAATAAATTGCCACATTAACAATATAACCCTCTTTAGTCCCTCAGGTCAAAAAAAATAAATAAATAAAAGTCAATGCCCGCTAAGAATGGATTTGCGTCGTACATGTTATCCGGATATTAATGGATAAACATTTTTTTTTAAAAATCCAATGTAGTTTATATCCTTTCAATGTATTGCTTACGGTTTGTTGTATATGCAATAAACTATTGATGTGGCGTCTTTTTACGTGCATACATTCAGATGACATCACAATTGAGCACACTTTGATCATGTTTTAGGTATCTATCTAGAATGTGTTATAAATACACGTTTTTAAACTAGGTTTTGTTATTGTATTATGATACAGAGAACAACAATAAAAGATGTGTGCAGAAAATACACGCGTTTTTTAGTTGTGATATATTATTTAAATGCGACACAACAAATAATAATACAAGATTTGACCTAAAATGTAAACGATTTCTTTGCGTTCTTTAACTCACGGTTACAACGACAGCTGGACACGGTATGTACATGTAAATGTATCGTCGATCCAACACGAGACAATTAATAGTAAGACAAACAGTTGTAGTCTGTTGTTCACAAACAATATTAATCAAGAGATTGAAATCAAGTCCTGTCAGTACTTCAACACTGTTTGTGATGGTGTAAACATATACATGTATTTGCATACAAATCTATTTAATATTCTAGAGTTCCTTTTGCGTTATACTACCAATAGACGAACACTATTGCTGTTGTTTTTTTTATCGTTTGTGAAACCATAAGATCTCCGAAACTCTATATCACACACTTAAACGTGTACTTTATATTATGTATGGTACTGAAATTCATGTTGTTGTTCTCTCAAGATATTGCTAAATAATTCGTGTTAAGCCATCGATCAGTAACTCAAATATACAAGTACGTAGATGACCCTTTTAACTCTCAGGTTTACCAGCAAATATTTAAATAAATATTACGACTATTATTTAGCCCAACCCCCCCCCCCCACCCGTTGACTGTTTGGTCGACTGACTGTTCCAAGGTGGTAAATGCTGCGGTTGTAATTTTTCTTTGTGTGTGTTATGTCTCGTTTCTGTACTTTGTCCCATTTACATCTGTATGCCTTTTGTCTAGAAAGTTTAGACTCAAATATCTATGGCAACTCTTATAGGACCTTCTTTTATTTTTCTATTCACACATCCTTTATCTTTGTTGTGGTGCGTTAGAAAATCGCTTAAGTGTTATCAGTTGTAAATGGGTAGGTGTATAAATTATTACACCATCACAGTGTTGCAGGAGCAAGACATGAGTTTGAGAGGCACTGATCCACAACTTTTACTGATTAGAATAGTATATACGAATTAAAATAAAGCTACGCTAACTTAGGGAGTTTTAAATGTCATATAGCCGCCACACTTCTCAAAATATGTTGTTTTAAGCAAGCGTGATTGACCATAGGCGTAAAGTTAACTGATTTCTCTTTAGATAAAGTCATTTACTTTCAGCTATAACTGTTTAAATACAGCGAATTATATTCCATGATATGGTCTCCTTCCGCATAAAATTGATAGTGTATTTTCTTTATGTATAATACATTTAAACGTGTTTGCATACACGCATACCTTACTTAAACGTCTTATGAACTAAGCCGTTTTCTGGGGGATGTTTTTAGAGAAAACAGTTTGATTACGTTTATTATCGATAACACACCTTTCTCTTATATACAACGCATTGTTTAGGCCCAAATCAGATCATCTTGATATGTCTGATGGAAATCACACCATGATGCAAGATTTATGTCATGCTTACTCAGTGTTATTATACATACATTTATTTAACCGACACATTGTTCTGCATTCGAATTTATTTAACCTAATTTTGCATTTTAAGGATCGCCTCTTTGAATTTAACGAACTTATCTTTTGATATTCCAGTCATATATGTTACCGTAAGTCGATCATATTTAAGTCAGCCTAGGATACTAATGGCATACACAATTTTGGAGTCGCAGTTGTAAAATAAATAAACTCTCATCGCCGCGTGGGTTTGTGTCCTGGTCGGTTCGAGAGGTTTTATATAGAAAGGTTTTCCAGCTGACCTTAGGTGCGCTACTGGTTCTACCTAGATATTTTTATGGCATTAAACGTGAAACAATACTTAATTCTTGTAATGCTTCTCTCCAGTCTAAAGAAAATAAGTTTTTTTGTCAATTTCTTAAATCTTCTTATAGCCTGGATATAGAACTGTTCTATGTTTAAGCTTAAATTTCCTCCGTCAGTTAGTACACTATTAAATGTTATGGCGAAGTACAAGGATTTACCTTTCTTGTCCTGTCTGGTAAAGCATTTCGCCACAACCACTTGTCGCCTTATGTGAAATATTAAGAAAACTGTTTAAAATACTTTCTCAATAAGAAAATTGCAATATTGGGAACGTTTGTGAAATTTAACTTTAGCAGATATTCAGTTTGTGCAATGTCAAGGTTGTTTAAGACATTCAAACTGCTGGTGAATACAGCAACATTTTTTTCCGTCCAGTTTGATTTTCTATAGGTGTTTATATTTATATGAATCTTTAAAGCTTTTAGCAGGTAAGACTGCTGGGAGAAAGTTGTCTACGAACTAAAATCCAATTTTGCTAGATGTCTTATTTACAGTAAAGCCCTACTGAAATCGTGTGTGCAAAGGCGAAGTAAAATTTCCATTTGTCAATGTGTACTATTTCGCACTGACTTGTTGCGTATGAAGAAAACGTATTGCTGCATCCAAACACTCGTCGGCGCCAATACGTCTAAGGAAACATCACCAAAATTACGACGGGCTTTCTGGCAATGAAACTGACATGTCTCAGAGACTTAGTAAACGATAATCGATCTACGATACGACCTTTGAAAAGTTTGCTTGGCAATATCGTACCTTCCATGATTTATAAGAGAAAACTTTTGTTCAACTTGAAACACCTTTGAAGCTATTTGTCGCATATAAAACAAAGTAGGCCACGAGAATTTAAAGAAAAAACCTTTTTAAAAATGAGTAATGTGCAATTAATTTTAAAACTGCCAATACTTAAATATGACGGTTTTGCGAATCAATTGTAATATGTTTGTATAATTTCATTTTTAAAATACTGATTTTTGAGAACTTTTTGCTTGTCATGAATCCGGGTGTGACAATGAGCTTGGGTAAACTTCACAGAAATCAAAACACGAGTTTTACTTAAAGCTACGAGTTTGAGAACACCAATGACAATTCTTAAGTACTTACCTCTTGCATTTATGCAGACCGCAATTATATAATTTCCTGAGAACCTAGCTTCGTACAGCATAAGTTCGAGTACATGTACACCTAGGGGCGAAGGACTTCATATTAGACGTGCTCCCAGATGGCCAGCGGTGCTCCGCTGGTTCTACCAAGACAATTGAATGGTGTCTTCCTCCAGCAAAATACACATCTAAGAAATGCCAGTACCATTCGTAGATTACAAGAGTGAAGGCAATATATGGTTGTCAATTTATTTTATTGCATTACTTTTTTTCCCACACATATGTACTAACCATATGTCTATTATATATAACAAGAAATAATGCATTGCCTCATTACTTGTTATGTTTTGTGGTTTGTGGGTTTTGTACCACTGAGTGGTATTTTTGATACCAAAATGAAACCTTTACAGTGAGTTATACTGTTAACTTAAAATGCAACATGAACTTTATTTAATTTAGTATGTCATTTGCATTTTGCATTTCGTTCGTACTTAAATTTTTCATCGAATAATTTCGAGGGGTCGTGGTATACAAAATTCAAAACTTCAATTTCAAAGGAAATAAACAGTTGCAACTTAACAATGTTTCTTGATAATTTTCCGAATAAGCAGTTGATAATGACCAACTACCATCTCTATTCTTGTCTTGGGGATGTTGTACTTGCTGTTTTTATATTTATGTTATGTTTTCAACTATACCGATAAGTAACAAGCACATACTTTCATAGTCCAGTATTTCCTTATTTATAAAGGCTTGCGAGAGCCCTACATACTGACATTTAATCAATGTGTATTTATTTAGTTACTCAATCATTTAATACTTGAAATAGTACTATTTTGAATAACGTGTATCGCAATTTCATCAAATGAAGCTAACGGCAAGGTGATTATCTGCCTTAGAAAGGATATATATTCTACATTCTGGCGTGAAATCGACTTTGCATCTAACGATATTAAACGCCACAATCCCTATTTCATTTAAACCTTAGCATGTTAGTGCAAAGAAATGTCAAACATAGTTGGAAATTAATGTTTTATCAAACAGGGAAGGACAAATTTATAATGACAAATTGATTCGGCTTGGTTGTAAGTACATCGTACGATTTCATATAAGTTGAAGAATGGATATGATGCATTTCAATTTACTTAATTAACGTACGTATATATTTCATTGGTAGTACACTTTATAGCAAACAATCCAGGGGACTAATTACTGTCGGCAAAAGTACACTTGACTCAAAGGAAAATGGTGATGATGATAATAAAGAGGAGGAAGAAAAGGAGTAGAAGGAACAGGGAAATGAGGAAGCGGAAGAATAAAATACAAACTGTGAGTACGGAGGTGTTTATATTTCTCTGTGCAATTGTGAGGATAATAAAGATCATTTATATAAATCATTTATAACATTATTAATCCCTATTTTACGGTAAAACACCTGGTATATCTGTATGTTGAAATGGCTCAATATTTCAAAATAAGAGATTAATCAATTCTTCTGCCAGTCAAAGCCTTAGCTAATCAGATAACTGGGATGGTTTTATCAACAATAGTAGAATAACTTAGAAATTATATACATACATCTTTTCTCTGAGTTTATTTTTAACCGTTGTCAAACATAAAACAAAAAGGAAATGGTTATTTCTTGTTTTGTATTTGCCATAAATATGAACGACACAAAGGAGGATTGTGTCATCGGATAAAGTCTTCTAAATATGTGTTTATTAATTCACTGTGTTACGGTGTTTTCCTATCTTCCATATATGTCGACAGTATTTCTACGCTTTAAGCGATGTAATTGGAAGATTTTCTTTCTAATAATAGTTATACGTTGCTGTATAGAATTGCCTTTGACGATTTTATAGATATGTCTATATTTATGGCAAATATATGTATGCATATACTCATACTATTCAGAACAATATACATGTTGTTTTTATTGACATTTCGATGTTAATTTTATGCCGACATTTTGCGTGCAAAGAGGCATTCAGACAAAATATAATACATACACGTATCTAGACGCATTTTGTTGTTGTTTTTTATCTCATGGCAGTCATTTCCACCAAGAACTACCTCACTACTCTATATTCTTTGATTGTATTTTATGATGCTGTAAAGTTTTTGTGTCTCGGTTAAGAAGACAGCTAATCCATTTGACTTTAATGATGTAAGACTCGACATTGCATGCCACTGTCTCATAAATCGCTTATAAGCATTTGACTGATCTTCAAAACCGTCTCCTAAAATGATGTTTATCAAACCATTAGCATTTAACGATCTTCGGTACATGTACATTTGTGTGTGTGAATACTGTCCTCTTTCCCCAATGAAAAATATCTTTTCATACACATAGGATGGTTGATCCAAAGATATTACCACAAGTTATCTAAATGACAGTTCTACATTCAATATAAATGTATTTATAAAAGTATAGTTCAATTATTTGTGATGCACCTAGATGTAAATTTTTAGTAAAATAATACAAAAGCTTAAGCAAGAATGAAGAAAAATACTTTGAAATTTACACATGCGCAGCACAACACGCGTTGATCGAGGTTTACTATCAAATACATAGACTTTATCTCAGGGTTCCATCGACTTTTAATAACGTCTGTTACGAGCAACCACTCAGCATTCACGCAATTGAAAACGTGTTGTTGCCACATGGTGTCAGTAAGACGGTGCACACATCTCAAACCATGCTTTATTGACGAGGATAAATATACATACACGAAGCTAAGACTAAACTGTAAGGTGCGTTGAGGAGTGTATCCATTGCAGTAATATTAATGTTGATTCTTCTGTTTCTAGCTTTTTCTGATATGTTCTCGTGTTAAAGGTGGTATCCGACAGTTTGCCTATATCAAAATCATGCAACGATATCTTACCACTGCTTTGGAGAATTACGGCATACTTTCTGTACAAACTCAAATTTTAACATAAGTTAAGACGGTTTTGAATATTGCCTACGTTGTTAGGCCGTAAATCGCTAAAGAAAACACTCTCAAAAATCATTCTTTACAAATATATAAATAAGCAAGTTGGTGATCTCTGAGATCTAAAGCATCAATGTACAGCATTTTCAAGGACAGTTACGGTAACGATGAATTCTATGTGTTTTTAGAGAGAAGAATTGGTTCAAACTGTGAGATACCACCCTAAAATGTCCCATGGATCTAGACCCTCGTAGACTTATGGCCTCTTCGTATGAGAAGCTGTCACCATAGCCGACTCAAAACCTTACACACTGGAATCGTTAAAGTAAGTTTAGCAAGTAAATGTACCGAAACTCATTATGAAAACATGTTTGCTATTGGTACATATCTTTGTATGGAAAATGAACAGATATCAAACAAATGTTTTGCTGTTGACGTTGTAGATGTTGCTCTTCTTGTTGTTGCATTAAAGTAAATCGTAGCAACACAGTAATGGTTATTATAGAGTTGTCCCGCCATTTTGATCCAGACTGGGACTCAAACCGACGGGGTGAGTGGCAAGCAGTCAAAGCGTTCGCGACATACCCACGCGGCAAATCCGTACTGTGACTAACCAGCATGGTCTTTTCTTAGGAGCGAACTCTAAAAGTGTCATCAAAATGTGTTAAGACTGTAAGCGCAGACTGCCTCAGTTATGCAGTATACATTCCTGTTTAGACCCAGACTGAAGTGTAATATTCTATGAGATGACATGATAAAACATGTCGCAACAATAAGTATAGCTTAAAGAATAACAATATCTGGCACTTGCAGGCACCCGTAACAGCCGTTGCTATTAAAGTAAGAAAAACAAAAACAAATATTATTCGTTTGTTATAAATCATTATTCAATTCCCTATCCTTTCATACGCCTTGGGCGGACATTAACCGCAGAGCGATTTATTCACTGACAATCTCTGACCTCTGATGGAACTGTTTTATGAAATGAAAGGTGTTGAACTACAGAATACATCAGAAAGCCAGTTACGCGCTGTCACTGAGCCCGACTAAATGGATAACATTAAATCATGTATAACCTCAGAGGAAAACCAGATGTGAACTGACGTAATAAGATATTAATCTTTTGAAAAGTATCATGCTTTATCATGAGGGAAGACTCATATCATATAATCATATCCTGTATGGGAAAGAAGAACTACACATGTAGGGTAATTTGGTCGTAAATTATAGTTTCATTTAGGCGTTTCAAACACTATAAATTGAGGGGAAAACGTTTGAGTATGTGTGATATTTTGAAAATAACTGAATGGTATTGTGTTCAGAATGACATAAAGCCGACCTGAAAGGCTGTAGCAATTAATCTACAAAAAACGGGCATTTGGAGGAAAAACATGTCCTTTTGTTGCGTAAACTTTTATCAAATTTGTAAATGCAAAACCAGAGCATGGATGATAATTGTTATCTTTTAAAAGTTTAGGTTAGTACCAAATTAGTTCATGGTCTTGCTGTATCCGAGAAGAAAAATTGGCTTAAATGCATTCCGAAATTCGTGTCGTTTGCGAGGAAAGCAGACTTGTACTGAGTTAAATTCTGACAATACTCGTGGAAAAGAATATGTAACAACGTCTCAGTTCTTCGTCGTCGAAATCAGTAAGTCAACGCGTCGAAATTGTACGGGTCTTCAGTGTGTTATAACGTCTATTTCAGTGGTGTTTGTTCAGATTACCGCTGGGTTAGATATTTTACCCACAAACATTTAAACATGCTATTATTATAGCATATGTATTTATATAATCAACTTACCAATGGTAACATTGATTATACAATTGGCTGCTGAGGGTCATTAGGGGGAATCAATCCAACCTGGTTGTATTATCAAATGTCCTCTGGCGGCTGAATTCCATCTAATGAGGTCTTTGTTTCAGGTCGCGTAAGCGTCATCGTGTATTGAAGCAGCATGATATGCTAACGGTAGTTAAACTGAGAATGCATCTTGAATACATAGAATTATCTCCCATGATATGCTATCCGGCCGCATAAAATTGATAGCACTTTGCTTTAAGTACCATACATTTAAACATGTATATATACACGCATACCTTACTTAAACGTTTTATAAGAATGTTTTCAGAGAAAAAAATGATTACATACATTATCTATAACACATCTTTCTTGTATTGACAAAGTATTGTTTAGAGCCAAACACTAAATCAGATATATTTCTGGTGGAAATCACACCATGATACAAGAGTGTTATGTTTTATCAGTGTTATCATACATACATTCATTTTACGAACACTGTTCTACATCTGAATGTATTTGACTCACATGTATGTTATTGTAAGTCGATCATATTTAAGTCGGCCTAGTATACAAACGGGCATACACAATTTTGCAGTCACAGCTTTTAAAATAGAAAGTCCACAGCCTTTCACTGCTTCGGTTTGAGTCACAGCCGGTTGGGGAAGGCTTCCAAGCTATACCCAGATATATTTTAGCATTAAAGGTGAAACAACACTTATAGGTTGTGATAATTCTCACTAATCAAAACAAAATAAAACTGTTTTGTCAATTTCCTACATATTCTTATAACCAGGACATTCAACTGTTCGATGTTTTATGTTAAATTTCCTCCATCAATGAGTACACTATAAAATTGATATAGCGAATTGTAAATTTTTCCATATAATCCTGTCCTGTAAAACATTGCGTCAGAACCACTTGTCGCTTTATAACAACGTGTATGTTGGTGTCATAATGGTATATTAGATTTTAATTCGGAAAAATAATGAACTACTGAAAAAAAAGGTTGGTTTATTGAACAAACATTGTGAAATATAAAGAGAATTTATTAAAACATCTTCACAGTGAGAAAACTTCATTATTGGGAACGTTTGTAAAATAAATATTTTGCAGATATTCATTTTGGGCAGTGTTAATTCCGTTTTATGCATTTCAAGTGCTGGCGATTTTTTACAAATCGCAAATTGTCTTAAAGTACAACGCATTTCCCTGCCAGTTTAGTTCTCTGTATTAATTTATATTCATATACATTTTTAAATCTTTTAGCAAGTACCACTGTTGGAAATATTGTCTAGGATCTAAAATCCAATTGGCCAGGTTTCTTATTTAACCGTAAAACCCTACTGAATAGGTAAATAAGAAAAGGTCCTATTAAAATTTTAATATTGAATATTGGATCTTCCAGCTGGCCTGCGGTGCTCAGACATTTGTCTGGTGTCTTCCTCTAGCCAACTTTACACCTAGGAAATGCCAGTACAATTCACAGATAACATGAGAGAAGGCAAAATATAGCAGTCGAGCTATTTGAGTAAATTCATTTTTCCACACATATATACTAACTATATGTGTATTATACTTTACAAGAAATAATGCAATGCTTAATTCCTTGTTATATTTTGGGGGTTTCGTACCACTGAAACCTTTACAGTGAGTTATATTTTTAACTTAAAATGCAAAATTAACTTTATATTTAGTTTAAAATGTATGTCTAAATTCTTTTGCATTTGTCATTTCGTTCGTACTTAAAATTGTATTTTTCAGCGAAATTTTTCGGAGGTTTACAAACTTCAAAACCAATTGCAAAATAACGAAGCTCCTTGATGACATTTAAACACTTCTATAATATTACAGAAAATAATTATTGAATTTACTTACTTCATATATTTCGAAACTACCCCTTATACCAAGTTTTGACGCTTAACATCGTTATATTACAATGAAGCCAAAGGTTAACAGAGAGGTATAAAATATGTTATAATGCTCTTCCAGAAAATATGTCCATTCGGTGCAAATGTCTATAATGAATTAAATATTAAGCTCACTGTTAAGTCTCTAGCAGCTTTAACAATTTATTATCTTAACATTATTAGACGGCAGAACAAATATAATCGTTTAAGATTGTTACATTCTTGTTAATGATAATGAATCAATATACGATGATTTACACGTAAAACAAGATTAAATATGCATGTGTCATCGGTTTGAAATTGTCATCTGTGTTATAAACTATTATTTTCTTATTTTTTTCTTTTCTTATTTTGCAGATCATCTTGTGCATGCCGTTTTATTTTACATGATCACGAGTAAATATTTTTACACGAGTTTCTTTTCAGACATCAGTTGAACAGATGTCGAATGTCTAGCAAAGCTTCGAGAGAATGTATTATTGCACTTTATTGACATTTTGCAGGCTCTTGCATTGGTTAATGCGAAATCATATCAAACTGCTTTTCTTTCGCTTTTGTTTTGTTCGTTCTCAAAATTACTTCGTTAATTGTACATTGATCCTTACTTTGGCCATTTTGGCCATGTGTATTGATATATCATAGTGTTAAAGTAAGTCTTTGTATTATATTTTACTTCTTGATTTTTATTCATATTTTTATATGTAGTTTACTGATTTCAATAACTTAAAATTTAACATTTTGTCCAATATTTCAGTTGTGTTAATTACCGTTGATCAGTAAATGAAAAAGGGAGGCAGACATTTTTTAATTGTTCAAGAAGTATTGGTTGATACGTAAACTCAGTGTAAGTAAACTTTAAAGCTAAAACATTTTAATATCCTTTTTTATTTTTCCCTGCATCCGTCCAAAATCACAGTTTATTTACTTTTGTTATTTTTGTTGTTGAAATTGGTTTAGTTTTTTGTCCAACGACAAATTTGCGATCATTATAGCGAGGTCTTTTTTTCAATTGGGAAAACACCACGGAAAACAAATGCCGTCCACTTGACTGATGAGTGAAAACTGTCGACGACTCTACCACTCGGCAAGTGACGAACTTCTTTGTACCGTCATTGTTAATCTATTTAATATTTAGATTAACAAAAGGAATAAAT
Organism: Sinonovacula constricta; assembly: GCA_007844125.1. Classification (NCBI taxonomy): domain Eukaryota; kingdom Metazoa; phylum Mollusca; class Bivalvia; order Cardiida; family Solecurtidae; genus Sinonovacula; species Sinonovacula constricta. Next base: position 40,402,154 of record CM017559.1, on the reverse strand, counting down.
TAACATGACCCGGCAGATAAATGTTTTCATTCTTTGTAAACAAATTATTATAAAACATGCTTGTGAGGCAAGCAAAAGATAAAAAATATGTCATTGAATACAATAGTAATTGACAGAAACGAATAACTAATAAGTAAATACGAAACATCTCGCAAGTTAGCAATTTATTCCTTTATAAAATCCTATAAAATGTTACGGATTTTATTGTACATTATTGTACTTGGAAATTTAATCATTCTTGAAATGGTTCCTTAAAAAAATCATTTCGCATTGTGTCTGAAACTGAACAATCGTAGACAGACAGATTCGTTTCCTTTAAAAGATATCACAATATCGCCTGAATAAAACAGGCTACTACATCAATGGCAAGAACCACTCTTATCTTTAGACGAGATTTCTCAAGAGATACATCAACAGTATAAATGACTGAGCCAATACTGTTAGCAATTGCGGTGACATATAAGCAACTCTGAACAATGAATGGGCATTTCGCATCACATGATGTCGTTTGTATAATAAATGCTCAAACACATTTATACTACACATTTTATCAAGTAACGGTGACCGAAATACTGCATGTCAGAAGCGCAAACAGACAAAAATTTATTCATTTAGCTGAGTACATAATTTCAGGGCCAATTATACAAATCCTTAATCTTCCAGGAGTAATCAAAATACACAGAATACGAATTTTTCTTTCCCTTAAAAATGGTTTATCACTTTATCACTGCAACTTTAAAATGATTTGATCGACGTTCATGCAGTTATTTCAGCTTTATTGAATGGCACATTTAAAGGAGACTCTAGACCTAGTTATTTTATTAAACAACCACAGGCATACCAATGCAATTGATTGGATGTGTTTTGCAAGCTACTGAGGATTACAAAAGCATGTCTTGCAAATTGAATTTCAAAAATTAATTCGGAACCACTTCAAAAAAGATACGTCGACTTGTTTGGCCTTTTCGTATGTTTTTTTTTTCTTTATCCCTACGATATTTACAATTTTAAATACGACAGGATGCAATACGGAGTGAAATAACTTAATCTAGTTGAAAACAATGCGTGATATAGTGACTAAAATGTTATTTATGTCTAATTTTAGACAATGAACCAAATTTAAGGTCAATAATGTTTTCAGCTTTAATAAAAATTTATGTGTTTTTTTTTTCTTGGGCGGGGGTATCTTATTAGATTGCATTACTTAATTAACAACATATACAAATATGTGAACACGCAATCAATTGTCATCATCTGACAGACATAGAATTACAGGTAGTGGGGTCTTCCGAAGGATCAAGTGTAACGACCATGTTAAGGAAATAGTTCTTGCATGTTTTGGAACATGTCCATTTCAGGAGTACTCATTTTTTGTCGACAGTTTCAAAACAATATCTTATTATAGAATATTTAATGAAGAGACAAAAACAATGATATGTTGCTATATCCAAAAATACGTTTATATTATCTATATCCTTTTACATTGATGTTGTATGTTTTTAGTCAGCTTATATTCGTTTTAGTTATATTTGTGGCAATAAAATATCGTTTAACATCATTTTATTGATGTCTGTATCATCTTGCAAACATTGTATACATCAAATCCGATAAATCTTCTTTGTACAAAGTAAATATGTTTATGGCATTGAACTGTTGTTTAACATGCACTATTCATACTGTTCGTTCCAATTGTATCGAATTTTAACATTTCATAAAAGCTGTCTGAAGTTTATTTTTAGGAAGAGGCCTATAAAAGTTCATTCTGTAGTTGGTTGTCTTATCGCCGTTTCCAATAATGTTTTGATTAAGACACGATAAAGTTGTGCCTTTGCATAGCCTTTGTATAGAACGTTGTATAATTCTTCTTTAGTTAAGCTCTAATGCTTAAACATGATGCACACTAGAACATGGTTCTACGAAAAAACAAAACTTGTATTGATGGGAAATAAAAAATTATTGAAGTTAATCGTTGTTTAATAAAATAATCACGATTTTAAAGACTTAAAATAGGAAACCAAAGAATTCCTTGAGCCTATACACAAATGTGCATGTTCCGTCAAAAGTATTATATACTTATCGTTTGCTGATATCAATACAATGCATTTGGCTTAGTTTGTTCTTGATTAAATACCATGAAAGTATATACCATATTATTCGAAAACAGATATTGTGTAGACTGTTTTATTAGATCTAAATTATAGTTTTCTCGCGTCATATATTCATTCAAAATTACATCTTATATCATTGTGATTAAGCAGAGATGTTGTTTCTCTTTATGCTAAACAGTTTAAATACGCCATGAACAATTAATTTAACACCTACTTTGACCATTCTATTATATCGGAATCTATTTATCACAAACTCGCAGTTATTTTTAAATCAATTTATACAACATTTATTGTTCTAAAATAGTTGTAAAACAAGAGTATAATTTAAAAAAAATAAAGACAGAACTTTACGGTTTTATTTAATAAAAACTTCAAACAACAAAATTAGAGAAATATTCATCATTAAGGTGTTGTTTTTTTCTGATTCGACAATGGACTTTCATATGGTCATGGACTAAAATGTTGACAATGACCACATTGGAAATCTGAACGCAAAGTTTTTTTTCTAATTTATGGGATTCAATTATTGCGATGTTGTTTCTTTTTATGTTAATATGCATTCGTCTGTTTAAAGTAAAAATGATTCTAAGAACGCTATTATCTATTAATAACAAAGTGTTCACACGATTTTATTTTTGAACCGATAGTAAACATAAAAACCTTGTTTAAGTGCGTCCATTGTTATAAAAGGTGTGTAGCAAGGAACCATTCCAAGCAAACGTTTATTACAAAATCCCGGCGCTGGCGTCTTTAAAGCTTTTTTAAATACAGACCGTTCTGCTATACACTCTTATGACATGTGGCATTTGCCTAGTGAATCATTAACCACATGTTCTAAACTTAAACTATCCTGCGGTACAGTTATTTAACAACATGTCGGTTTTGTTTACTAATAGTCAAATGTACCGTTTCAGGCTATGTACTACGTTAACGAATCCAGACCACATATTTATAAACACAAATCGGAGGTTATGGGGAAGTTCTAGTCTCTGGTATTTCTAACTCAATGCAAAATGTACAATAATGTTGTTTTGCTAATTTACCTGTAAAAAATCGACAATTCCCTGCGCAGGATATTAGGATTTATCATGATAATGTTTATTGTAAAATAATTTGAATACGAGCGAAACAAAAACATTATACTGTTGCTAAATCGGCCTATATTATGGCTAAGTCGTGTTTGTTTATCTCATATCTAAGATAATTAACAAATGATTTTCTCGTCCGAAAAAAATGTATGAAGTTTTTCAAATATGGCATTCCTGTTAATTTTGCCTCTGACCGGTTATTATCGTTATCATCTTTATCCTATGATTACACTGCTTAAAATATCTCGTGTCTGTTTTCTAAATGGTACTAATTAAAACATGAGAAATACTGGCAAAGTCCTATTTTTGTTGCGAATAATCTTAACAGGATCGGCTAAGCTGAACCAGATTTGTTATATTACAAATTAGATTTTATTATGTTCTATTTTGGTAATTAATTAATCTTTTTAATTACCTTCAATACTCTTGGAATTTAAATTACGATATTTTTTTAATCAAGCTGGAACAGTTGTTTTTAGCAACGACAACAGATGCGGAAACATAAAATTGTAATATTCAATTACTAAACACTGGTTTACTTGCTTAATACAGTTTTACTCAATTTTACATAAACCTTGTCGAACGTTTGTAACATTTTGAAACTGATATAATTGCTTTTGAAAATAACTGTATTCAGTCGAAAATACTTTTGATATTAGATTAATATTAACTACATCAGGACATAAACTATAATTCCCAATCATGAGGAAAGTTTATGTCCCTGCTTTCAGGAAAGTTGCCCTTTAAGGACCATCTCAGGAAGATGATATAAGCTGTGTTACTATATGGGTTACAAACTGTCGTTTATTATGTAAAAGTTCAGGAACAAAGAAAAATGCTAGCCATTAAAACACAATCATTTCACTTTATCTTTAAACCAATACATGTAACTACTTTCAAACACGCAAAAGTGACTTAACCTATCTATCTGTGCTTTTGTGGGATATTTGCTGTATCAATGTTGTGTTTGAGTTAGTGAGTTCTTTTGCATTTTATATCATTGTTGTCAAATTTTTAAACGATGATTAAGGGTATACCAACATTGGATAGACATTATCTATATTTTAACTTTTTCACAAACACCTTATATGCAGAAACGCAGTAGAATCACTCTTTATGTTTCTTTTGTATCTCTACGATAAAGTAAACTTAAATCACTTACATACATCTATTGCTACATTATATCTAATAAGTCTAGACACTAATCAGCAATCGAAATTATTCCTGACAGCCTCCCATCAATAACAAAAATAGACATCTCTGTTTTTGAAATAAGTCTCTTTATTGGATCGTCGATGCTAAGGCCATATTGGTTCTGTCAACATTTAGGCTTCGTTATGTTATATATATATGTAGGTTAATAGTTCTTGGACAGAATAAATGGCTTCCCCGTTTAGCTTTTTATTACATTCATTGACTCTCAATATGAAAATTTGTTGCAAACTGACAAAGAAGATTCATCAACAGAGGATATTAATGTTGTTGATTTTGTTTGGGTGGGTTTGCTGTACAATTTATGTTCAGCTTTGGATTTCAGAGAAATGCGTATTTTAACAAGTTGAATATAATAGTAGACGCCATGTCTTCATTGTCGTCAAGAACACACAATAAATGCTATCTAAATATTAAGTATAAAACACGTTTTTGAAAATCACATAGAGCTTTAAAAATGTCAAACTAAAAACCATAACATTTATTTAGGTAAACCAATATTAACAAGTCATTTAATATTGTGATTGTTGGACTTTAGGAAAATCTTCTGACATAGCAAAAACGATCTGCTTTAAAGTGTTCTCTTGACAAAAAGACATATTCTTAGCAGGTCAACAATTTATTTATTGTGATGCACGTTTATTCTTACTTTACAGATCAGGTAAACAATATTATTTACGGCTGTCAGAATAAAGAAATAGGGAGAGAAGAGACAATTTTAACATATTCATAGAGACAAAAGTTCCATTATTGGAAATGACAAAAAAAAATCAAATACACATGTTCTTATAACTAAATTGTTAAATGACAGATTTATTCAAATGTACATATCAATCAGGCAGCATCATGCGGAGAGCGGTATGGCATTATACAGAATCCAGGAAAGCCAATATCTTACAATAGTAAATCACTCATTCCATTTCAGTTACAAATATATAGGTTAAATGTAAAAAGAAAGCAATAGGCCTAAGTCCTTCTGAAATCAGACACCTATTATTTTAGCAGAACATGTTACATATATAAAATCTAAATATCATTAAATCAAATAGTATTTATTCTTTAGAACCATTCAGTGATATCAGAGACGAGGTTTCGTATACTAGTATATCATTTAGAAATAAGATGCTCGTTTTTTAGGCATAAAAGGAATAGAGAACCGACACACTAGTATTCTTATATAAAAATCTTAACTTCGAGGGGCGGTAAAATACGACGACGACGATGTAAGAAGCGTTAAATATATGTTTTATACAACACCTAAACCTATAAGGGAGGCACATTCAAATTACAAAAGTTCAGACTCGGACTTTCCGTCAACATAACACTTAGCAATACACATATATGTTGTATATATTTTAAAAACTACCAAGTGTGTATTTTTTTGCCAGACCGATTTTACTTGATTATTTTTTTTGGCGTCTAAACATGTTCCCTGTATGTAATTGTCTGCCAGACACACTTGTAATCTCCTTGAAACGTATTCGATCAAATAAGATTAACATTACCTTTACATTAACACGGTGATAATTAAATAATATGTTTGTTTGTTTGGTTGTTTGCTTGTTTGTTTGGTTGGTTGGTTTATCGTCCACCAGCAGTATATCAATTCTCTGGAGACGGTTAATATATTTGTATAAGAAATATTTTATATAACTATTAGATAATTTGTAAAAGAAGTAAGTAATTCAAAAGCGACATTAAAAGCAAAGTGTTGATTTTGCAAACAATAAAGTACCTATTGCGTCTTGGACTATTTATCTATTTTGTCTTAGAGATTATTATAGGCGTTATTAAAATTTATGTGTAGTAATATCATACAGAGATTGATTGTTAATGCATTAAAATTGAGAATACATGATTTCTCTTGAGAAAATTAATCAAGCTGATATAAATATGGATGTCAGTTTATTCATCATCGAAGTGCACAGAATAAACCTCAGATATTATTCGCTGTTCCGCTATTACGTTTATAACTGATTGATATTTTAAGAGCAGTAACAATGATAAAAAGCTCTTTTAGTACACTTTTTTGGGCGATTAAGCCAAAGGAGGAAGGTGGGGTGTCAATAAAAGGTGTTGTCGATTACTAAATAAATGACATAGCTGTTAACAATTTAACACCATCTCAAAACTACACACATGCGTTAATATACAGAAACCTGACTGTACAGCAATGAATTTAAACAATGCCATTGTTGTTGCAGTTGTTACAGCTGCTTTGTTGATGATGAGCATCGCCAACCTTAGACACCTGAAGACCAATTGTGTATTACTGCAATTGAAGTTGAAATTGTAGTAGTTCGAGAAGTAGCATTATTCTTCATTATTATTATTTTTATTATTTTTAATAATAATTATTATTATTGTTATTATTATTATTATTATTATTACTAGTATTTATTATATATATTGTTATTATTATTATTAGTAGTAGTAGTAGCAGTAATAGTAGTAGTTATAGTAGCCATAGTAGTACATGTAGTAGTAGTAGCAGCAGCAGCAACAGTAGAAGTCGTCGTCGTAGTAGTCGTAGTAGTAGCAGCAGCAGCAGTAGTAGTAGTAGTAGTAGTAGTAGTAGTAGTAGTAGTAGTAGTAGTAGTAGTAGTAGTAGTAGTAGTAGTAGTAGTAGTAGTAATAGTAGTAAAAGAAATATTAGTAGTTGTTGTGGAAGCAGAGGTTGAAACTGTAATAGTTGGAGAAGAGCATTATTCTTATTAGAGTAGTAGTAGTAGTGATATTAGTAGTAGTAGTAGTAGTAGTAGTAGTAGTAGTTGTTGTTGTTGTTGTAGTAGTAGTAGTAGTAGTAGTAGTAGTAGTAGTAGTAGTAGTAGTAGAAGAAGTAGTAGTAGTTCTAGTAGTAGTATAGTTGTAGTAGTAGTAGTAGTAGTAGTAGTAGTAGTAGTAGTAGTAGTAGTAGTAGTAGTAGTAGTAGTAGTAGTAGTACATGACAGTGATTTTATTCACTTATATTTCTTTTTGTACGTAGCCGTGGTTTCAAAATGTAAGAGAGAACAATGCTTTGGACGTTAGTAAGTAAAAAGTGAATATTTCAAGTAGACAAGTAGATTTTGTCTGTAATTTCTTTACTTGTCCTAGACAACTTTAAAGATGGAAATGATTTTAGGTAAAATGTTTATAAACACGTAATCATTTAAGTTGCATGAGTATTTCAAAATATTTTACTGTCTTTGATCTTCTTTAGGCATTTACCTTTCAAAGCTCTGTTTCAATTATACGTACAAAATTGAATTAAAGATAAACACTTAAACCAATATTTCTCTTAAATTTCTGGATATCTTCTGACAGACAGACATGTTTTATAAAGTATATAATGACCACCGGCCAAAAATACACATCATTTACAAAAGCATATACAAGAGTTTTGTTTATATTCATGGAATAAACATAAAAAGACAGCTTATTTTCAGCTGTAAGGTTAGTTATAGTGTACAAAGTAATATATAATATCATATAATAGCAAACCTACTAGCTATTGCTCATGACGTTTAATCACTTCATTGATATAAATAGCTATTTTCTTCAATTTTATTTGAGATCTTGTCTCCATAAGGTTGCAAAAGTTATATTGCGTTTTACTGCCTTTAAACCAATTCAGCAAGTACTGTTGTCTTAAGTTGTCGTATTTAGGACATATGAAGAAAACATGAAACTCATCCTCAATCTTTCTGATATGTAAAATTTAAAAAAATATAAACAATTACGTTCATTCCTAGGGACATTTTGATGCCTTCCTACTTCTATGGCAAACTTATGGATTGAACACCGAAATCGTGCTAAGAACTTCCTTAAAATAAAAGAATCTGTTACAATGTTAAATTTTAAAGGACAATGACTAATTTAGATAAGATCAGTTGATTCATTAGCCTTAATTTAATCAGTGATAGAAACCGTGTGATGAAGTCATTTATTTGGACTGGCAGTTGAGACAGGTTTGTCCTCGCTAAATGGTATTTAGTCATGAAAAATATTTTTCCCGAAACCAAAAACAGTTATGAAATAGCAGATTGACCACATGATATTTAATTAAGGATATCCGACACTAATGAAGTGCTCTGGGCTTTATAGCATTTGATAACGTCAAATTACCAATTTTTTGCATACTTATTGAGAACATACAGCTATTATGCATCGTATTTAAAATCTCTATGTAAGCCCACAAATCAATCACACATTTATGTTATGTAATATAAATCTAATTTAAAAGGACATCGAATTAGCTTCAAACAGAAATTGCCTTTAACAACACCACACATTATGCACAAAAGTGTAATTTGCAGCGACAACTTCCAGGACATTTAGGTGAATTGCACGTCCAGCAATCTTTTTGAAACAATGGGTTCCTGGGTTTAAATACCAACACAGGGGAATGTTTTTACTGTCAAGTTACTTTTGTGTGTTTTTTTATCTTTCCAAACTTTGCATCGTAATGACAATGAAAAGAAAATAACATGTATCATCTATTTAAGTAATAATGTGTATTGATTAAAAATGGACAAACGGAAATGTGAACATGAAAAAAACTTGAGGAAATTTTCATTAAAGTACGATATCAATATACTTAATTTATGCTAATGGCAAAAGTTCGAAACTTATAACTTTTATTACCTAATATGTTTTTACTTTAAATTTTATATAGATATAATTCAGGCCGACAACCTTAACCTTAAAGAAGGGAATTTATTATTTAATTACAAGACAAAAGAAACAAAAACAATGTTTTAGAATATTTTTAAAACTGTAAAGGTATAATTGTTAATATATTTATATGGTAAGTTTAAGACAAATCATATGAAAATGAATAAAATACCTAACGAAATTAACATCAATAAAATGTCCAAATGCTATGTTGATTTGTTATGACCGCTACGTACATTTTGTATTTATTTCGTATACTGTTATAAAAAATTGTATTACAAATAAAACTATGCTGGGATTGCTTTATATATTTACTTTGTATTTCTAAAAACCTGAACATTAAATGATTGCCATTTACATATACGCTTATCAATCAGAGTGAAAATTTGATATTCTACCTTTTACCGGCCACCACAGTAATAGCAATTGTGATCCCAGTGCCATTCATTTAGTAGACGATACGTTAACAATGTCTTACTTTTCCAATTTAAAATTGTTGAAAGTAAATGTGAACACATTGTTTTAGATGAAGAACAAAATACCCAGGTTAAGTGAATGTCCTACAGGAGGCAGGTACGTGTCAATAACGAACGACTTAAGAATTCATTATCTCTTTCCTGTTTACATTGAGGCCTACGTAGGTGTCAATAACGAGCGGCTTATGAATTCATGATCGGTTTCCTGGTATATCTACCATTGAAGTCTGCGTATGTTTCAACACGAACGGCTTAAAAATTCACGATCACTTTCATGTTACCACTGAGGCCTGTGGCACACCTCCACTACTCTCCTTCAATCCATTTTCCCGCCCACACTCCCACCTCCACCGTTAAAACAGATAAAACCACATTCCAATTCCCAAAGCTTTTAAGAGTTTTTACCTATTCCAACTGTCGATTAAATTTACTCAATTGACGTAGTGTTTAGTTTGTATTACTTTACTTCTACAAGAGACGAAAGCATGTTCATTTCCAAACAGTATCAGAATAAATACTATACAAAACCTACAAAATAGTAAACAAACTAACAAGCAGTTACACAGATAAAAATATTGCGATAGGAGAATATGACCATTCTTGAAAAAGTGAGAAAAAAAATCCAGTGAGGAACGACGAAGGAGCAGAGCACCTAGGAGACAAAATGGAATAAATAAGGCAGTGGTGTTTGGAAGTATGGAGGTGAGATGTTCATATAAGCAAAAGAATATTGAGCGTGCCTGTCGGGAGAAGAAGCAAGTGGAGACGAATAACCAAATGAAAACCTGTGTGAATGAGGACCTGCAATAGCTAGACATCCAGTCCATGCATACCAATGAGAGACCAAATGGTGAGGAAAATCTTGACTAGTCACGAATACAACCTGTACAAAGAAATCTTCTCATCTACTGATAGGCTCATTTCTGTGCCCTTTTTCAATCAGTTTGCATCTGGAGATGAATAAACGTAGTATGTACTTAATAGCTGGACTTTTATTCTGGTCTATAAAGATTGACCTATATATATGTATGTGTACATAACAGTGTAGAATCTAAATAATGCCACAGTCAGTTGGCGTTGGCGTACGCTACAAAATGAGAACAATTGACTAGAAAATCCAATGACTGAAAGGTTAAATTGCAATTCCTCAGTGTCTTTTTTCATACAAGTGTTGTTTGTTTCACCAAAAGGCTGGACATAATTTTATTGTAAAACTTAAATGAAAAATCTGCATAGCTAGATTCGGTTTGTGATAGTCAATTATTTCAAGAAATAATTAAGTGTAATGCAACTGTGTCACATTTGAGCAAGGTCCCGTTTAAAATAAAAACTCATACAATTATGTACACATTTGTTTGCAATGATTAAGTTAAACTTTAATACGAATGACAAAATACGTCTCCAGCTGCTTTTACTAGTTCAACCTGAAAAGCATCCATAATTATCATTCTATTTATCTCTTTGAAGTCCATTTTGACATTAAGTTCAGGAAACATTATGTCATTGATGCTATATAAGATGTATATAACCATACTATTTACACGATTAGCATTTGCAACATAATATTTTCAGGAAACATTATGTCATTGATGCTATATAAGATTTATATAACTATACTATTTATACGATTAGCATTTGCAACATAATATTTCAGGAAACATTATGTCATTGATGCTATATAAGATTTATATAACTATACTATTTATACGATTAGCATTTGCAACATAATATTTTCAGGAAACATTATGTCATTGATGCTATATAAGATGTATATAACCATACTATTTATACGATTAGCATTTGCAACATAATATTTTCAGGAAACATTATGTCATTGATGCTATATAAGATGTATATAACTATACTATTTACACGATTAGCATTTGCAACATAATATTTTCAATTCAAGTCTTTTGTCTACGGAATTAATCAACGCTTTTCGAATAGACTGGGTTTTATATTCTGAATGATGTGTCTGTATAACCAGACATTAATCATTGCATGACAATATCAAATCTAAGCAGCGGCCTAGACTTTCCAATAAATATGATCCCTGTATAAATATTTCCTTTTCTTTGTAATTACGCAATTAACATGTACTGGCTTGCAACATGCATACAAAATCATCATTGGCGCCGCTCGTGAGAATAGGTTTCTTAGAAAATAATTCTGCACGAAGACAATAATGGCGGAAAAACATGACTAGAATTAGATATTGAGATTATTGTACCGCTTTTATGATTTTATATTACATGTATAACGTGATAGACAGTATAAGAGGCAACACGACAAAAGAATAGTACCAGGCTATAACATAATTTAAGAATGATAAATGAATAAATAAATATTATAATTCTGGTCTGCATCGTTTATTGTCCATTATATTAAGCACCTAAATAACCACGAGGTACAGAAACTCAGATGCGGCTTCAAGAATCGAAACTCCCATGATATGTTGATAAACTTACCATCTGGTTTGGTTAACGTGATTAATTGTTTTAGACGTAATGTTTTTATTCACAAAACTGTCATATTATTTTTGATAACATCTAGATATGGTTCAAAATACGAAATCTAATTAATCATGTGTATGCATTAACTTCATGCCATAGTATCAAAGGTGTTGTTGTTGTTTTTGCTGTTATTTACGTTAAAATCCGTCATTATGCTATGAGCGAAAAGCAAGCTTTATATTGAGAAATATGAAATGGTCATTTGACATATATCACATATGTTAACAAAGCAAATTTTACATTGTTACATTTCATTAATAGTATTCATAAATATTTTTAAATTCGTCGGCGTTTTTATTTATAAATAATAAGATTATAATAAATGTAAGCGGTATGTGGCTGTCGTAAAAAACAGTCAAGATTTTGAAATTGTGTTGCATTAATTTCATAGTGTAGTTGCCAATGAATTCGAGGTATTATATATGTATATTCACATTGTGCATGTATCTGGTTTTTATTTTTAAGAATTGTACGTACGGCAAAGATGTTTTAATAAAATTGATATATAAACGACGAGGATTAAAAACAGTTTGAAAAAATACATATGCAAAAATATTTTGCATTGAATCATACTCAGACACCGTCATCATAACGTTTAAATTTTCTTTAATATAAGTTAAATAACTAGAAAAGAGAAAAGCATATTTGCATTTTTATTAATAATCATACACACCTTTTGCAACCACGTTGAAATGATTATGCCAACATCTTATGTGCGTGGTGGTTTTACGTTTGTTTGAAGATGTTGAAGTTGATATTTAGAACTTAAAACATCTATTATTTGCTGAAGACAAACGATTCTGATGCACCATCGGTCTCTATTTATTTCTCAATAGGGAAATAAGAAAAGGTCCTTTCCACAGATATTTAAATTTTATCTACCTGCAGACAAAAGCAATCAAGGTAAATAAAATGTCACAAAAACACAGACGAGACAAAACACACAAAAAGAAAAAAAACACATCAGTTACCGCCTTGGAACGGTCAGTCGGCAAAAGGGCCGACTGGAGTGTTAACACCTGGTTTGTGGAGCGCTCCAACCTCGCACTTCCTGAAGGTTCTTTTATAAAACAAACAGTGTAAATATAAATATCCCGTCAAAGTGAAACAATTAACAGTTAGCACCTGCATCGGGAGTTAAAACAGACACAGTGAACTTATGTACATACATAATAACTAGTAATAAATTAAACTATCAACATATGTACAGTATGTACAGTAGATAAAAGCATCGCAACCTAAAATTCCAAATGAGGGAGTAGTTCGAAATAAAACAGCACAAGCTCTGATATATAATAAGAACAATATTGTGGCGTCATGCAATGCAAGTTCAAATATGAATTTGTTGAATTAAATTGTGCGTTATTGTCAATTTCGTTTCTGTGCAATAAGTTATTCAATGTTACAAATTCAACAAAACCTTAATCATGAGTCTTTATCATATCCAACTGGAGTTTGAGGTTAAGTAAGTCAAGAAAATGTTGCATTTTAGAATAATAAAATGTCAAACATCGTCCTGTTCAATATTTTGTTGAACACATTTATCTAAACATTTTGGAAATAAGCAATGAATTTTAACTTTTCTCTGAATTGTCTGTTTGTAAATATCCTGCTATGACCATGCGCCTTTGCTATTTGCTAGACTTTTTTCTACGAATTTTAAACAGTATAAAAGATCTAATAAACAAAGCAAAGTATAATCACATTAACATTTCAGTTTTCCATGCCAACAAAACGTTGCGGTTTTCAAAAATGTAAATAAAATATAATTTAAAATGAATGTAGATTTAAAATAGATTTATTAAGTTCTAATGCAAGTACATTTAAGCCTCCAATGTTATTTCTTATAGTATTATTTCATTAAAATCATACTATAAAAATTCTGTATTCATGTATGGATAACAAGAGGGCTCAACAAGCCCCGTAACTCCAAAGATGTGTTTATTCAAATAGGCGATAAGGTTCAAAATATAACATAATACATCATTCCAGAACTGTGTGTATGCAAAGTTGCCTTGTTATTTATCTGTTTTTACTGTTGTATTTTATGGCTTTAAAATGAGACTGGGAATGAATTTTATAATGTGTATTGACATTTTTAAGGGAAATACCTCTTTGTAAATGTTAACGGAAAGTCAAATAATTTAGAACATGTAAGTTGTTTTTTCGTGGTACCATGCTAAATTATCTACATCGTATAATTATAAAATGTAATCTGAGTATTTATTAATATTAACTGAGATACGTGAGTTTCTAGTTTCTAGTAGTCAACATTTATAAAATTTGTTAACAATTACAAAAATGATTTATGATAAAAACGTTTTATAAATAAGGTATTCAAAATTGTCTTTATTGGCGACACGAGTTTAAATTGAATCATATGTGGAAATAGATGTAACTTATATACTTCTTTTTATTTGTATTAAAACTAATTAACAATGCACACACACACACGCACACGCACACATACACACACACACACACACACACATATACACACACACACACACAAATATATATATATATATAGATAGATAGATATATAGATAGATAGATAGATAGATAGATAGATAGATAGATAGATAGATAGATAGATAGATAGATAGATAGATAGATAGATAGATAGATAGATAGATAGATAGATAGTGTGTGTTTGCGTGTATATATATATATATATATATATATATATATATATATATATATATATATATATATATATATATATATATATATATATATATATATATATATATATATATATATATATATGTATGTATATATATCTTGAGAATTCACTTTCAGCGATATGTGTTGTGATTGTTGGTGAAGTATTTTTTTTATAAGAGAACAACCGTATATTTCTAAATGCTATATAATCTAAGTGTTAATAATAATAGTAAAATATACAAAATATGCCTTTGCTTTCAAATGTTACGTGACACAAGTTTCCCATTCTATTAGTTATAAAGCATTTTAAATACTAAACAACGGGAAACATATGTTAATTTTGTGATGTGTCCCTATATCATATTTTAATTGGTTAATTTATTCTGAAGTATTCTCATATGTCGTGTTTATTTCTAAATCAATCGACGCACACTGATATTATACAGGCAGGCACGGAAGTACGTACCATTTAGGCTACTTTATGTGTAGAGATGTAAAACGTAAAATGTTCTTGTTACACTTACTTTTACGTTAATTGAAGAAGTACTAATTAGAAATGTACAGGGGTCATATAATGAAAACATGTTCAATATGTTACGTTGCCAGTGATTATAGCATCATAATATTATTTTCAATACCTCTGTAGACAAAAATGTTGTTTATTGGGTTTATCGTCCCACCAACAGTATTTCAGATATCTGGAGACGGTGACAAAAATTGTATGACCTCGTACATGTATGACAAGTTTAATTGTTTGTCTTGTGTGTCTGAAACCTAATTTGTCACGTCAGGTTATATTAATTCTACTGATACGATGCGGTTTAGTATAAATAAAACATTGGTTGATGTCTATAAATTTAATTCTAAAAATAGTATAAGTATTTTCCATTAGAACAAATGTTATGACAATCGTAATATGCTTTTTAATCCATTTTACTTTATGATACTTGTACATTAGCGTACGATAAAATCATTTATCAACAAATGGTTTTGTACGCAAACAGATTTTAACATCTGTCAAATGTTTTTGCGGAATCAAATAAGAAAGCGTTTACCATAATTCGAATAGATTTTTCCCAGTTTGGATGGTTTTGTCCAAGACCAAGTGGTAATGACAATATATAGGGAAAGGTTATAAACCGAACAGGTCATGATCATAAAGAAAAAAAAACGAGAATGATAAATACAGCCAATTCTTCTTATTGTTTTTGTTCTACACAGCTGTATACGGCTATGCACTTCAAGCATTGATTATTGCAAGAATAGTTTGTTACACTGCAGGCTAGTCTTTTTTAGAAAGTCTGACTTGCTCAAGACAGTTTAGCCACTTGATGAATTTGTATTTCATGTTTCATTGAGAATTTATATGGTGTGTTAGTAATCACGTTCCGTTATCGGACAAATAGAGCTAGAGAATAATAACACTGAACTTGTTCTGGTGTTATATAAAAAAGCAAGTATTATAACAAACTTGCACAGAAAATGTTCAATAGTACATGTATTTACATGATGAAGACATGCAATGTGTGAACCTGCCTGTGCCAGAATTTATCCATGTTTCGTAGGTTTTTTTCGGAATCTATGACAGGCATTGCGTGGCCTTATCGTAAAACACAGAAACATCTTAACTGAATATACGGATATCACAAAACAGCGTTTCTTATTAACTGTCGGCAACAGATATTTGAGATAACAAGTTCACATCTCTGTGTTGCTTATCTGTGATAAGATAAACACTTCGATAATAACATATTAGCAAGGCTCAGACGGAAATGCATTAATACAGACTTGCGTCATCGAAGACTTGTTATGTTACACTATTGTCTCCTGAATGCTATCATTGACCTTGTCTTGTGCATCCTGGCCTTTATATTTTGATACTTTCTATTCCAAAAGTGAGAAAAAAGGACCATTTGACATTTTGCTAATGTATTTTGATATTTATTCCTAGTAGCTAAAGATTACATGTTAGGTTTAATATTATATTAGAATTAGACAGAGCTTAGATTGTGGATTAGAAATAATCTTATGTATTTTATAAAGATTGATGAAGTATGAGGAAGTATCATGCGATGTTTTCCTCAATTGACATCACATTTTTCTCAAAAGCACACAAGTCTTTACCAAGGAAAACAGTAAAAAACAGATGATGCAATCAGTGGAAAAAAGTGCCACGAAATATGCTGTTGCAAACAAAGAATTATTATATTTGCATTGTTAATAAATATGAAGGAGGCATTGTTATATTGAAAAAGACACAATAAAAATGTATAATCTCTTATTCCATTCAACAGTCTGATATATGTTTTGAAATAAAGGTGTTCTTTGGTAACGAAAGAAAAACTACGAGAAAAAGAAGGTGAAGTTCCTTTCTAAGTACACATGAATGGTAATTGAATTATAAGACGAATGAAAAGTCACTAACACGGGACGTGGTAGAGCAATCAATAGAGGTTCGGCTCATAGTACAGTGCGGTATTGATCCCGGGCCGCGACATACCTAATATTGTTAGGGTACAGCTCCTTTAATTACTCTTAAGCAAATATAAGGGTGGGTCCACGACTAATTGACCCTGTGTACTGATAATGTGACCGGGTCTGGTATCAAGCCATATGTTTACGGCACTCTATACACAGTGAAGGCTGCACTATATCTGCTTCGAGTGTACACCGTCTGCAAATTACAGAACTACCGATGGTGAGACGATTAACCCAACACAGTCACTTCCTATTTACTTTCAACTGTTGCATCCTGTGTAGATCATAAGAAGACCAGTAGCACATAGAGGCCTTATTTCAAGAAGGATTTTTCATACCGGAAGAATCTTTTTTCAATGGCCTATTCAAACTAATAGATTTAGCAATTAAATACCAACTTCTTTTATAATTTCAACGAGTGACCTGTTTGGAAGGTCTGTCAAATAATGCTAAATGTCGTAAATCTTTAACCCAAAATGAATGCCAAAGCTAGAGGATCGAAATTGTATAATGTAATGTAAAATAAAAAACAATATGTAATTCATGCAATTTCTTATATATACAGCAAGGTTATTTTTGCATAAATATGTGTATGGAAAATAGTTTACACCAAACCATCGATATAATAATGTTTCGGTTTAATTAGTTTGCAAGATTCTGTATTTTGTGGTTTGTATGTATGTTGTTGTTGTTTGCTGGGAAAAAATCATTTTGCATTTTTGTACAGAGTACACTGCCATTCTTCAAGCTTGCGTGAAAGTAAACTACCTCTATGTCTGAGTTCTCCGTATTCACTATTACCTCCTCTATGTTTATCTTGGAAAATATGCAAATATCTAGACATATGAGGGTGGTACGTGTATGTAGTTAAGATGGGAAATGAGTGCAACTTATCAGTGAATTGTAAATACAAATGCCACGTAATGAGATTGTTTTGAAGAGCGTGAAACGTGGTATCCAGCTAATTTCCTTCGGGAGAATATAGTGTTTATATTCAGTAGTCTGATTATAGCTTGGTATGTAGTCATTGCGTTTGAGAACGGCAACGTGTCATCTGGACCATCTTTGGTATGCATTGCAACTGAATATGTTGGCCTATCTTCGTGACAAGTTAAGTGTTTGTGGGTGTTTCTTTTTAGGTTATAGTGAAACAAACAAACAAAACACGTTCAGATATGTACATGTATCACTATATGCTCCAGGTTTACCTATAATATCAGAAAGCGTGTCCTTTATATGATAAAAGAAGCCCTTTTCACAGATTTGTTCTTACTTTTACCTTTGGCTTGCATGTGCATACCTGTGCCCCGTGCCTTTTCGAATGTGGATATATTTTGCAATGCTCATAGGACTTTGTCATACATCCATATTCAAACTTTGTGAGTGTATCTGAAAGTCTTTGCCCATGGATTAACATCGCGTAATTGTTCTATGGTTCGAACCCGAACTGAACAATCCAGTCCAGTGCCCACCCCTTTACCTAATACACAAAGGGCGCTTCAAAGAGCAGATAAAGATGTATTTGCAGGCATAATATATCATTTTTACATACGAGATTACTTTCTGCTTAAATACCGTCTGCATATAGTTATTTAGAATGGGTGTTACGAACATTTAAAACCTTTTTTTCTGTGAGATGGAACGACATACTACGGTCTTGCATATATATCACATATGAGTAACTCATTAGTATTCATCCTAGCACCAAATATCCATTGACATGGCAACAGATTCCGAAAAATAGAATTATATACTGACATGGGCCTAATCTATGCCGTCGGTGAAGCGGAAATTGACACATATTTCACTATCTTCTGGTTTGGGAAATACCGTGGTAGTGGTATAAATGTAGTTAATTCGGATAAAAAACAGCATGTGTCACAATGTGCTCTCAAAGAAATAAATTATAACATTAACAATATAGCCCTCTTTAGTCCCTAAAGTCAAAAAAATAAATAAATAAAAATCAATGCCCGCTGAGAATGGATTTGAGACGTACATGTTATCCGGATATTAATGGATAAACATTTTTTTTTTAAATCCAATGTAGTTTATATCCTTTCAATGTATTGCTTACGTGTTGTTGTATAAGCAATAAACTATTGATGTGGCGTCTTTTTACGTGCATACGTTCAGATGACATCACAATTGAGCACACTTTGATCATGTTTTAGGTATCTATCTAGAATGTGTTATAAATACACGTTTTTAAACTAGGTTTTGTTATTTTATTATGATACAGAGAACAACAATAAAAGTTGTGTGTGCAGAAAATACACGCGTTTTTAAGTTGTGATATATTATTTTAAATGCGACACAACAAATAATAATGCAAGATTTGACCTTAAATGTAAACGATTTCTTTGCGTTCTTTAACTCACGGTTACAACGACAGCTGGACACGGTATGTACATGTAAATGTATCGTCGATCCAACACGAGACAATGAATAGTAAGACAAACAGTTGTATTCTGTTGTTCACAAACAATATTAATCAAGAGATTGAAATCAAGTCCTGTCAGTACTTCAACACTGTTTGTGATGGTGTATATATACATGTATTTGCATACAGATCTATTTAATACTCTAGAGTTCCTTTTGCGTTATACTACCAATAGACGAAAACTATTGCTGTTGTTTTGTTTTTTTATCGTTTGTGAAACCATAAGATCTCCGAAACTCTATATGACACACTTAAACGTGTACTTTATATTATGTCTGGTACTGAAATTCATGTTGTTGTTCTCTCAAGATATTGCTAAAAAATTCGTGTTAAGCCATCGATCAGTAACTCAAATACAAGTACGTAGATGATCCTTTTAACTCTCAGGTTTACCAGCAAATATTTAAATAAATATTACGACTATTATTTAGGCCCCCCACCCCCCACCCCCACCCGTTGACTCTTTGGCCGACTGACTGTTCCAAGGTGGTAAATGCTGCAGTTGTAATTTTTCTTTGTGTGTGTTATGTCTCGTTTCTGTACTTTGTCCCATTTACATCTGTATGCATTTTGTCTAGAAAGTTTAGACTCAAATATTTATGGCAACTCTTATAGGACCTTCTTTTATTTTTCTATTCACACATCCTTTATCTTTGTTGTGGTGCGTTAGAAAATCGCTTAAGTGTTATCAGTTGTAAATGGGTTGGTGTATAAATTATTACACCATCACAGTGTTGCAGGAGCAAGACATGAGTTTGAGAGGCACTGATCCACAAATTTTACTGATTAGAATAGTATATACGAATTAAAATAAAGCTACGCTAACTTAGGGGGTTTTAAATGTCATATAGCCGCCACACTTCTCAAAATATGTTGTTTTAAGCAAGCGTGATTGACCATAGGCGTAAAGTTAACTGATTTCTCTTTAGATAAAGTCATTTACTTTCAGCTATAACTGTTTAAATACAGCGAATTATATTCCATGATATGGTCTCCTTCCGCATAAAATTGATAGTGTATTTTCTTTATGTATAATACATTTAAACGTGTTTACTTACACGCATACCTTACTTAAACATCTTATGAACTAAGGCGTTTTCTGGGGGATGTTTTTAGAGAAAACAATTTGATTACGTTTATTATCGATAACACACCTTTTTCTTATATACAACGCATTATTTAGGCCCAAATCAGATCATTTTGATACGTCTGATGGGAATCACACCATGATGCAAGATGTATGTCATGCTTACTCAGTGTTATTATACATACATTTATTTAACCGACACATTGTTCTACATTCGAATTTATTTGACCTAATTTTGCATTTTAAGGATCACCTCTTTGAATTTAACGAACTTATCTTTTGATATTCCAGACATATATGTTACCGTTAGTCGATCATATTTAAGTCAGCCTAGGATACTAATGGCATACACAATTTTGCAGTCGCAGTTGTAAAATAAATAAACTCTCATCGCCGCGTGGGTTTGTGTACTGGTCGGTTCGAGAGGTTTTATATAGAAAGGTTTTCCAGCTGACCTTGGTTGCGCTACTGGTTCTACCTAGATATATTTATGGCATTAAACTTGAAACAATACTTAATTCTTGTAATACTTCTCTCCGGTATAAAGAAAATATTTTTTTTTGTCAATTTTTCTTAAATCTTCTTATAGCCTGGATATAGAACTGTTCTATGTTTAAACTTAAATTTCCTCCGTCAGTGAGTACACTTTTAAATGTTATGGCGAAGTACAAGGATTTACCTTTCTTGTCCTGTCTGGTAAAACGTTTCGCCACAACCACTTGTCGCCTTATGTGAAATATAAAGAAAACTGTTTAAAATACTTTCTCAATAAGAAAATTGCAATATTGGGAACGTTTGTGAAATTTAACTTTAGCAGATATTCAGTTTGTGCAATGTCAAGGTTGTTTAAGACATTTAAACTGCTGGTGAATACAGCAACATTTTTTCCGTCCAGTTTGATTTTCTATAGGTGTTTATATTCATATGAATCTTTAAAGCTTTTAGCAGGTAGGACTGCTGGGAGAAAGTTGTCTACGAACTAAAATACAATTTTGCTAGATGTCTTATTTACAGTAAACTCCTACTGAAATCGTGTGTGCAAAGGCGAAGTAAAATTTCCATTTGTCAATGTGTACTATTTCGCACTGACTTGTTGCGTATGAAGAAAACGTATTGCTGTGTCCAAACACTCGTCGGCGCCAATACGTCTAAGGAAACATCTCCAAAATTACGACGGGCTTTCTGGCAATGAAAATGGCATGTCTCAGAGACTTAGTAAACGATAATCGATCTACGATACGACCTTTGAAAAGTTTGCTTGGCAATATCGTACCTTCCATGATTTATAAGAGAACACTTTTGTTCAACTTGAAACACCTTTGAAGCTATTGGTCGCATATAAAACAAAGTAGGCCATGAGAATTTAAAGACAAAAACCTTTTTAAAAATAAGTAATATTCAATTAATTTTAAAACTGCCAATACTTAAATATGACGGTTTTGCGAATCAATTGTAGTATGTTTGTATAATTTCATTTTTAAAATACTGATTTTTGAGAACCTTTTGCTTGTCATGAATCCGGGTGTGACAATGAGCTTGGGTAAACTTCACAGAAATCAAAACATGAGTTTTACTTAAAGCTACTAGTTTGAGCAACACCAATGACAATTATTAAGTACTTACCTCTTGCATTTATGCAGACCGCAATTATATAATTTCCTGAGTACCTAGCTTTGTACAGCATAGGTTCGAGTACATGTACACCTAGGGGCAAAGGATTTCATATTAGACGTGCTCCCAGATGGCCAGCGGTGCTCCGGTGGTTCTACCAAGACAATTGTCTGGTGTCTTCCTCCAGCAAAATACACATCTAAGAAATGCCAGTACCATTTGTAGATTACAAGAGTGAAGGCAATATATGGTTGTCAATTTATTTTATTGCATTACTTTTTTTCCCACACATATGTACTAACCATATGTCTATTATATATAACAAGAAATAATGCATTGCCTCATTACTTGTTATGTTTTGTGGGTTTTGTACCACTGAGTGGTATTTTTGATACCAAAATGAAACCTTTACAGTGAGTTATATTGTTAACTTAAAATGCAGCATGGACTTTATTTAATTTAGTATGTCATTTGCATTTTGCATTTCGTTCGTACTTAAATTTTTCATCGAATAATTTCGAGGGGTCGTGGTATACAAAATTCAAAACTTCAATTTCAAAGGAAATAAACAGTTGCAACTTAACAATGTTCCTTGATAATTTTCCGAATAAGCAGTTGATAATGACCAACTACCGTCTCTATTCTTGTCTTGGGGATGTTGTTCTTTGCTGTTTTTATATTTATGTTATGTTTTTAACTATACCGATAAGTAACAAGCACATACTTTCATAGTCCTGTATTTCCTTATTTATAAAGGCTTGCGAGAGCCCTACATACTGACATTTAATCAATGTGTATTTATTTAGTTACTCGATCATTTAATACTTGAAATAGTGCTATTTTGAATAACGTGTATCGCAATTTCATCAAATGAAGCTAACGGCATGGTGATTATCTGCCTTAGAAAGGATATATATTCTACATTCTGGCGTGAAATCGACTTTGCATCTAACGATATTAAACGCCAAAATCCCTATTTCATTTAAACCTTAGCATGTTAGTGCACAGAAATGTCAAACATAGTTGGAAATTAATGTTTTATCAAACAGGGAAGGACAAATTTATAATGACAAATTGATTCGGCTTGGTTGTAAGTACATCGTACGATTTCATATAAGTTGAAGAATGGATATGATGAATTTCAATTTACTTAATTAACGTACGTATATATTTCATTGGTAATACACTTTATAGCAAACATTTGGAGGGCTAAGTGCATTATGATTTCTTAAGTTATTAAAACATTGTTTTCTTATATGACGGGGTAGGGGCATTATCAAAATGTACAATGTACAATCCAGGGGACTAATTACTGTCGGCAAATGTACTCTTGACTCAAAGGAAAATGGTGATGATGATAATAAGGAGGAGGAAGAAAAGGAGGAGAATGAACAGGAAAATGAGGAAGTGGAAGAATAAAATACAAACTGGGAGTACGGAGGTGGTTATATTTCTCCGTGCAATTGTGAGGATAATAAAGAAGATCATGATCGCGAAGATGGTGAAGATGTTGATGGTGATGGTGGTGGTGATGATGATTTTGTAGAAGTTCAAATAATAGTGTGTACATGTAAATAACATTTCAAAATGTTTGCGTATCATTTATAACATTATTAATCCCTATTTTACGGTAAAACAGCTGGTATATCTGTATGTCGAAATGGCTCAATATTTCAAAATAAGAGATTAATCAATTCTTCTGCCAGCCAATGCCTTAGCTAATCAGATAACTGGGATGGTTTTATCAACAATAGTAGAATTATTAAGAAATTATATACATACATCTTTTCTCTGAGTTTATCTTTAACCGTTGTCAAACGTAAAACAAAAAGGAAATGGTTATTTCTTGGTTTGTATTTGCCATAAATATGAACGACACAAAAAGGATTGTTTCATCGGATAAAGTCTTCTAAATATGTATTTATTAATCCACTGTGTTACGGTGTTTTCCTATCTTCCATATATGTCGACAGTATTTCTACGCGTTAAGCGATGTTATTGGAGGAATTTCTTTCTAATATAAGTTATACGTTGCTGTATAGAGTTGCCTTTGCCGATTTTATAGATATGTCTATATTTATGACAAATATATGTGTGCATATATTCATACTATTCGGAACAATATACATGTTGTTTTTATTGTCATTTCGATGTTAATTTTAATGCCGACATTTTGCGTGAAAAGAGGCATTCAGACGAAATATAATTCCTATCTAGACGCATTTTGTTGTTGTATTTTATCTCTTGGCAGTCATTTCCACTAAGAACTACCTCACTACTCTATATTCTTTGATTGTATTTTATGATGCTGTAAAGTTTTTGTGTCTCGGTTAAGAAGACAGCTAATCCATTTGACTTCAATGATGTAAGACTCGACATTGCATGCCACTGTCACATAAATAGCTTACAAGCATTTGACTGAACTTCAAAACCGTCTCCTAAAATGATGTTTATCAAACCATTAGCATTTAACGATCTCCGGTACATGTACATTTGTGTGTGTGAATACTGTCCTCTTTCCCCAATGAAAAATATCGATTCATACACATAGGATGGTTGATCCAAAGATATTACCACAAGTTATCTAAATGATAGTTCTACTCGGAGATTCAAAATAAATGTATTTATAAAAGTATAGTTCAATTATTTGTGATGCACATAAATGTAATTTTTTAGTAAAATAATACAAAAGCTTAAGCAAGAATGAAGGAAAATACTTTGAAATTTATACATTAGCAGCACAACACGCGGTGATCGAGGTTTACTATCAAATAAATAGACTTTATCTCAGGGTTCCATCGACTCTTCATAACGTCTGTTACGAGCAACCACTCAGCATTCACGCAATTGATAACCATTAAGAATTGTTGCCACATGGTGTCAGTAAGACGAAGCACGCATTTCAAACCATGCTTTATTGACGAGGATAAATATACATACACGAAGCAAAGACTAAACTGTAACGTGCGGTGAGGAGTGTATCCATTGCAGTGATATTTATGTTGATTCGTCTGTTTCTTGCTATTTCTGATATGTTTTCTTGTTAAAGGTTGTATCCGACAGTTTGCCTATATTAAAATCATGCAACGATATCTTACCACTGCTTTGGAGAATTACGGCATAATTTCTGTACAAACTCAAATTTTAACATAAGTTAAGACGGTTCTGAATATTGCCTACGTTGTTAGGCCGTAAATCGCAAAAGAAAACACTCTCAAAGTTCATTCTTTCCAAATATATAAATAAGCAAGTTGGTGATCTCTGATATCTAAACCATCAATGTACAGCATTTTCAAGGACAGTTACGTTAACAATGAATTCTATGTGTTTTTTAGAGAAAAGAATTGGTTCAAACTGTGAGAGACCACCCTAAAATGTCCCATGGATCTAGACCCTCGTAGACTTATGGCCTCTTCGTATGAGAAGCTGTCACCATAGCCGACTCAAAACCTAACACATCGGAATCGTTAAAGTAAGTTTAGCAAGTAAATGTACCGAAACTCATTATGAAAACATGTTTGCTATTGGTACATATCTTTGTATGGAAAATGAACAGATATCAAACAAATGTTTTGCTGTTGACGTTGTAGATGTTGCTCTTCTTGTTGTTGTATTAAAGTAAATCGCAGCGACACAGTAATGGTTATTATAGAGTTGTCCCGCCATTTTGATCCAGACTGGGACTCAAACCGACGGGGTGAGTGGCAAGCAGTCAAAGCGTTCGCGACATACCCACGCGGCAAATCCGTACTGTGACTACCCACCATGGTCTTTTCTTAGGAGCGAACTCTAAAAGTGTCATTAAAATGTGTTAAGACTGTAAGCACAGACTGTCTCAGTTATGCAGTATACATTCCTGTTTACCAACAGACTGAAGTGTAACATTCTATGAGATGGCATGATAAATCATGCCGTAACAATAAGTATATCTTAAAGAAAAACAAAAACCAGGCACGTGCAGGCACCCGTAACAGCAATTACTTTTAAAATAAGAAAAACAAAAAAACAAATATTAATCGTTTGTTATAAATCATTATTCAATTCCCCATCCTTTCATACGCCTTGGGCGGACATTAACCTCAGAGCGATTTATTCACTGACAATCTCTGACCTCTGATGGAACTGTTTTATGAAATGAAAGGTGTTGAACTACAGAATACATCAGAAAGCCAGTTACGGGCTGTCACTGAGCCCGACTAAATGATAACATTAAATCTTGTATAACCTAAGAGGAAAACCAGATGTGAACTGACGTAATAAGATATTAATCTTTTGAAAAGTATCATGCTTTATCATGAGGGAAGACTCATATCATATAATCATTTACTGTATGGGAAAGAAGAATTAAATATGTAGGGTAATTTGGTCGTAAATTATAGTTTCATTAAGGCGTTTCAAACACTATAA
Source organism: Sinonovacula constricta (assembly GCA_007844125.1). NCBI lineage: Eukaryota > Metazoa > Mollusca > Bivalvia > Cardiida > Solecurtidae > Sinonovacula > Sinonovacula constricta. Next base: position 40,375,408 of record CM017559.1, on the reverse strand, counting down.
ATTGAGGGGAAAACGTTTGAGTATGTGTGATATTTTGCAAATAACTGAATGGTATTGTGTACAGAATGGCATTAAGCCGACCTGAAAGGCTATAGCAACTAATCTACCAAATATGGTAATATTAATAATAACTTATTAGTTCATGGTCTTGCTGCATCTGAGATGAAAAATTGGCTTAAATGCATTCCAAAATTTGTGTCGTTTGCGAGGAAAGCAGACTTGTACTGAGTTAAATTCTGACAATACTCGTGGAAAAGAATATGTAACAACGTCTCAGTTCTTCATCGTCGAAATCAGTAAGTCAACGCGTCGAAATTGTACGGGTCGTCAGTGTGTTATTACGTCTATTTCAGTGGTGTTTGTTCGGGTTACCGCTGGGTTAGATATTTTAACCACAAACATATAAACATGCTATTATTATAGCATATGTATTTATATAATCAACTTACCATTGGTAACATTGATTATACAATTGGCTGCTGAGGGTCATTAGGGACAATCCAACCTGGTAGTATTATCAAATGTCCTCTGGCGGCTGAATTCCAGCTAATGAGGTCTTTGTTTCAGGTCGCGTAAGCGTCATCGTGTATTGAACCAGCATGATATGCTAACGGTAGTTAAGCTGAGAATGCATCTTGAATACATAGAATTATCTGATGATATACTTTCCGTCCGCATAAAATTGATAGCACTTTGCTTTAAGTACCATACATTTAAACATGTATATATACACGCATACCTTACTTAAACGTTTTATGAGGATGTTTTCAGAGAAAAAAATGATTACATACATTATCTTCAACACATCTTTCTTGTATTGACAAAGTATTGTTTAGAGCCAAACACTAAATCAGATATACTTCTGGTGGAAATCACACCATGATACAAGAGTGTCATGTTTTATCAGTGTTATCATACATACATTCATTTTACGAACACTGTTCTACATCTGAACGTATTTGACTCACATGTATGTTATCGTAAGTCGATCATATTTAAGTCGGCCTAGTATACAAACGGGCATACACAATTTTGCAGTCACAGCTTTTAAAATATATAAAGTCCACAGCCTTTAACTGCTTTGGTTTGAGTCAAAGTCGGTTGGGGAAGGCTTCCCAGCTATACCCAGATATATTTTAGCATTCAAGGTGAAACAACACTTATAGGTTGTAATAATTCTCACTAATCAAAACAAAATAAAACTATTTTGTCAATTTCCTACATAACCTACATATTCTTATAACCAGGACATTCAACTGTTCGATGTTTAATGTTAAATTTCCTCCTTCAATGAGTACACTATAAAATTGATATAGCGAATTGTAAGTTTTTCCATATAATCCTGTCCTGTAAAACATTGCGTCAGAACCACTTGTCGCTTTATAACAACGTGTATGTTGGTTTCATAATGGTATATTAGATTTTCATTCGGAAAAATAATGAACTACTGAAACAAAAGGTTGGTTTCTTGAACAAGCATTGTGAAATATAAAGAGAATTGATTAAAACATCTTCACAGTGAGAAAACTTCAATATTGGGAACGTTTGTAAAATAAATCTTTTGCAGATATTCATTTTGGGCAGTGTTAATTCCGTTTCATACATTTCAAGTGCTGGCGATTTTTTACAAATCGCAAATTGTCTTAAAGTACAACGCATTTTCCTGTCAGTTTAGTTCTCTGTATTAATTTATATTCATATACATTTTTAAATCTTTTAGCAAGTACCACTGTTGGAAATGTTGTCTAGGATCTAAAATCCAATTGGCCAGGTTTCTTATTTAACCGTAAAGCCCTACTGAATAGGTAAATAAGAAAAGGTCCTATCGAAATTTTCGCAGATATTTACAGTACAGTGAAGGATTTTTCTTGCTTTGATTCTATTTTGATATTGAAATTATGCAATATCTGTTTATGTTTGTCAATGACTGTCTGAAAGTCAAGGTTTGTGCTAGTATCAGAACTGGTGGTGGATAACTCAGCACATAGAACATTTTAGTAATATAGTCGTCAGGCAAAAATTATGTTGTTTGAAGCTTTGTCTGAAGGTACATTTAGTACAAATTTATCGTGAGTATTCTGAAAGGACTGTTTTAGATGTTTTAAGTGATAAAAAGTTTTCTCTTTCGTGTATAATTATACGTGTTCCTGGGTGGGAATATTGGGTCTTCCAGCTGGCCTGCGGTGCTCAGACATTTGTCTGGTGTCTTCCTCTAGCCAACTTCACACCTAGGAAATGCCAGTACAATTCACAGATAACAAGAGAGAAGGCAAAATATAGCAGTCGAGCTATTTGATTGAATTCATTTTTACACAAATATATACTAACTATATGTGTATTATACTTTACAAGAAACAATGCAATGCTTCATTCCTTGTTATATTTTTGGGGTTTCGTACCACTGAAACCTTTACAGTGAGTTATATTTCTAACTTAAAATGCAAAATTAACTTTATATTTAGTTTAAAATTTATGCCAAAATACTTCTGCATTTGTCATTTCTTCGTACTTAGAATTGTATTTTTCTGCGAAATATTTCGGAGGCTCGTGGTTTACAAACTTCAAAACCAATTGCAAAATAACGAAGCTCCTTGATGACTTTCCAAATAGGCAGTTGATAATGGCCAACTTCCGTTTCTATTCTTGTCTTGATGATGTCGTCTTTTGCTGTTTTTTTATGTTTAATGTAATGTTTTTAACTATACCGGATAAGTACCAAGCATATATTGTTACGACCCGTCGGGCTATATAAGTTTATTTATAAAGTGGCACTTTTACTAAACGACGAAATGGTGTAACAGAAAGAACAAGCCAGCAACAAATTAGTACAATAATGTTTTATTTTAAAAACAATTAAAATATGGCGTAAAAAACAATAACAAATAAATGAAACAAAATTTCAGAAGACAAAATAAATATAAGCTTACAGTTTGTCCTTTTAGGAGGTGTCCCTTTAACAATGCAACGAATAATTCAGCGTCGAATAGTCCTGAAGAGTTTTCGGTAGAATGTTCTCGTAAATAAACACAGTTGAAATAATCCAAAGGTAGAACAATACACGAATGTTATTAATATAATCCAAATTCAACACTTTTATATTTATGTCACTGTAAAATATAGTAAGTCCACGTAAGTTCCAACACAGAAATATTTAAGATAGAACCTGCAAGTATTTCCAAAGCAAACTTTTTATTCAAACTTCCAACTTCCAAACTTACTTTTATCGGCAAACACGCCCTTATATATACCCAAAGAATTTCCAGAACATTCACGTACCCAGAACATTTTCGAAGACCAGTTAAAAATAAACAATTGAACTTTCTAGCATGATCCTTTTCTTCTAGTAGTTACGCGAATGCTACGTCATCAAAACGACAACGGTAAACAACCCTTAACCTGACTAGCGTAACCTTAAACGCTGGTGTACTATTTTACATAATATATTTTCATAGACCAGCATTTCCTTATTTATAAAGGCTTACGTGATGCTTACATAATGACATTTTATCAATTTGTGTTTATTTAGTTACTCGAACATTTACTACTTGAAATGGTACTATTTTGAATAACGTGTATCGCAATGTCATCAAATGAAGCTAGAGGGAAGGTGATTATTTGCCTTGGAAAGGATATTTATTTTAGATTCTGGCGTGCAATCGACTTGGCATCTAACGACCTTAAATGCCTTAATCCCTAGTTCATTTCAACCTTAGCATATTAGTGCACAAATGTAAATTATGTGTGTCGAAAACATGTCAAACATAGATGGAGACAAATGTTTTAGCAAATAGGAAAAGACAAAATTGACAAATTGGTTCGGCTTTGTTACATTTCACGATTTCTATTTTTATGGACAAGATATTAGCAGTCACGACAAACTCATATAACATGTTTGAAAGAAAACATAATAAAAAGTCTATAATATTTTAGAGACAATCTTGAGTACACACAAAAAATGCATGTTTTGTTGCAGTCATTGTTCAAGACTCTCTTTCTCGTATACCAGTCAGTTTACTCGTTCTGCATCTGTAATGCATTTCACTTCTCACCGTGAATAAGCAAAGGACAATATAATACTTTCATCAAATGTAATTAAACGTATCTATGTTTTATGAAAGAAAATATATTTTGCAATGATTTTCTTACATGCTTAAATCATAATTGCATATAAGTGTGAAGATAATGAATCAATAAACGATGATTTACACGTAAGACAAGATTAAATATGCATGTGCATCAGTTTGACATTGTCATCTGTGTTATAAACTATTCTTTTCTTTATTTTTTTTTCTTATTTTGCAGGTCATCTTGTGCATGCCGTTTTATTTTACATGATCACGAGTAAATATTTTTACACGAGTTTTTTTGTCAGACATCAATTGAACAGATGTCGAATGTCTAGCAAAGCTTCGAGAGAATGCATTATCGTACTTTATTGACATTTTGCAGGCTCTTGCATTGTTTAATGCGAAATCATTTCAAACTGCTTTTCTTTCGCTTTTGTTTTGTTCGTTCTCAAATTACTTCGTTAATTGTACATTGATCCTTACTTTGGCCATTTTGGCCATGTGTATTGATATATCATAGTGTTGAAGTAAGTCTTTGTATTATATTTTACTTCTTGTTTTTATTCATATTTTTATATGTAGTTTACTGATTTCAATAACTTAAATTTTAACATTTTGTCCAATATTTCAGTTGTGTTCATTACCGTTGATCAGTAAATGAAAAGGGGAGGCAGACATTTTTTTTTAATTGTTCAAGAAGTATTGGTTGATACGTAAACTCAGTGTAAGTAAACTTTAAAGCTAAAACATTTTAATATCCTTTTTTATTTTTCCCTGCATCCGTCCAAAATCACAGAGTTTATTTACTTTTGTTATTTTTGTTGTTAAAATTGGTTTGGTTTTTTGTCCAACGACAAATTTGCGATCATTATAGCGAGGTCTATTTTTCAATCGGGAAAACACCATGGAAAACAAATGCCGTCCACTTGACTGATAAGTGAAAACTGTCGACGACTCTACCACTCGGCAACTGACGAACTTCTTGGTACTTGGTATTTAATATTTAGATTTACAAAAGGAATAAATTAACATGACCCGGCAGATAAATGTTTTCATTCTATGTAAACAAATTATTATAAAACATGCTTGTGAGGCAAGCAAAAGATAAAAAATACGTCATTGAATACAATAGTAATTGACAGAAACGAATAATTAATAAGTAAATACGAAACATCTCGCAAGTTAGCAATTTATTCCTTTATAAAGTCCTATAAAATGTTACGGATTTTATTGTACATTATTGTACTTGGAAATTTAATCATTCTTGAAATGGTTCCTGAAAAAATCATTTCGCATTGTGTCTGAAACTGAACAATCGTAGACAGACAGATTCGTTTCCTTTAAAAGATATCACAATATCACCTGAATAAAACAGGCTACTACATCAATGGCAAGTACCACTCTTATCTTTAGAAGAGATTTCTCAAGAGATTCATCAACAGTATGAATGACTGAGCCAATACTGTTAGCAATTGCGGTGACATATAAGCAACTCTGAACAATGAATGGGCATTTCGCATCACATGACGTCGTTTGTATAATAAATGCTCAAACACATTTATACTACACATTTTATCAAGTAACGGTGACCGAAATACTGCAAGTCAGAAAGGCAAACAGACAAAAATTTATTCATTTAGCTGAGCACATAATTTCAGGGCCAATTATACAAATCCTAAATCTTCCAGGAGTAATCAAAATACACAGAATACGAAATTTTCTTTCCCTTAAAAAATGGTTTATCACTGCAACTTTAAAATGATTTGATCGACGTTCAAGCAGTTATTTCAGCTTTATTGAATGGCACATTTAAAGAAGACTCTAGACCTAGTTATTTTATAAAACAACCACAGGCATACCAATGCAATTGATTGGATGTGTTTTGCAAGCTACTGAGGATTACAAAAGCATGTCTTGCGAATTGAAATTCAAAAATTAATTCGGAACCACTTCAAAAAATGTCTAATTTTTGACAATGAACCAAATTTAAGGTCAATAATGTTTTCAGCTTTAATCAAAATGTATGTGGGTTTTTTTTCTTGGGCAGGGGTATCTTATTAGATTGCATTACTTTATTAACAACATATACAAATATGTGAACACGCAATCAATTGTCATCATCCGACTGACATAGAATTATAGGTAGTGGGGTCTTCCGAAAGTTCAGGTGTAACGACCATGTTAAGGAAATAGTTTTTGCATGTTTTGGAACATGTCCATTTCAGGAGTACTCATTTTTTGTCGACAGTTTCAAAACAATATCTTATTATAGAATATATAATGAAGAGACAAAAACAACCATAGGTTGCTATATCCAAAAATACGTATATAATGTATTATCTTTATTGTATGTTTTTAGTCAGCTTATATTCGTTTTAGTTGTATTTGTGGCAATAAAATATCGTTTAACATCATTTTATTGATGTCTGTATCATCTTGCAAACAGTTTATACATCAAATCCGATAAACCTTCTTTGTACAAAGTAAATATGTTTATGACATTGAACTGTTGTTTAACATGCACTATTCATACTGTTCGTTCCAATTGTATCGAATTTTAACATTTCATAAAAGCTGTCAGAAGTTTATTTCTAGGAAGAGGCCTACTAAAGTTCATTCTGTAGTTGGTTGTCTTATCGCCGTTTCCAATAATGTTTTGATTAAGACACGATAAAGTTGTGCCTTTGCATAGCCTTTGTATAGAACGTTGTATATTTCTTCTTTAGTTAAGCTCTAATGCTTAAACATGATGCACACTAGAACATGGTTCTACGAAAAAACAAAACTTGTATTGATGGAAAATAAAAAATTATTTAAGTTAATCTTTGTTTAATAAAATAATCACGATTTTAAAGTCTTAAAATAGGAAACCAAAAGAATTCCTTGAGCCTATACAGAAATGTGCATGTTCCGTCAAAAGTAATATATACTTATAGTTTGCTGATATCAATACGACGCATTTGGCATAGTTTGTTCTTGATTAAATACCATGAAAGTATATTCCATATTATTCGAAAACAGATATTGTGTAGACTGTTTTATTAGATCTAAATTATAGTTTTCTCGCGTCATATATTCATTCAAAATTACATCTTATATATTATTATGATTAAGCAGAGATGTTGTTTCTCTTTATGCTAAACAGTTTAAATACGCCATGAACAATTAATTTAACACCTACTTTGACCATTCTATTATATCGGAATCTATTTAACACAAACTCGCAGTTATTTTTAAATCAATTTATACAACATTTATTGTTCTAAAATAGTTGTAAAACAAGAGTATAATTTAACAAAAATAAAGACAGAACTTTACGGTTTTATTTAATAAAAACTTCAAACAACAAAATTAGAGAAATATTCATCATAAAGATGTTGTTTTTGATGATGGACTTTCATATGGTCATGGACTAAAATGTTGACAATGACCACATTGGAAATCTGAACGCAAAGATTTTTTTTCTAATTTATGGGATTCTATTATTTCGATGTTGTTTCTTTTATTTGTGGTTTATTTACAGCTGTGTCATCTAAAATGATATGTTAATATGCATTCGTCTGTTTAAAGTAAAAATGATTCTAAGATCGCTATTATCTATTAATAACAAAATGTTCACACTATTTTATTTTTGAACCGATAGTAAACATAAAAAACCTTGTTTAAGTGCGTCCATTGTTATAAAAGGTGTGTAGCAAGGAACCATTCCAAGCAAACGTTTATTAAAGAATCCCGGCGCTGGCGTCTTTAAAGCTTTTTAAATACAGACCGTTCTGTTATACACTCTTATGACATGTGGCATTTGCCTAGTGAATCATTAACCACATGTTCTAAACTTAAACTATCCTGCGGTACAGTTATTTAACAACATGTCGGTTTTGTTTACTTATAGTCAAATGTACCGTTTCAGGCTATGTACTAGGTTAACGAATCCAGACCACATATTTATAAACACAAATCGGAGGTTATGGGGAAGTTCTAGTCTCTGGTATTTCTAACTCAAGGCAAAATGTACAATTAATGTTGTTTTGCTAATTTACCTGGAAATAATCGATAATTCCCTGCGCAGGATATTAGGATTTATCATGATAATGTTTATTGTAAAATAATTTGAATACGAGCAAAACAAAAACATTATACTGTTGCTAAATCGGCCTCTATTATGGCTAAGTCGTGTTTGTTCGTCTCATATCAAAGATATTTAACAAATGATTTTCTCGTCCGAAAAAAATGTGTGAAGTTTATCAAATATGGCATTCCTGTCAATTTTGCATCTGACTGTTTTTCTTTGTTATCATCTTTATCCTTTGATTACACTGCTTAAAATATCTCGTGTCTGTTTTCTAAATGGTACTAATTAAAACATGAGAAATACTGGCAAAGTCCTATTTTTGTTGCGAATTATCTTTACAGGATCGGCTCAGCCTGGACCAGATTTGTTATATTACAAATTGGATTTTATTATGTTCTATTTTGGTAATTAATTTATATAATAATATTATATAAAATTGTAATATTCAATTACTAAACACTGGTTTACTTGCTTAATACAGTTTTGCTCACTTTTACATAAACCTTGTCGAACGTTTGTAACATTTTGAAACTGATATACTTGTGTTTGAAAGTAAGTGTATTCAGTCGAAAATAGTTTTGATATTAGGTTAATATTAACTACATCAGGACATGAACTATAATTCCTAACCATGAGGAAAGTTTATGTCCCTGCTTTCAGGAAAGTTGCCCTTAATGGACCATCTCAGGAAGATGATATAAGCTGTGTTACTATATGGGTTACAAACTGTCGTTTATTATGTAAAAGCTCAGGAACAAAGAAAAATGCTAGCCATTAAAACACAATCATTTCACTTTATCTTTAAACCAATACATGTAACTACTTTCAAACACGCAAAAGTGACTCCACCAACCTATCTATCTGTGCTTTTGTGGGATATTTGCTGTATCAATGTTGTGTTTGAGTTAGTGAGTTCTTATGCATTTTATATCATTGTTGTCAAATTCTTAAACGATTATTAAGGGTATACCAACATTGAATAGACATTACCTATATTTTAACTTTTTCACAAACACCGTATATGCAGAAACGCAGTAGAAACACTCTTTATATTTCTTGTTTAACTCTTCGAAATAGTAAACTTAAATCACTTACATGTATCTATTGTTACATTATATCGAATAAGTCTAGACACTAATCAGCAATCAAAATTATTCCTAGCAGCCTCCCATCAATAACAAAAATAGACATCTCTGTTTTTGAAATAAGTCTCTTTATCGGATCGTCGATGCTAAGGCCACATGGGTTCTGTCATCATATATTATGTTATATATATGTAGGTTAATGGTTCTTGGACAGAATAAATGGCTTGACCCTTTAGCTTTTTATTACATCCATTGACTCTTAAGATGAAAATTTGTTGCAAACTGACAAAAAGATTTATTAACAGAGGATAGCAATGTTGTTGATTTTGTTTGATGGGGTTTGCTGTACAATTTATGTTCAGCTTTGGATTTCAGAGAAATGCGTATTTTATCAAGTTGATGTCTTCATTGTCGTTAAGCCCACACACAAAAAATGCTTTTTAAATATTAAGTATAAAACTGGGTATTTTATCAAGTTGAATATAATACTAGACGCAATGTCTTCATTATCGTAAAGCCCACACAATAAATGCTGTCTAAATATTAAGTATAAAACACGTTTTTAAAATTTTTATAGAGCTTTAAAAATGTCAAATCTAAAAACCATAACATTTATTTAGATAAACCAATATTAACAAGTCATTTAATATTGTGATTGTTTGACTTTAGAAAAATCTTCTGACATAGCAAAAACGATCTGCTTTAAAGTGTTTTCTTGACAAAAAGACATATTCTTAGCAAGTCAACAATTTATTAATTCGTTATTCTTACTTTACAGATCAGGTAAACAAAATTATTTACGGCTGTCAGAATAAAAAATAGAGAGAGAAGAGACAATTATAACATATTCATAGAGACAAAAGTATCATTATTGGAAATGACAAAAAAATCAAATACACATGTTCTTATAACTAAATTGTTAATTGACATTTTTGCAAATGTTCATATCAATGTTCTTTGTCATTGGAAATTCCTTGAAGTAACAATCAGGCAGCATCATGCGGAGATCGGTATGGCATTTTAGAATCCAGAAAAGCAAATATCTTACAATTGTTAATCACTCATTCCATTTCAATTACAAATTTATAGGTTAAATGTAAAAAGAAAGCAATAGGCCTTAGTCCTCCTGAATATTATTATAGCAGAACATCTTACATATATAAAATAAATCTAAATATCACTAAATCAAATAGTATTTATTCCTTAGAACCATTCAGTGGTATCAGAGGTTCCGTTTACTAGTATATCATTAAGAAATAAGATGCTCGTCTTTTAGGCATAAAAGGAATGAAGAACAGACTCACTAGTATTCTTATATAAAAATCTCAACTTCAGGGGCGGTAAATACGACGACTATGATGATAGAAGCGTTAAATATATGTTTTATACAACACCTTAACCTATGAGGGAGGGACATTCAAATTAAAGAGTTTTAGACTCGGACTTTCCGTCAACATAACACTTAGCAATACACATATATGTTGTATATATTTTAAAAAATACCAAGTGTGTAATAATTTGCAACTTGATTATTATTTTTGGCATCTAAACATGTTCCCTGTTTGTAATTGTCTGCCACACACACTTGTTATCTTGTTGAAACGTATTCGATCAAATAAGATTAACCTTTCCTTAACATTAACACGGTGATATTTAACTAATATGTTTGTTTGTCTGGTTGTTTGTTTGGTTGGTTGGTTGGTTTATTGTCCCACCAACAGTATATCAATTCTCTGGAGACGGTTAATATATTTGTAAAAGAAATATATTATATAACTATTAGATAATTTGTAAGAGAAGTTAGTAATTCAAAAGCTACATTAAAAGCAAAGTGTTGATTTTGCTAACAATAAAGTACCTAGTGCGTCTTGGACTATTTATCTATTTTGTCTTAGAGATTATTATACGCGTTATTAAAATTTAAGTGTAGTAATATCATACAGAGATTGATTATTAATGCATTAAAATTGAGTATACATGATTTCTCTTGAGAAAATTAATCAAGCTGATATAAATATGGATGACAGTTTACTCATCATCGAAGTGCACAGAACTCAGCTATTATTCGCTGTTCCGCTATTAAGTTAATAAACTGATTGATATTTTTAGAGCAGTAACAATGATAAAAGCTGTTTAACTACAATTTATTTGGCGATTAAGCTAAAGGAGGAAGGTGGGGTGTCAATAAAAGGTGTTTTCGATTACTAAATAAATAACATAGCTGTTAACATTTTAAAACCATCTTAAAATTGCACAGGTACGTTAATATACATATATTATTATTACCAGTAGTTATTATTGTTATTATTATTATTACTAGTAGCCATAGTAGTACATGTAGTAGTAGTAGCAGCAGAAACTGTAGTAGTCGTCGTAGTAGTACTAGTAGTAGTAGCAGTAGTAGTAGTAGTAGTAGTAGTAGTAGTAGTAATAGTAGTAGCAATAGTAGTAGTAGTAGTAGTAGTAGTAGTAGTAGTTGTTGTTGTAGTAGAAGTAGTAGTAGTAGTAGTAGTAGTAGTAGTAGTAGTAGTGGTAGTAGTAGTAGTAGTAGTAGTAGTAGTTATTTATTGTTGTTTTTTGGAAAACTGTGATGACAGTTATTTTATTCACATAATTATATTTCATTTTGTAAGTAGCCGTGGTTTCAAAATGTAAGAAAGAACAATGCTTTGGACGTTTGTAAGTAAAAAGGGAATATTTCAAATAGACAAGAAGATTTTGTCTGTAATTTATTTTACTTGTCCTAGACAACTTTAAAGATAAAAATGATTTTAGTTAAAATGATTATAAACACGTATCCATTTTAGTTGAATGAGTATTTCAAAATATTTTACTATCTTTGATCTTCTTAGGCATATACCTTTCAAAGCTCTGTTTCAAGTATACTTACAAAACTGAATTAAAGATAAACACTTGATCAAATATTTCTCTTAAACTTCTGGATATCTTCTGACAGGCAGACAGATTTTATTTAGTATATAATGGCCCCCGGCCAAAAATACACATCATTTACAAAAGCATATACAAGATTTTTGTTTATATTCATGCAATAAACATAAAAAAGACAGCTTATTTTCACCTGTAAGTTTAGTTATAGTGTACAAAGAAATATATAATATCATATAATAGCAAAGCTACTAGCTATTGATCATGACGTTTAATCACTTCATTGATATAAATAGCTATTTTCTTCAATTTTAATTGAGATCTTGTCTTCATAAGGTTGCAAAAGTAATTTTGAGTTTTACTGCCTTTTAACCAATTCAGCAAGTACTGTTGTCTTAAGTTGTCGTATTTGGGACATATGAAGAAAACATGGAACTCATTCGCAATCTTTCTGATATGTCAAAATTTAGAACAATATAAACAAATACGTTCATTCCTATGGACATTTTGATGCCTTCCTACTTCTTTGGCAAACTTAGGGACTGAACACGTAAATCGGGCTAAGAACTTCCTTAAAATAAAAGAATATGTTACAATGTTAAATTTTAAAGGACAATGACTAATTTAAATAAGATCAGTTGATTCATTAGCCTTAATTTAATCAGTGATAGAAACCGTGTGATGAAGTCATTTTGTTTGGACTGGCACTTGAGAAAGGTTTGTCCTCGCTAAATGGTATTTGGTCATGAGAGATATTTTCCCGAAGCCAAAAAACAGTTATGGAATAGCAGATCGACCACATGATATTTAATTAAGGATAGCCCACACTAATCAAGCGCTCTGGGCTTCATAGCATTTAATAACGTCAAATTACCAAATTTGTCCATACTTATTGAGAACATACAGCTATTATGCATCGTATTTAAAATCTCTATGTAAGCCCACAAATCAATCACACATTTATGTTACGTAATATAAATCTAATTTGAAAGGACATCGAAGTATGCTTCAAACAGAAATTGCCTTTAACAACACCACACATCATGCACAAAAGTGTAATTTGCAGCGACAACTTCCAGAACATTTAGGTGAATTGCACGTCCAGCAATCTTTTTGAAACAATGGGTTCCTGGGTTTAAATACCAACATAGGCGAATGTTTTTACTTTTAAGTTACTTTTGTATTTTTTTTATCTTTCCAAACTGTGGATCGTAATGACAATGAAATGAAATAACATGTATCATCTAATCATTTAAGTATTTATGCGTATTGATTAAAAATGGACAAACGGAAATGTGAATATGAAAAAAAAACTTGAGGAAAATTTCATTAAAGTAAGATATCAACATATATATATAATTTATGCTAATGGCAAAAGCTCGATACTTAACGCGTTTATACCTTTTATTATCTTATATGTTTTACTTTTCATTTTATATGGATATAATTCAGGCCGACAACCTTAACCTAAAAGAAGGGAATTTATTTTTGTTTATATTTAATTAAGTACAAGACAAAAGAAACAAAAATAATGTTTTAGAATATTTTTAAAACTGCAAAGGTATAATTGTTAATATATTTATATAGTGAGTTTAAGACAAGTCATATAAAATGAATAAAATACCTAACAAAATTAACATCAATAAAATGTCCAAATGCTATGTTGATTTGTTATGACCGCTACGTACATTTTGTCTTTATTTCGTATACTGTTATAAAAAATTTTTATTGGGTTGCTTTATATATTTACTTTGTATTTCTAAAAACATGAACATTAAATGATTGCCATTTACATATACGCCAATCAATTAGAGTGCAAACTTGATATTCTACCTTTTACCGGCCACCACAGTAATAGCAAATGTGATCCCAGTGCCATTCATTTAGTAGACAATACGTTTACAATGCCTTACTTTTCCAATTTACAATTGTTGAAAGTACATGTGAACACATTGTTTTAGATGAAGAACAAAATACCCAGGTTAAGTGAATGTCCTACAGCAGGCAGATACGTGTCAATAACGAACGACTTAAGAATTCATTATCTCTGTCCTGTTTACATTGAGGCCTACGTAGGTGTCAATAACGAGCGGCTTATGAATTCATGATCGGTTTCTTGGTATATCTACCATTGAGGCCTGCGTAGGTTTCAACAACAAACGGCTTAAGAATTCACGATCACTTTCCTGATACCACTGAGGCCTGTGGCACACCTCCACTACTCTCCTTCAATCCTTTTTTCCGCCCACACTCCCACCTCCACCGCTAGAACAGATAAAGCCACATTCCAATCCCTAAAGCTTTTAAGAATATTTACCTATTCCAACTGTCGATTGAATTTACTCAATTTATGTAGTGTTAATTTTAAATTACTTTACTTCGGCAAGAGACGCGTAAACTGATATTCAATGGAAAGCATGTTCATTTCCAAATAGTATCAGAATAAATGCTATAAACAACCTGCAAAATAGTTAACAAAGTAACAAGCAGTTACACAAATAAAAATAATGCGATAGGAGGGAATGACCATTCTTGAAAAAGTGAGAAAAATTCCAGTGAGGAACGACGTGGGAGCAGAATACCTCGGAAACATAATGGAATAAATAAGGCAATGGTGTTTGGAAGTATGGAGGTGAGATGTTCATATAGGCAAAATAATATTGAGCATGCCTGTCGGGAGAAGAAGCGAGTAGAGACGAATAACCAAATAAAAACCTGTGTGGATGAGGACTTGCGATAGCTAGACATCCAGTCCATGCATACCAATGAGAGACCAAATGGTGAGGAAAATCTTGACTAGTCACGAATACAACCTGTACAGAGAAATCTTCTCATCTACCGATAGACTGTGCCTGTTTTCAATCAATTTGCGTCTGGATATGAATAAACATAATATGTACTTAATATCTGGACATGTATTCTAGTATTTAACGATTCGTCTATATATGTATGTATAACAGTGTATAATCAAAGTAATGCCACAGTCAGTTGGCGTTGGCGTACGCTACAAAATGAGAACAATTGACTAGAAAATTGTGACATATATTTTCCTTCTTAATTGACTCATACTTTGGTCAATGACCAATTGCTTCTACTTCCAATACGAAGATATTTGATAATTTTACTAACAACTATCCTGATAATACATGTATCTATCTGGATTACGCTTTTACGGATTGGCAGATTCTCAATAAATATCCCAAAATGATTGGCCTGTTTTTTTCATCTACCAAGCGTTCCAGACATCTTCACTGTTCCAGACAACTTAACGCACATTTTCCAAGACTATAACTGAATATATTTAAATAGGTAAAGCTTTGTTTGGTTTATAAACAACGACAGAAATGTGTTCTCTTGAGCAAATGTATCATTCTAAATTTGACACATTCGACAGTAAATTACAAAATGATATAAATGTGTTCGTTAGTGTTTTACAAAACGTTTTGTACATTTAAATAATTAGTTTTTATTATGTTATCAAAACTATTGACATATTTAAACATTTTGCCTTTGAAACAATAATATGGATCTTGACTGTTGGTACGCAATATTGGTTTGCATATTAATTCTAACATGTGTTTTCATTGTTTGAAAAACGAATACAAGTAGCTCAGTGCCTTACAGTGATAAGGACAATATTGGATTTGAAAACTGATACGCTGGAACATGATATACTTATTTATCGATAAAGTTTGGTATTGACAACGTAAGTTATCATCATGAATCCAATGACTGAAAGGTATAATTGCAATGCGTCAGTGTCTTTTTTTTCACCAAAAGCTGGACTTAAGTTTATTGTTAATCTTAAATAGAAAATCTGCATTGTTAGATTCAGATAGTAATAGTCAATTATTTCAAGAAATAATAAAATGTAATGCAACTGTGTCACATTTGAGCAAGGACCGATGTAAAATAAAAACAAACTCATACAATAATTTACAAATTTGTTTGCAATGATTCAGCTAAACTTAAATACGAATGACAGAATACATCTCCAGCTGCTTTTACTTCTTTCACCTGAAAAAAACATCCATTATTATCAATATATGAATCTCCTTTATGACCATCATGAACTTAAGTTCAGGAAACATTGCATAATTATTATGTCAATGATGCTATTTAAGATTTATATAACAATACCGTTAAGACGATTAACATTTGTAACATAATACTTTCAATTTAAGTCTTTTGTCTACGAATTAATCAACGCTTTTCGGAAAGACTGGGTTTTATATTCTGAATGATGTGTCTGTATGACCAGACTTTAATCATTGCATGACAATATTAAATCTGGGCAGCGGCCTAGACTTTCCAATAAATATGATCCCTGTATAAATATTTCCTTTTCTTTGTAATTACGCAATTAACATGTACTGGCTTGCGATATGCAAACAACATCATCATTGGCGCCGCTCGTGAGAATAGGTTTCTTAGAGAAAACCTCTGCACGAAGCCAATAATGGAGGAAAACAGGACTAGAATTAGATATTTAGTTTATTGTACCGCTTTTATGATTTTATATTATAACGTGATATAACATATAAGAGGCAACACGATAAAAGAATACTACCAGGCTATAACATAATTTAAGAATAATAACTGAATAATTAATATTATTATTCTGGTCTGCTTCATTTATTGTCCATTATATAAGGCACCTAAAACCACGAGGTACAGAAACCCAGATGCGTCTTCAAATATAGAAACTCCCATGATATGTTGATAAACTTAACATCTGGTTTGGTTAACGTGGTTAATTGTTTTAGACGTAATGTTTTTTACAAAACTGTCATATTATTTTGATAACCACTGGATTTTAATGCTGTGCAAAGTGATTCTTAATGTAAAATATATTTAATCAAGTGTATGAATTAACTTCATGTTATAGTATCAAAGGTGTTGTTGCTGTTTTTGCTGTTTACGTTAAAAATCCCATGCTATGAGCAAACAGCAATCTTTATATTGAGAAATATGAAATGGTCATTTTAGAGATATCACATATGCTAACAAAGAAAACTTGACATCGTTTCATTACATTAACAGTAGCCATGAATATTTTTAATTACGTCGGCGTTTTTATAAATAAGTAATTAGAATATAATAAATAACCTCGCACTTCCTGAAGGTTTTTCTATCGAACAAACAGTGTAAATAAAAATATCCCGTCAAAGTGAAACAACTAACTGTAAGCACCTGCATTGGGAGGTAAAACCGATACAGTAAACGTATGAACATAAATTATAACTAGTAATGAAATAAACTATCAACATATGTACAGTATGTACAGAAGATAAAAGCCTCGTCAACCTAAAATTTCAAATGAGAGAGTAGTTTGAAATAAAACAACACAAGCGCTGATATATGATAAGAACAATATAATGGCGCCATACACTGCAAGTTCCAATATGAATTTGTTGAGTTAAAATGTGCGTTATTGTGAATTTTGTTTCTGTACAATAAATAATTCAATGTTACAAATTCAACAAAACCAAAATTAAGATTTAGTTATATAAAAGGAAGTAAATAGTGAATACTTATAAGTCTTTATCATATCCAACTGGAATTCGTAATCAAGTAAGTCAAGAAACTTTGTATTTTAGAATCATAAAATATCAAACATCGTCCTGTTCAATATTTAGTAAAACACATTGATCTTAACATGATGGAAATAAGTAGTGAATATGAACTTTCTTCTGAATTATCAGTTTGTAAATATCCTGTTATGACCATGCGCCTTTGTTATCGCTAGACATGTTTCTTCGAATTTAAAACAGTATAAAAGATCTTATAAAGGCTGGTGACTTTGCAAAGCAGTTTTCCATACCAACAAAACGTGCAGTTTTAATTTAGAACATGTATGTTGTACTTTCGTGGTACCATGGTAAATTGTCTATATTGTATGATTATAAAATGTAATCTGAGTATTTATCAATATTACTAAGATACGTGAGTTTCTAGTTTCCAGTAGACAACATTTATAAAATTTATTAACAATTACAAAAATGAGTTATAATATACTTCTTTTTATTTGTGTTAATACTAATAACCAATGCACACACACACACACACACGCACACGAACACACACACACACACACACACATACACACACACACACATATATATATATATATATATATATATATATATAGATATATATATATATATATATATATATATATATATATATATATATATATATATATATATATATATATATATATATATATAATAATATATATATTTATATGTAGATACATACACACACACACACACACACACACACATATATATATATATATATATATATATATATATATATATATATATATATATATATATATATATATATATATATATATATATATATATATATATATAACACAACTCCGTCAAAAGGTTGTGAGTTCATGTTAATGCCTTCTACGTTTTAGAATTACAAGCTAAGATTTCTTGTTGCAAGATACCTTAAGAACGGAATATTCGGTTCTTTCTCTGAAAAGGACATGACAGAACTACTGCGACATCGTCCACATAAAAATGCATTTCAGATGAAGCACCGCTTTCAAAAGTGGCGCCTATAATGAAGAGTTTCCGATGTCTGTTAACAACCCGGTAAATAAGAAAAAGCGGGGATTATCGCGTAGTATTGAAAGGGACATTCGGACGACTCGACGAAGCATAATAAGGCGTTGTAGAATGCAAAACAACAAGGTATGTGTACATTCTATATTAAATTGTATGTGTGTAGAACTTATACCCCAAAAACGTTCTTGTTTCTATGATGTATATTATTATATTATCTTATGATTTTAATCGGCTAAGAACTACGTTGATGCTACAAAATAAAAGTCGTATTTCCAGGGTACCACATCATATTACAAAGGTTCTTATAAATATACACCAGACGGCACTACTGTTTAATTTTCTCAATGAGGCAATGCCCTGAAAGGATCGGGTAACCTGAAGAAGGCAAATGTAACACAAAGCTACATCAAAGCGCGAAAAGGCAGCACAAGCACTCTGCACCCCTTTGTTTTTTTCTCATTTAATCAAATTATAATTAAATGATCCTTAATGTTTGTTTATTAATTTTGTTTTTTCGACAAAAATGCGAATTCAAACTATCACTGATTTAAATAAACTACATCGATTCTTAATGTTTGATTATTTCAATATTATTGATAAAGTTTAAGGTTTTTATATGTTTAACTTACTTTTCAACCAATTATTTTCGTTCACATATGAAACAAAATCTGTATTGGAAGAGAAATACGCACCATTTAGGCTACTTCATGTGTAGAGATGTAAAACGTAAAATGTTTTTGTTACACTTACTTTTACGTTAGTTAAAGAAGTAATAATTAGAAATGTAAATAGGTCATATAATGAAGACATTTTCAATATGGTACGTTGCCAGTGATTATAGCATTATAATATTATTTTGAATAACTCTTTAGACAAAAATTGTTTGTTTATTGGGCTTATCGTCCCACAAACAGAATTTCAGATATCTGGAGACGGTGACAAAAATTGTATGGCCTCGTACATGTATGACAAGTTTAATTGTTTGTCTTGTGTGTCTGAAACCTAATATGTGTTTAAACTCGATTAGACAATTTACCAGCCAGGTTATATCAATTCTACTGATACTCCGTACGATGCGGTTATATTATGAATGAAATATTGTTTGATATCATTAAATTTAATTTTAAATATAGTAATGTATGTTCCAAATATTTATTGCTGTAGATTGTAGTAATGAAGACACAATAAAACAGTACATTAGAAACAAATCTGGTTTAAGTATTGTCGCATTAGAACAAATGTTATGACTATCGTAATGTGCTTTTTAATTCAATTTTACTTTATTATCTTTTATCTTATCGTACGATAAAATCAATAATAAACAAATGGTTTTGTACACAAACAGATTTTTATATCTGTCAAATGTTTTTTGCGGAATCAAATGAGAAAGCGTTTACCATAATTCGGATAGATTTTCCCGAGTTTGGATGGTTTTGTCCAAGACCAAGTGGTAATGTCAATATATAGGGAAAGGTTATATACCGAACAGTGCTTTATTTATACCCTAAACCTCTGTCGGCCGTTAGAGCATGTAAACTAGTATTTAGTTGATGCAAGCTGGAGTAACTTTGTTAGTACTTTAAATATCCACCCGTTAAATCTGTTTATAAAGACAAAGACATATGATCAGTATTCTCATCCGAGTAGGCAGAATATGATATTTTCAATCAGAAAACAATGTTTATATTAGGTACGCCATACTTTTAATAATTTGAAGACTATATTTAAATTAGTTTAAGAATGAATTAATGCCAATACATGGCTTCAAACGTCGATACAAAGATTATATCAATATTTGATTCTACACTCAAGAGTATACACCAATATGCCATGATCATAAAGAAAGAAACGAGAATGATAAATACAGCCAATTCTTTCGATTGTTTTTGTTCTAAACAGCTGTATACGTCTTTACAATGGTTATTGCAAGAACAGTTAGTTACACTGCACGCTAGTTTTTTTATAAAGTCTGACTTGCTCAAGTCAGTTTATCCACTTGATGAATTTGTATTTCATTTTTCATTGAGAATTTATATGGTGTGTTAGTAGTCGCGTTCAGTTATCGGACAAATAGAGCTAGAGAATAATAACACTGAACTTGTTCTGGCGGTAAATAAAAACGCAAGTATTATAACAAACTTGCATAGAAAATGTTCCAAGGTACATGTATTTACATGATGAAGACTTGCAATGAGTGAACCTGCCTGTGCTAGAAGTTAACTATGTTTCGTAGGTTTTCTCGTTATCTATGACAGACATTGCGTGGCGTTATCGCAAAACACAAAAACACCTTAACTGAATATACGGATATTACACGCGAAATTACAGTTACAAAGCAGCGTGTCTTCTTAACAGCCGGCAACAGATATTTTAGATAACAGGTTCACATCACTCTGTTGGATATCTGTGATAAGATAAACACTTGATAATAGCATATTATTAAGGCTCAGACGGAAATGCATTAATACAGACTTGTGTCATCGAAGACTTGTTATGTTACACTATTGTCTCCTAAATGCTATTATTGACCTTGTCTTGTGCATCCTGGCCTTTATATTTTGATACTTTCTATCCCAAAAGTGAGAAAAAGGACGCTGTAGAGCAATCGGTAGAGCTTCGGCTCAGAGTACAGTGCGGTATTGATCCCGGACCGCGACATACCGAATTCGCTTATATTGTTACGGTATAGCTCCTTTTATAACTTTTAAGCAAATATAAGGGTGTTTCCATGACTAGTTGACCCTATGTGAAGATGATGTGACTGGGTGTGGTATCATGGCATATGTTCACGGCACGCTTTACACAGTGAAGGCTGCACTCTATCTGCTTCAAGTGTACATTGTCTGCAAATAACAGAACTACCAATTGTACCAAAATGAATACCAATGCTTGAGGGTGAAAATTGTATAATGAAATGTAACATAAAATACAATATTTAATATATGCAATTTCTTATATATACAGCAAGGTTATTTGTGCATAAATATGTGTATGGAAAATAGTTTACACCAAACCATCGATATAATAATGTTTCGGTTTAATTAGTTTGCATAGATTCTGTATTTTGTGGTTTGTATGTATGTTGTTGTTGTTTGTTGAACAAAAGATCATTTTGCATTTTTGCACAGAGTACACGAACATTCTTAAATCTTGCGTGAAGTAAGTTACCTCTGTGTCTGAGTTCTTCTTATTCACTTTTACCGCCTCTATATTTATCTAGCAAAAATATGCAAATATCCAGACATATGTGGGTGTTATGTAGTAAAAATGGAAAATGAGTACAACTTATCAGTGAGTTGTAAATACAAATGCCACGTATTGAGATTGTTTTGAAGAGCGTGAAACAGGGTAGCCAACTGATTTCATTCGGGAGAATATAGTGTATATATTCAATTGTCTGATTATAGCTTGGTATGAAGTCATTGCGTTTGAGAACGGCAACGTGTCATCTTGGCCATCTTTGGTATGCATTGCAACTGAATAGTTTGGCCTTTCTTCGTGACAAGCTAAATGTTCGTGGGTGTTTCTTTTTAGGTTATAGTGAAACAAACAAAAACACGTTCAGATATGTATCACTATATGCTCCAGGTTAACCTATAATATCAGAAAGCGTGTCCTTTATATGATAAAAGAAGCCCTTTTCACAGATTTTTTCTTACTTTTACCTTTGGATCCACAAACCAGGTTTAAGCACCCCAGTTGGCCCTTTTGCCGACTGACCGTTCCAAGGCGGTAACTGATATTTTTTCTTTTTGTGTGTTATGTCTCGTCTCTGTGTTTTTGTTACATTTACATTTACCTTGTTTGCCTTTGTCTACAGGTAGAAAAAATTTAAATATCTGTGGAAATTTCGATAGGACCTTTTCTTATTTACCTATTGCACGTGCATACCTGTGCCCCGGGTCTTTTCGAATGTGGGTAGATGTTGCAATCCTTATAGGTCTTTGTCATACATCCTTATTCAAACTTTGTGAGTGTATCTGAAAGTCTTTGCCCATGGATTAACATCGCGTTATTGTTCAATGGTTCGAACCCAAACTGAACAATCCAGTCCACTGCCCATCCCTTTACCTAATACACAAAGGACGCTGTAAAGAGCAGATTAAGATGTGTTTGCAGGCATAATATATCATTTTCACATACGGGATTACTTTCTGCTTAAATACCGTCTACATATAGTTATTTAGAGAGGGTTTAACGTACATTTAAAACCTTTTTTCTGTGAGAGTGAACGACGTACTACGGTCTTGCATATATATCACATATAAGTAACTCATTAGTATTCATCCTAGCACAAAATATTCATTGACATGGCAACAGATTCCGAAAAATAGAATTTTATACTGACATGGGCTTAATCTATGCCGTCTGTGAAGCGGAAATTGACACATATTTCACTATCTTCTGGTTTGGGAAATACCGTGGTGGTGGTATAAATGTAGTTAATTCGGATAAAAAACAGCATGTGTTACAATGTGCCCACAAAGAAATAAATTATAACATTAACAATATAGCCCTCTTTAGTCCCTCAGCTCATAAAATAAACAAAAGCCAATGCCCCGCTGAGAATGGATCTGAGTCGTACATGTAATCCGGATATTAATGGATAAACATTTTTTTTAAATCCAATGTAGTTTATGTCCTTTCAATGTACTGCCTACGTGTTGTTGTATATGCAATAAACTATTGATGTGGCGTCTTTTTACGGGCATACGTTCAAATGACAACACAATTGAGACCACTTTGATCATGTTTTAGGTATCTATCTAGAATGTGTTATAAATTACTTATCTTAATTTTCGGTGATGGGGGTGGGGTGGTGGTGGTTGTATCATTAAACGTAGATATATGGCAATTACCTTTTATTTTATACATAGGTAAGATAGGCGTGGACAGAATACGTGTTCCAATTTGAGTTACGTTTAATACACAGAATAAAAAAATCAGATGAATGAGCAGAAAATACACGTTTTTAAACTATGTTTTGTTATTTTATTATGATACAGAGAACAACAATAAAAGATGTGTGTGCAGAAAATACACGCGTTTTTATGTTGTGTTATATTATTTAAATGTGACACAACAAATAATAATACAAGATTTGACCTAAAATGGCATGTCTCAGAGACTTAGTAAACGATAATCGATCGACGATACGACCTTTGAAAAGTTTGCTTGGCAATATCGTACCTTCCATGATTTATAAGAGAACACTTTTGTTTAACTTGAAACACCTTTGAAGCTATTTGTCGAATATGAAACAAAGTAGGCCACAAAAATTTAAAGACTTATAACCTTTTAAAAATGAGTAATATGCAATTAATTTAAAAACTGCCAATACTTAAATATGACGGTTTTGCGAATCAATTGTAATATGTTTGTATAATTTCATTTTTAAAATACTGATTTTTGAGAACCTTTTGCTTGTCATGAATCCGGGTGTGACAATGAACATTGGTAAGCTTCACAGAAAACAAAACACGAGTTTTACTTAAAGCTAGTTTGAGCAATACCAAAGACAATTCTTACCTCTTGCATTTATGCAGATCGCAATTACATTATATTACTTCCCTGAGTGCTTAGCTTCGTACAGCGTAAGTTCGAGTACATGTACACCTAGGGGCGAAAGAATGAATATTGGACGTTCTCCCAGATGGCCCTGGCCTCCTGTGGTTCTACCAAGACATTTGTCTGACAAGAAACACACCAAAGAAATGCCAGTACCATTCGTAGATTCCAAGACAGAAGGCAATATATGGTTGTCAATTTATTTGACTTAATTTCTTTTTTTCCACACATATGTACTAACAATGTGTCTATTATATATAACAAGAAACAATGCATTGCCTTATTACTTGTTATTTTATGTGCGTTTTGTACCATTGAGTGTTATTTTGACACCGAATTGAAACCTTTACATTGAGTTATATTGTTAACTTAAAATGCAACATGAACTTAATTTAATTTAGTATGTCATTTTCATTTTGCATTTCGTTCGTTCTTAAATTTTTTCATCGAATAATTTCGGAGGATCATGGTATACAAAAATCAAAACTTCAATTTCAATGGAAATAAACCGTTGCAACTTAACAATGTTCTTTCATAATTTTCCGAATAAGCAGTTAATAATGACCAACTACCGTCTCTATTCTTGTCTTGGGGATTTTGTTCTTTGCTGTTTTTATATTTATGTAATGTTTTCAACCATACCGGATAAGTAACAAGCACATACTTTCATAGTCCAGTATTTCCTTATTTATAAAGGCTTGCGTGAGGCCTACATACTGACATTTAATCAATCTGTATCTATTTAGTTACACGATCATTTAATACTTGATATAGCACTATTGTGAATAACGTGTATCGCAATTTCATCAAATGAAGCTAACGGAAAGGTGATTATCTGCCTTGGAAAGGATATATATTCTAGATTGTGGCGTGAAATCGACTTTGCATCTAACGACATTAAACGCCACAATCCCCTTTTTCATTTAAACCTTAGCATGTTAGTGCACAGAAATGTCAAACATAGTTGAAAATTAATGTTTTATCAAACAGGGAAGGACAAATTTATAATGACAAAAGTTATTAAAACATTGTTTTCTTATATGACGGGGTAGGGGCATTTTCAAAATGTAAAATGTACAATCCAAATGACTAATTACTGTCGGCAAAAGTACACTTGACTCAAAGGAAAATGGTGATGATGATAATAAGGAGGAGAAAGAAAAGGAGGAGAAGAAACAGGAAAATGAGGAAGCGGAAGAATAAGATACAAACTGTGAGTACTGAGGTGGTTATATTTCTCCGAGCAATTGTGAGGATAATAAAGACGATCATGATCGCGAAGATGGTGAAGATGTTGATGGTGATGGTGGTGGTGGTGATGATGATTTTGCAGAAGTTCAAATTAAAGTGTGTACATGTAAATAACATTTCAAAATGTTTGCGTATCCTTTATAACATGATTAATCCCTATTTTATGGTAAAACAGCTGGTATATCTGTATGTTGAAATGACTCAATTTTTCAAAATATATCGAAGAGATTAATCAATTCTTCTGCCAGCCAAAGCCTTAGCTAATCAGATAACTGTGATGGTTTAATCAACCATAGTTGAATTATTTAGAAATTATATACATACATCTTTTCTCTGAGTTTATTGAGTTTATTTTTAACCGTTTTCAAACGTAAAAAAAGAAATGGTTATTTCTTGTTTTGTACTTGCCATAAATATAAAGACACAAAGAAGGATTGTTTTATCGGATAAATTCTTCTAAAAATATGTTTATTTATTTACTGTGTTACTGTGTTTTCCTATCTTCCATATATGTCGAGAGTAGTACTTAGCTTTAAGCGATGTAATTGGTGATATTTCTTTCTAATACAAGTTATACGTTGCTGTATAGAGTTGCCTTTGACGACTTTATAGATATATCTATATTTATGCCAAATATATATGTGTGCATATATTCATACTATTCAGAACAATATACATGTTGTTTTTATTGTCATTTCGGTGGTAATTTTTATGCCGACATTTTGCGTGAAAAGAGGCATTCAGACGAAATATATTACCTATCTAGACGCAGTTTGTTGTTGTTTTTTTATCTCGTGGCAGTCATTTCCACCAAGAACTACCTCACTACTCTATATTCTTTGATTGTATTTTATGATGCTGTAAAGATTTTATGTCTAGGTTTAGAAGACAGCTAATCCATTTGACTGAATGATGTAAGACTCGACATTGCATGCCACTGTCTCATAAATCGCTTATAAGCATTTGACTGAACTTCAAAACCGTCTCCTAAAATGATGTTTATCAAACCATTAGCATTTAACGTTCTCCGGTATATGTACATTTGTGCGTGTGAATACTGTCCTCTTTCCCCAATGAAAAATATCTGTTCATACCTATCTGATGGTTGATCTAAAGATGTTACCACAAGTTATCTAAATGATAGTTCTACTCGGAGATTCAATATAAATGTATTAACAAAAATATAGTTCAATTATTTGTGATGCACAAAGATTTAAATGTTTAGTAAAATAATACAAAAGCTAAAGCAAGAAGGGAGGAAAATACCTTGAAATTTACACATACGCAGCACAACACGCGGTGATCGAGGTTTACTTTCAAATACATAGATTTTATCTCAAGGTTCCATCGATTGTTCATAACGTCTGTTACGAGCAACCACTCAGCATTCACGCAATTGATAACCATTAAGAGTTGTTGCCACATGGTGTCAGTAAGACGGTGGACACATCTCAAGCCATGCTTTATTGACGAGGATAAATATACATACACGAAGCTAAGACTAAACTGTATGGTGCGTTGAGTAGTGTATCCATTGCAGTGATATTAAAGTTGATTCGTCTGTTTCTAGCTTTTTCTGATACGGTCTCTTGTTAAACGTGGTATCCGAAAGTTTGCATATATCAAAATCATGCAACGATATCTTACCACTGCTTTGGAGAATTACGGAATAATTTCTGTATCAACTCAAATTTTAACATTAAGTTAAGACGGTTCTGAATATTGCCTACGTTGTTAGGCCGTAAATCGCAAAAGAAAACAATCTCAAAGTCCATTCTTTCCAAATATATAAATAAGCAAGTTGGTGCTCTTTGGGATCTAGAGCATCAATTTACAGCATTTTCAAGAACATTTTACGGTTACAATGAATTCTATGTTTTTTGAGAAAAAAAAATTGGTTCAAACTGTGAGATACCACCTTAAAATGTCCCATGGACCTAGACCCTCGTAGACTTATGACCTTTTCGTATGAGAAGCTGTCACCATATCCGACTCAAAACCTAACACACTGAAAGTTTAAGTAAGTTTAGCAAGTACAGTCAACTCTCGTTATCTCAAATTTCAAGGGACCGTAGAAAATAGTTTGAGATATCTGAAGTTTGAGTTAACCGAATTTAAGAAAAGTTTGTGTAAATCTTAAAAATCTTACCTGCTACACGATGACTGGTAATGAATGAAATTCCTTGTTATATCTGCCACTGTAAACTTAGTTTCTGCAAGTTTGTGTGGTTTTGCATGTTTAAAGTGTTGTTAGACTTTTTACAATGTAATTTACTATTCTTCTTTTTATTGTAGGCTGTTGCGTCGTCGTAAGTGCATGGCCTAATTTTGTATACCTTAAGCTGATACCTGCACGTTGGTTTATCGTTGTTGTTTGTAAGAAAAATAAAATAAAACATAAAAGGGTAAATTTTTAACGTTTTATTTACGTGTATTGTGGGTAGGCAGTGGAAGAATGATAAAATCATTAACGCGACCTCTCATTTTATTTACAAGTTGAGAAGGCCGTGTCAACATGTTCTCAAAAACTGTTACAACAAAGAGTACAAACTGAAAACACTTTAATCAGCGTTAACTGAATAACGAAATTGTTGTTCATTAAATCAGCTAATTAAATAATAATCGATTAACCTCTTCTCTAAATTACGTGACATCCTGATTGCCGATAATTGGCGATAAAACTCGCGCCCAAATCTTCGCGAGTTTCACGGTAGGTGTAAAAATCACTATTGTTGCCGTTTTGCATCTTATAACAATTTGAAGTTTGCGATAGACCAACTGATTTTAACAGTTTTATACGTGTGGGGACAAAGAATTTAGTTTGATTTTTTTCGATAATTTGACACATCCGAATTTGAGTTAAGCGGAGTGGACTATATAGAAACTTTTGGGAAAAACCGGGACATTAGAAAACAGTTTGACATAACCGGAAATTTGAAATAACCGATTTTGATATAACGAGAGTTTACTGTAAATGTACCAAAACTCATTATGAAAATATGTTTGCTATTGGTTCATATCTTTGTATGGAAACTAAACAGATAACAAACAAATGTTTTGCTGTTGATGTTGTAGATGTTGCTCTTGTTGTTGTTGCATTAAAGTAAATCGCAGCGACACAGTAATAGTTATTATAGAGTTGTCCCGCCATTTTGGTCCAGACTGTGACTCAAACCGACGGGGTGAGTAGCGAGCAGTCAAAGCGTTCGCGACTTACCCACGCGGCCAATCAACACTGTGATTTCCCAGCATGGTCTTTTCTTAGGAGCGAACTCTAGAAGGGTCATTAAAATGTGTTAAGACTGTAAGCGCAGACTGTCTCAGCTATGCAGTATACATTCCTGTTTACCACCAGACTGAAGTGTAATATTCTATGAGATGGCATGATAAAACATGTCGTAACAATAAGTATAGCTTAAAGAATAACAAAACATGGCACGTGCAGGCACCCGTAACAGCAGGTGCTTATAAAATAAGAAAAACAAATATTATTCATTTTGTTATAAATCATTATTCAATTCCCCATCCTTTCATACGCCTTGGGCGGATATTAACCGCAGAGCGATTTATTCACTGACAATCTCTGACCTCTAATGGAACTGTTTCATGAAATGAAAGGTGTTGAACTACAGAATACATCAGAATGCCAGTTACGGGCTGTCACTGAGCCCGACTAAATGGACAACATCAAGTTATGTATAACCTCAGAGGAAAGCCAGATGTGAACTGACGTAATAAGATATTAATCTATTAAAAAGTATCATGCTTTATCATGAGGGAAGACTTATATTATATAATCATATAATATATGGGGAAGGAGAATTACATATGTAGGGTAATTTGGTCGTCAATAAGACTTTCATTAAGGCGTTTCTAACACTATAAATTAAGGGGGAAACGTTTTAGTATGTGTGATATTTTGCAAATAACTGAATGGTATTGTGTTCAGAATGACATAAAGCCGACCTGATAGGCTGTAGTAACTAATCTACCAAAAACGGGCATTTGGAGGAAACACATGTCCTTTTGTTGCGTAAACTTTTATCAAATTTGTAAATGCAAAACCAGAGCATGGTTGATAATTGTTTTCTTTTAAACGTTTAGGTTAGTACCAAATTAGTTCATCGTCTTGTTGTGCATAATTTTTTCTAATAATGTACCATACAATCGGTCGTTTAATGTAGTATATTTTACTCATCGTCTTAGAAGGATATTTTCACGATAAAATAGTGCTTTAGATATCTAGTCTGTTCAAATGCATATAAGGGCTCTAAAAAATCTTAGCCGTCTAACTTTCATTCCTTAACAAAAATTTAAGTACTTTCCTTTAACAAATGCTTGCAGCAATGAAGCTTCCTGCTGAAGCTGCAGAACAAGCGTCCTGGTGAGTATGAAGCAGGGGAGATAAGCCAGCCTGTAGACTGACAAACGGATATTGTTAAGAAACTGCGGATCCCACCTATCTGCAGCCAATTGTATAAATAATGGTTAAACATACTCACGGTTTAGCATACACTGGATAAATATAATGGTAAGATTACTAAACCGGTAAAATCGTTTGTATAAACACAGTAACCACTTGGGTTAGGTTACCATTTAAAGTCAAATGTAACCCAGCGTAAATTAAATAAACAAATCCCGAAGTGCGAGCGTGCGATTGTGAAGTCAATTTTCCGCAAATGTACATGTACGACAAGTACAGTTTGATGATATAAAAAATGGCTGCCGAAAGTAAGCTCAAAAAGAAATGAAACAAGCAGTTCAGTGAGAGATAAATAGACAGATGTTTTTCTTCGTGAGCAAACGGAACGGAACTATCAAAGAATCCGTGTTACAGTATTGGATATAGTGGCCAATGTAAATAATGTATATATAATGTAAATCTAAACGAGCTTTGGGCACAGATCACAAGTGCCGTCAACGCCATTGGAAGAATGGAGAAGTGTTGCCCATGTTCGTGAAAAATAGAAGAATATAATAAGGTGTATATTAAGACTATTGCACGTCGGCAGTCTCTAATAATTTACTATCTACAGCGAATACAATGTCATTAAAACGACCCAAAGCTGCAACAAATAGAAACAATACACAGATAGTTTGAATGTTTGAGTATCAAACTCGATGAATATGAATTATAACCAAAAAGCATTCAATTAGACCTTAAATTTAACCCTGTCAAATAGGCCTAAATGCGACGGCGTTTAGGACATTAAAACTTTTCGTATTTTTTTAGAATTTTTAATTCTCATTAAATACAACAACGCATTTTCAAGTCAGTACAATTCTCTATATTCATTTATATTAATATAAATCTTTAAATTTGCCACTACTGGGAAAATTGTCTACGAACTAAAATCAAATTTGGCCAGATTTCTTATTTACCGTAAAGCCCTACTGAAATCTTGTGTGAAAAGATTAAATAAAATTTCCCTTTGTGTATGTGCACCATTTGGCACAGATCTGTTGCATATGAATAAAACATGTTGCTGGGTCGGTGGGCATATAAGAAGGTCTCCCAGCTGGCCTGAATAAGCAGTTGATAGTGACCAACTACCGTCTCTATTCTTGTATTGATGATGTTGTTGTTGGCTGTTTTTATATTTTATGTAATTCTTTCTACTACACCGGCTTAGTTACAAGCACATATTTTTATAGCCCAGTATTTCCTTATTTATAAAGACTTACACGATGCTTAAATACTGATATTTTATCACTGTATGTTTATTAAGTTACTCGATCATTTAATACTTAAAATAGTACTATTTTGAATAACGTGTATTGCAATTTCATCAAATGAAGCTAACGGCAAGGTGATTCAGCCTTGCAAAAAAAATATATTCTAGATTCTGGCGTGAAATCGATTTTGCATCTAACGGGATAAAACGCCGCAATCCCCAGTTCGGTTCAACCTTAGCATGTTAGTGCACAAAGGCAAATTATTTGTGTCGAAAGCATGTCAAACATAGTTGGAGACAAATGTTTTATCAACTAGGGAAAAACAAAATTTCAAATGACAAATTGGTTCGACTTGGTTCCATCTCATGATTTCTATCTTTTATGGACGAGATATTAGCAGTCACGACAAACTCATATTACACGTTTGAAAGAAAACATAAAAGTCTTCATAATTTTAGATCAAGTCTTGAATACACGCACAAAAATGGCATGCAGTTTGTTAGTCATTGTTCAAGACTCTCTCTCTCATATACCAGTCAGTTAACTCGTTAAGGAACTGTAACGCATTTCACTTCTCACCGTGAATAAGCAAAGGACAATGTAATAAGTACATGTAATGTTATTAAACGTATCTACGTTTTATAATAGAAAATGTTATTTGCAATGATTTTATTACATGTTTGAGTCATAATTGCATATATGTAGAAGAATGGAAAGAATGCATCTCCATATACTTAATCAAAGCGCTGAAAGCGTTGGAAGACTGGCGCGCCGGTTGAAAGCGTAGTTCCAAGGGAGTAATCAAGATGTCTTGAACGGCGAAATGCACATTAAGGAATTGGAAAGATTGCTGTTGATTGTCTTACATTGGCTGTCATAGGAGAGCAATGAATAACAATTAGTAGTTTTCATATAGGAATTTCATGTAACAAAACTTTGAAAAACATTTGATGATGAACAAAATAGGGGTGGAGAAGAACAAAAGAATCAAACTTTTCCTGCACAGATATCAATACTCGAAACATATGAAACTATGTGCATGTTCTTTTCGTTTGTAAGTGACAGTCACTATCAACAACATTAGCAAATAATTCAGTATATTCAGGGATTTCAACAGATCCAGATATTTGCATTTAGATGCAAGGAAAATTGAGGTTTTCCAGTTTTGACCTCACCTAAATCTTAGGTTGGGTGTCATTTTGATGCAGAAGCGCAGGATAAGTGGTCAAATTTTGCAAGAATAACCATAATTGTAGTATGTATAGCATTTAAAAAATGAAGTAAATACTAAGTGGACCCTTGTAAATATATGGAAATGAAGTTAAAGCAATTTTACAATTAGTTAAGTTCGTAAACACATGATTTGACTTGTGTCAATCTGATCATGACCCCTTGAAAATTGTCAAAGAAATTCTCAACAAAAGTAAAAGCTATTGAAATCCATGAGTATATAGTACCGTGGTGATAACCATTAACCTGGCTGTTGTATTTGGTTTATGCAGTAGAAGTACAGTGATTGTCGACAGTAGCACAGCATGAAGGTTACGTGAACGGTTGCGGTCATCAGTATTGTAACATATATGTACATATGTAAAATACATTCCACCAATGGATGTAATTGCTACCTTAATATTGCTTAGGAAATTCACAGAAGCTTACAAAAATGGCAACCCGCGCTAGATTTTCCGCAATTTTGGTCACGTGACTGATTTGTTTTTAATCGTAGCCTCCCGTATTTAGGTCTAGATTTAAAGACAAAAAAATGCCGAAGTCAGTTAGCTTATTAAACTAACACCACACCACAAACGTTATGAAAAATGCATTATCTGAAGTAAACAATAAAAAAACTTCTAGTTCTAATGCAGTTATGATCAGCTTCCGCCACAACTGAAGTAGTGTCAACAACGAAATGCACAAGGCCCACGTAACTTAAGAGACTGAAACAGTTACAATCCTAATTTTTACGTCGATCGCAACAATGCATTAACAAAAATATTTGCCAACTCACTTACGGTCCTTGAAAGCTGAGCAGAAACTCGATCAAAAGCACTCCGATCTATCCAAAGTGGCGACCAACGCTATCTCCCGCTTGTCACGTGACTGATTTGTTTACAATCGTTATTTTAATATCCTTTCATATTTGTTCGAACAACAACATTACATTGTTTCCTTGTTTTTATTTGTCTCATTTCCTTACAAATGTTCGCATTCCTTCGTAATATTTGTGTTTTCTAAAAACGCACTACTTCTTATGCCGCGCAACTACTTTAATACGCTCTCGTGGTCGCAATGATACAGTTCTGGAACCGTAACAGTTGTCACACGATACGATGTACGTACGCTACGATTACGTTCGATGTACGATACCATGTGCGGTTTTTACACGATACCATACACGTTACGGTTCGATACCATACACGATATGCGATACGATAGAAAATCTACACGTTACGATGCGATACGGTGTACGCTTCGATACAACATACTGTACTGTTTCCGTTTACGTCACGTTACACGAAATACCATGGCAAATGCGGCATGATGTTAAAGTAAAGGTTCAATCAGCCTATTTATACTGTACCAACTCGGTTTAGTCCAAATCGTTCTGCTCCAATCGACCCACTTCCCGCGCATATAGGCGGTAATGTTTTCACACCTTTCAAATGAGACAATACAACTATTTCCGTCTAAATGGTAAAATGTGTAGGCAAATGATCAGTAAGTGACGCCAATATGATAGCCTGCTTAAACATTGAACAAGTGTGTAAAAATGTACCATGTTAAGACAAATTAATTTAAATCTGTAATTTCCTAACATTCTTACACCACTCTTCTATACACGTATATTTCAATTTTCTGCCCCTATTCCCCCGCATCCGTGTCTGCGTTTTACTGAAGTGAAATTTCATAGCCAGATTATGTGTGCTGGGATCTTCAGACATGTATGACATGTCTTCAGACCGGGTGTTGTGCACTACAGATAAATGACCACTGCCCGTCTAATTTGAATAGAAACGTTGTGTCATAAAAGTGGCAATCTGTGTGGGGGCTTATAATCGCTCGCGTGATTTGTAGGTACATGTACCGAATAACCTACATAAATGAACTAGCTGCTAGAAAATAAATAACATCAGAAACATACCATTGTCTCATACTCAACCCTTTTTCAAGCACTATTTAAATAAAAATTCGGTAAGGAATAGTAGAATATGGGTCAATCGGGAAAAAATTAACAAACTAAAAAGATAGAAACAGAACTATTAAATAATAATTATATTATTATGAGACAAAATTGGACTAACAACCGACAAATTAACACCTCCACTTAATCCTTTCAATGTAGGGATCAAATTCATTAACATTAAAACAAATTTAGAAGACGAAATCGACGTAATTGATAAGATTATTCCCTTAGTTAAACTTAACTCAAATACTGGGTACTGAGATATCGCTACTCACATCCACATCTACACCGACGGTAGCAAGGATACAAACAAAAATGCTATAATAGCATGAGTTATTATGATTGAAAATCAACAGAATAAATAAACAAGGCCAAAATAAAACTAAGCACTAGACATTCTATATTTAGATGCAAACTGTTAATTATAACCCATAAAATGTGTTCAAATAGAACAAAATTGCCGATCAACTATACATATTTACCCCGGCACTCTTAGTTATTTACAAGCATTTCTGACAATTTACGGAAAGAATAGACAAGAACTAATCAAAGAAATATATAGATTTAAATACTAAATTACAAATGTTAAGCAAAATCTCTAATATGAATTTGGAGATTGGAACTCACCATCATAATATAGCCTATGATTAAATATTACTAGACTCAGACTCGGATCTAGCTACTTAGGTGAAGAAAGTAAATCATCTCCCCCCGCCGTCCCCGACATAGCAGAACTAATAATACGCGCTCTTAATCTTCTTTTAGAATAAATACATTTCATTAAATATTTAATTATTAATATAAGATAACACATACATAAACTGAATTAATACAATGTCCAACCAATATCATATCTAAATCAAACAATAACTAAAGTTTCAAAACCCACAAGACACGTGATGGGGTGAAATCTCTTTAAAATCTAAACATTCCTAATAAACCCATTCTCTGATTGGCTGGACCCCAATTTGGCGGAAGATTATGACTGCTCTTTGTTTAAAGGCATTACACCTCTAAGAAACTGTTTCTTAAAATGTTCACCATTGAAATGTTTTCTACTCTTGATTAGAGCTGGCACTTTTTGAACTAAAAGTGAACATGAAATCGGATGAATATGAACAAATAATACATTAAGTTACACACTAGTTACGAGGATGTTTTAAAGTGAAAAAAGTACGGGAAAAGTGTGTGAGTAGTTAAGCTTGGGTACATTTTATTTGTGGTCAACCATTTTTGTGTTGTTTTTCAAATCGAAATAATACCATATTCCTTTTCAGAAATCTATGTGGACATTTTTTTTCGATGACGTCACTACTTTCATCATAACGTATGGAAAATATCAGCGCATGGACATTT
Organism: Sinonovacula constricta; assembly: GCA_007844125.1. Lineage (NCBI taxonomy): Eukaryota > Metazoa > Mollusca > Bivalvia > Cardiida > Solecurtidae > Sinonovacula > Sinonovacula constricta. The sequence goes on along the minus strand of CM017559.1, from coordinate 40,339,676 downwards.
TGTTTTCAAATAGATCGTTTTTCTTTTCGTAACTTGCACATGAGAAACTCGTCAGGAAGTGTGAGGTTAGAGCTCTGTAAAACCGGTTTAAGCACCCCAGTCGGTCCATATTGCCGACTGACCGTTCCAAGGCGGTAACTGTCGGGTTTGCTCTTTTCCTTAAATGACTAATCACAAATTTGTTCTTACTTTTCGCTTGGCTTGCATGTGAAATACCTTTGTTCTGTGCCTTTTCGGAGTTTGGTATATGTTGCAATACTCATAGGACTTTGTCATATATTCTTATTATTGGTAATTCAGTTAGTTTAGTATATCGTATATAATATATATTTTAGTAGAGAATTAAATGTATTTAATGTATTTAATATCTTCTAGGTATTAAAGTGTTGCATTTTTATTAAATCTGCCTTTTTCTGCTGGTACAAAAAGCAAAGACACGTGTGAATAATATAGGTCTTTGTAGCTAATCTCTTGCTATTGTGTGCTGCCTTAACCAAAACAGCACGGGGTTAAAGTATTGCTCTATGTCACAGTAAGGACAGTTCCTATTGCTGAACTTGCATTCTTTACAAGGGTAGCTTGATCCTAGTTTTAATTAAAAAAAACTATTATAAACTAACGATATTGTGACAGTAAATATTGAACTTAGAGTCCTACCAACATGTCCGAATATCTAAATTTGTGCGTTATTTATTATATTTATTTTATTAATTATAGCTCTTTCTCCATGGCTTGGTACCCACCCTAGTTGTATAAGGGCATTGAGGTTTTTTGACAGGAGACTGTAAAGACTATATTTGTCTGCTGTTTTGCTTGATTTTGCAATGATTAGATATTATATCATTTTCTATTTTTACCCCAACGGTATTCTTTTCAGTATCCATACTGACGTCAAGGTACATGCCGATGTGCGCTAGTTATTTTAGGAGAGTATGTAAATGACTTCATCATCCTAAAAAGACTTACAAAGGACCATTTCGTTATAAGAGGAAATCGATTTAAGAGCAGACCAATTAACACCCCCGGTCAACACGTTAAGGATCAAACCCATCAACATAACGAACGGCTAAAAATCCTACTTCCTTTAAGATTAGTGGTGTCATAAAAGTGTCACCAATTAATTGGAATTAACACTGGTGCACGTGATTGGCAGGGCGGGAAAATGTACGAAAATTAAGAAGGCATGATGACAGATGTTTACTGTTATTTATGATACTAGCACATTGTTTTGACAAACACATTCGCACCTTAAACATTTGATCCCATCACGGGCAGAAGAATAGTTATATTAATTTGTTTACTTCACTTGTGAACGTACTTTTATTGAATTTTCGTCGAACACTGAATTGCTTTTATTTATTTATTTAAATTCGCAAAAATGTGTGTAAAATTTACGCGTTTAAAATCATTGGCGAAGAGACTATATCAGTGTTGATTGTGCCCGGCGATGACATAGGTAAGCTAGCTTTACAATTAACTAACTTGTCGGAATATCAGAGATATTCCACACGGTCCAATTATTTATTAACAATGTTCATTGTATATGAGCCGTATCATTTGAATCCCGTATTTGAGACAAACCTTTTTTCCATAACCTGACATAGGGCTAGATTGTGTTATAGCTTGTATTTTTCCAGCTGTATGTTTATTCCAATTACGTCTTACTGCTCTTTATTTTCCATAAAAGCGTGGGCAAATAACCAGAATCCTAGTTTTCACGAATATTTTCCTAAACGTCCATTCATATTCAATCTACGCATATTGTCATTCAAGTAATAAGTTCGAAGGTGTGCAATATTAATTTGCTCATCGATTGTATGCATGTACCGGAAATGTAATATATAGTTTAGTTTCTGTTTAGAACCATAACTTCTTTTTGTATTCGTGAAGCATTTATTATGACATTTAAATTTTCTGTGAACATTTGCATGAGCATGATAATGTCATTAGAAAAATTTCACAATATATGTACCTTTGTATCAAAGAATTATGAGAAGACACAGTGCAATTCTCCTTGTGTTACGTTACCATACTATACGTTCCGTTACGATACCACGGTCTTGTCATTAGCGTTACGTTCCGATACGATACGATGTACCATTTACGATAGGACTCGTTACGTTACTTCACGATAGGCCTATTACGTTACACGATACGTTACGTTACCATACGATACGTTTACGATAGAAATACGCACGATATACGATGTTTTGGACAACTGGTACGGTGCCAGGACTGTACACCCGAAGTTAACTACCGCGCGTCGCCGTGTTCACAGCATCGTTACTTAAGACTGGCGCATGCGCACCAGTCTAAAAATCATACGAAAAGCTTTCATTGGTTGATGTAATTCACTTTGTAGCAAACATTTGGAGGACTTAGTGCATTCTGATGTCTTTAGCAATTTAAACATTGGGGTGGTGGGAATTTTGAAAATGCAAAAGTCCTCTTGACTCAACGGATGATTATATTATGGAAGAGGAAGAAGTAGAGGAACAGGAAAATTAGTAGGCAGAAAAATAAGCTACGGATTGTATTTCTTTGTATTATTGTTAGGACAATAACGACCATCGTGATCACGAAGATGGTGAAGATGTTGATTGTGATGGTGTGGTGATGATGATGATTTTGTAGAAGTATAAATCTTAAATGTGTGCAATTAAACAAAATTTCAAAATGCTTGCATATTATTTATTACAAGATAAATCCTTATTTTTATGGTAAACCAGCTGGTATATTTGTATGTTGAAATTGCTCGCTTTTTTTTTCAAAATATAAAAGATTAATATATTTTTCTGCCTTAGCTAACCAGATAACTTGGATGGTTTTATCAACCATAGTTGAATTATTTAGAAATAATATAAGGCCAAAAAAGGTTCGTTTCTGGTTACACCTGTGAAAAAAACAATGGGTCGGTAGGTAGGCTTTTTTTTTTCTTTTGCGGGGGAAAAGAAGGAACCAAAGTTAAGATATATATCATCTTTTTGATTTGCCTTTTGCCTTTTGTTTGTAAGTACATCAAATATTAAACTTGTTTTAGTATCTATCTTTTTTTCAGGTATTTTGAAGGTATTGAAGAGTAGAAAAGGGAAAACTTACTGTATTGTACACTGTAATTCCATAAACTAATAAACCAGTGTTTCAACTTAAAGTTGCATTGTTTTGCTATAATATGAACAATATTTCTTTCACTTTAAATTTTTAAATTTCATCACTTATTAACCTCCATTTTCAAAAACTTGTATTTGTTTATGAGACGAGTATGCTTTATACATACTTTTATAGTATCTATACTAGCTAATTTGAAATAGAGGTTAATCAGTGGTAAGATATCAAGATCCTGTACAATGACACAGCTATTAATACAAGGCAAAAATACTAGAACAATCATGAATAGCAAATAATGCTAGTATGAAAAATAAAGATTTGTAAACACTTTAAAATGTATTCTTTAATACCCATTTCTGTTTGAAGATGAACTTTCACCTGGTAAAGTTGTCTGCAATAAACATTATGAAAAATACTGTAGAACAAATTACAACAAACAGTTGTAGGTCTGTCATTAAAATAAAGTATTTTGTTTTTACAAATATGACACTCTGTTGGAATCGGATTTACTCCATTTTAATTATTACTAGAAGGAATTTTATTTATTTAGACAATTATTTACAGTGTATGGGGGTGTCCTCTGTTTTAAATAACTTCAAATCCAAGTGTCTGAAAACGAAACAACAGAATTTTAGGAAGAATTTATTTCATGAAAAGCAATGCAATGAAACAACATGAGATTGGGAAATAAAGAAAAAAAATTAAATCGCAGAATTTTTCCACTAGAAAATGTAAATCACGCCACAATTTTAACCAGATTTGACGCTTTTAACTTACCATACATCTTGCCTCAAAAACTAATGTCTTTACGCCAGTAAATGATTCATATACCTCGTACACCGTGCTGCTATTTCTAACAGCTTTAATCACGTTTATTTCTTCTTTATGGTGTGAACATTTGTCAATTTTTATGGCGAGCAACGTCGAGATTGCCTGCGACCTGGGCGCAGCCATTTTGTTGTCATGACGATGGGCAAGGGCTAAATTATTGACGAATTCACATTTCGGATTAATTCCGTTACGCACGTACCCGGTCGGTTTTCGTAGCATTTTTATGGGGGAGGGCTGTAAAAAAGTTACGGTCGGCGCTTAAAAGATACGGTCGGTCGGGTAACCAGAAACAAACCTTTTTTTAAGCCTAAGACATCTTTTTTTTGCGTTTATTTATAACCGTTGTCAAAAGTATTTTACAAAAGAGAAATGGTAATTTGTGGCTTTATATTTGCCATAAATACATGTATGAAAGATACAATAGAAAATTGCTTCATCGGATAAGGTCGTCTATATATGTGTTTATTAAATAAAAAAAACGGGAGTAACAATTGTTGTTCTACAATTTGCATATCATGCAATAATAGCAAAAGTAATTTGATGCGCAATTTTCATTTAAATGTCAAACGGGGGAAATAACGAAAAAACTTGCGTTTCTAAAATTTCAAAGGTATTCTACCATAAGAAGCAATGCCTTATGCCACAACCCTGCAGTTAACTGTTGTGAAGTATAGTAGATGTAGACACTTCTATGCGCATAGCTGGTTTATAATATTGGTATCTTTTTTCGTTACTTGCACTTGCACAACAAAGGACTTGTGCATTTCTATACAGGTTTTTTTTTTTATCTCAGTGACAAATGATCGTTGTATACGTTCTGTCAATATTTAATATTACGTTAGACTAACATTGTCATCTATACCATGCCATTGACCGTTAAACATTAAATTATTGAGACATGCGCATTTTGCATTTTGTATAGGATAGAGTATATTAAAACGTTTAAACCTCCCCATAAAAATAACAATCAAATTGTCAATCGTCTTGACAGAAAATGTAGAAAATAAAAAGTTCTATTCAAATTTAGAATTCGCCCTAGAACTCCTTTCTTTTGTCTATTTTACAATGAACAAAATGGATGGGATGGTGATGGGAGTTGGATGTGGATATGAATATGGATGGGGATGGGGTGGGATGAGATGTTGGATGAGGATGGGATGAGATGGATGGGAAAGGGATGGGGATGTAAATGGGAATGGGTATAGGATGTGGGATGGGATGGGATGTGGGATGGGATGGGATTGGGGTTGGATGAATGGGGGAGGGATATGGGATGGCAAAGGAGTTTAATGGGATATGGGAGGGGATAAATGGGGATGGGGATGAGGATTGGGGTGGGATGGAATGAGGATGGGATGTGGAATGGGGTGGAGAAAAGATGGAGATAAGATGGGATGGGATGGGGTGAGGATTGAATTGGATAGGAAGGGGATGGGGAATGGATGGGGATGGAAAGGGATGGGATGGGGATGGGATAGGGTGAGGATGGGGAAGGAATGGATGGAAATGGGATGCGGATGGGATGGGATGGGGATGGGAAATGAAATGGGATGGAGAACTAATAGGTTCTATCGTGTGTTAACCTGCCAATGTCGAACACATGTGTTTATTCCTATTCAAATTATTCGCCAATTAAAAAGAAGAAAGAAAAATCAAAATTTACAAAAGACAGAGCTTAGTAACTTTTATTGGAAAGAATTTGTAAATAAGAATACATAAGTATTTCATAAATTTACCTTATCATAATACAACCGAATTTTCAACTTTAAAATTTAATAATGCTAAAGATATTTAGTTATAGTGATAACAAAATATGTCGTAGTCATGTTAAGAATAAACAAACTGAATTTAAAGTGGAAGATATTTTCAAAAACGTTAATAATTTAATTATATTTATGATAGCACAAACACAATAAACAATATTTCTTTATCAGTCAATACTTTTTATCGTTCATTAATAAGACAGTTGCAACTTTCCGTGACATACATCCTATTACTAATGAGTCCTAATAACATAATAAATGAAGCAAAAACAAAAAAAGCCATGTTAGACCCCAGCAAGTAATATCTTTGATATATTCAGGAAACATTTGCTGTGACTGTCACGGGTGAATCGCGGCGGATAGCAGCAGAAAATCCCCCACGTTTTGTTTCTTAACTTTAACATCAGTCCGCGGTGGAGCAGCGGAAAAGGCAAAAATTACGTGGTCCGATCTGTAAGCAAGGGAATTTCTTGATTCGAGATTGATTATGGTCATACCGAAATACTTTTCTATCTCATATATACACTTTTTAAAAGACATAAGCCTTAAAGCGAACAACAACATTATCTATTATTGCTGGTTTGGTGGGCCATGTTCGAGTTCAGATGGATTGATGGAGACTAGAGCAAGCTATCAACTGAATATGTTGAAGCTACCCTAAAACGACTGATTTGATGATATATGCAGTAGTATCGAATAAAATAATATCTACAGACACTATTATAACAGTGGACCAATTTATTTGGTGATAAGTTGCATGATTTCGTCCGGCGGCTTGTAAACATTTATGATGACTTAGCTCAAAATCTCCTTACACAACAGACCCGGATCCAGACCTTTCAGCTGGGTGGCGAATTTGGCATACGTTCTTGGGGTGGGGGTGGGGGGAGGGTGCGGAGGTGCTGGGTAAGGAAGACCTCCCCGCATTAAGTTCTTTGTTTAAGGGACTCGAACCTACACGGTGAACCTACACGGTGAGCGTGAGAAGAGTTACAACCAAGCCATTTATCATGTGTTGATGCCACACTATTCCTGGGGACTGGCCATGGCTATATCGATTCTTATTATTCTTTACTTGTTAAAAATTGATAATCTTCTTTAATGTCACATATCTATACACATATAGTGACAAAAATAACCACATACTTGACACTTGTTAGAGAAGAAGATGTTAATATTATATTTTAATCAATATTATCAATATGTTATTGTTGCTGTTGCCTTGTTTGTAATGAAATCTTTTTCTAAGTTGTTTTTATTTTATTTTTTACTAATTTTTTTTTTCATTTTATGCATTTACTTAAGTCATTAACATGGATTTTGGCAAAGACACATCAATATTTCATTTCTTTTCGAGCATTCACCGTATACGCAATAATTAGAAAAGAAACATGTTAAATACTTCAATCGGATATATAAGATTCGCAAATCAAGACTTGTTTGCAGTTCAAAAACGGGATACTAATCAACTAGTCATTGATAAGAATTAGCCGTAATTAAAACAACACAAACACATACCGTCGAATGCAAGATAAGTTTTATTACAGTTTTCATACATTTATTTCAGTTTCGTTGTTGAGAAGATGTTTCCAATAAAGATACCACCTGTAAATATAGTGAGAAGACACATTATATACATACTAAAAATAAATCAATAAAAGTACTAACAATATCTTAGCAGTTCATCTTCTCTGTCACATAACATACTAAAAACCTTAATAAATACATATTGTTTTCTGCACCAATTTGGTGCTCATTTAAACAAAATAGAACTGTTTTAATACAAACAACACAAAGAATAACACGATTACTGTGATTTTTACTATATAGCCGGCAACTAATATATAGATATATGTGTCTCTGTCGACAATTTATCGTTATGAAGACATGTTGAGTTGTATAGAGGATCTAATATGAGTGTTCATTAGATACTAAATATTAGACTTGTCGGATGAAATGATACGAAACGAGGCTCTGCCAAGTTTCAAATCATTTTAGACATCGAGTTTTTACATTTTCAGTATAGAATGAGCAAGAATATCAGATTCTATTTATAACATAACCAAAACATCAGCTGTTTTGTTATTGTTGTTGCTTTTTGTGTTCTTTTTTTTTGTTGTTGTTGTTGTGTTGTTGTTTTTTCAATGTTTCATCTTTTTATAGTATGAACAATCGGCCTTGACATGTATAATTCGGTTTGGGAGAATCCGCAGAAAAAAAAATCCACTCTTTACTAAACCATTTTCTATAAAAAAAATGAACAGATTCGTTTATAACATGACTAAAATGTTATTTTGTATTAATTAAAATGAAATTGTCCAACAAAGTGCATAAACCGGCGACAACAAAGTGATCAGGCAATGGCATACACACTACTATATGTTAATAAATAAGTAATTTGATATTGGCCCAATTGACAGTTTCATTAAATAGCTACATGTTCTTATAACATTTCACATGTAATACTTAGTTTTTGCATTAATCCAATTCAGAAAATGCTTGTTTGTGTTTCGTGTCTACACGTTGTAAATTTATAACAATTCCGGTTAAACACTACCAATTCATGCTGTGGAAGTTGAAAACTGAGAATATTTTGTTTCCTAAATTTATGCAACCTGTCGGCGTCTACACATAGACCAAGTTAAAATGGCTGCCATGTCCCAGTGTTTCTTGCTGAAGTCTATATCACTGGCCTCATTAGCCAATCAAATCGCTTCAAATGCGGGCTTGATATCAATATCACTTTTCGGCCCGGGCGAAAAAATGATATTGATATTGGCACTGTTTTAAAGCAAGCTGTCGTGTTATTGAACGTGACAGGTGCTTTTATAGGACTGATAACGTATAGTTATTTAATAAACCTACTTAAGGACGTCACACTACGATAACAAACTTGTGTTACCAAAAATAACGCATGAGTGTTACCTCACTCTCGCGCTGTAGGTTATGTGATAAATTTAATTACCTTGATGGTTTTATTTGTTGTATTCAGGCAGAGAGGGTCTACTCTGTAACACAGGAGGACCTTCGGACATGGACGTTAGAGAGCCAGCTCTGTTCTACAACCTCGAAGTCACACGTCCAATATGAGATGCTCTGAAATAAACATGATGTATTTAAATATTAGACAAAGCATACGGGTCAAAATATCAGCCTACAATACAGATCTGTAAAACAAAACATATACGCGAAGACCGAACGCACGTATCTACGGATTTTAATATTATTAAACACATAAACTTTATTAATAAAGGATACTGTTTTTGTTAACTTCATGAATATTTACTAATTACGACTTATATTAATTGTTGAAGTATTAGCTCTATCTAATGAATACGTCTCTTTAAAAAAAAAATTTATCCTTTTGAAAAAAATCTTCAATATACGAAGTACTATAACTGAATTATCACCTATGTAAACGAGTTAAAAGGTAAATAAAAGTAATATAAATGTGCATCAATATTATTATGATTAAATTAACAAGCCGCATTGAGTATTGAGAATATGTAAACACGAAGAAATGCATATTTTATCGCCATATATCTGCCACAATATGTCATTTTAGGTGTAATTATATTATTATCGTGAAAGCAATAGCACATGAGATCCTTGTTAGACTCCTTAAATATAAAGAAATGCTGTCGTTGTGTTGTTCTGATTTAGCACAAACTGTAAAATTTGGAATTACATGTCATTTTCGTGCATCAATAGGCCTAATCAGTCATCTATTGAAATAAATCGAAAAGCAAATGTTACACTCACTCCAGCAGCGTCTGTGTGAGTTACAGATGCTTTGATGTAATACATCATACCGGCAACAACCTGAAACAGACAAAATAAGTTTCAGTTTTAGTAGATTGTAATTATCTTTGAATAAATATAGGTTAAGGAACATTCAATCATTTTAAAATATCACCCAATGCTATGGTAGTTCTTTGTGGTGAAATACTTTTATGTTTAATGTAAAACACGCTGAATACGATTTTTTCACAAACTACGCTGTAATTTCTACCAACACATACATGTACGCTTGTATTTAATACCATTTTAATAAAACATGCTTCATTTTCTCCATTGGCTTATCAATATTATACTATCATCAATGCACTAACGCAAAAGTTTCAATCACAGCAACAGACAACAGTATGTTAAATTATTATTACAAATAATAAACAAGATTGTTAAAAACTTCACTTACTTGCTGTTGTGCAGATATAACTTGTCTCAGATCATATTCTGGACCTTTTTGCGCGACGGCAAAGTTGGCCATCTCAAGTATGGTGGCATCGTTGGTATCTACGTCGGTCTTGCCTCCCAGGAGAGGTTGGCCAGATATCAGGCCTACACAGACGAACAGACTGACCAGAGATATCGAGGTGAACATTATTGCGAGAATAATAACACGTCTAGCAACAGTGTGAAACGGTGTGACAGAACAAACGTTATACTGGTTGCAAATCACAGCAACGTCCTTTTATAATTTTACACAAATATTTATGACGAGGTTTTAGAAGGGTAAGATAGGTGAAAAATGTGCGCATAATCAACATTTGACGCAACGCAGCCTTGACATTTACAAATGACAAACACGTCGTTGACCTTGACCTTGATCACGGCGTTTCGACGGGTGACATGCTTGTGGTGGGTGATAAGTGAATTTGGTGTAAGCTAAACAACAGCACGAGTACCAAGTTGCAATGGATGTCGACAGTGCAAACTGAAACTGACACTCCCTGCATTGCACTATAGACATATACAAAATGTTGCCTGTCATGTGGTAAGCAAGTGTAGGCGTTTAATGATGGAGTTGTCCAGAAACATAGCCCAATTATGCATACCATGAACATACCTACACACCTTGTGGTTAGATTCAGAGCCTTTTTGGTCATACTTGCAGTTTGATTATGTTTCAGATAATGTATTCCGTTTTATTTACATGGTAAATTGTACTGCAGTATAACAAATACTATAAATAGTCCACATACAACAGTTCCGACAATAATCAAATAGCACGAATGTCCGATTAATTTAGCGTCATACAAAGAACTATGTCCTATAGCAAACCATTACTTAATAGTCTCAACAAACGCTTAGTGCGCCGATGCAATAATCTCGTATACTTAGCTAGCTTAACAAGTACGTGAGTGAGTAAGGTCCACCTCCATGAACGACAGTTCAATGACATAAATAAAAACTAATTCGTTTATAACCTATATCTAATGCAAATTAATCAAAGAATAACGAAAGGATAGCTACAGATTTAATATTGAGCACCAATTGCAGTATATCTCCATCAGGTAAACTGTTAGTACCAAACAATACCTTTAACGTTAAGTCCCTTTTAAAACCCGCGACAACGGGATGTGTCTTACTTAACGCTCTCGACCTTACCGACTTAAACAGAGTTCCACCCGCTATTTATAGTAGAAACTTGATCGAAGTTGGATGAAAATGGATCGAATCCCGTGAACCGACCAAGATTCGCTCCAAACACCCAAAACTAAATCGATCTGGGGTGAGACATAATCAAAACACGGATCGAACCACGTGAATCGATCAAACGATGTTATAATGAATGTCAGTTATGAATTAAAAATATACAATGAAGTCCCTATATGTACTAGAAATAAACATTTGTATACACTACAGTAACCGGTTTACACAAGGTCAACACTTCTCACGCCTTAGATCTATAGTATTGTCTGAGGAGCTGTAAAATTCCCAGAAAACTCTTGCAAACATGGCCGCTAATAAACAAAGTTAAAGCACATGTCTGACAACAATTGTGATGTTTTACGTGAAAAAGGATTAATCTAACACAAGTTACTAAAAATATTGAATAACTATCTAATCTTTTACTTGGAGCACTTCTTATGCACAAAACTAGTGAAGTAAACGCAATAGCTACGTCATAAAACTTTTGTAGACACAAGGATTCAAAATGGTCAAATCGCTCACAAGTGAAACGTACCATTACCTCCCACCTCCCCTCCTGCTGCCTTTTACACAACAAACTAAACAAAAATAAAATAGGCTAGGCCAACAATATTTAATTTACTTTTCTGTCTATCCATCTAATCATACAGTTAACTGTCTATTTAACTAATGTTCCTCTCTGTAACCAACTGATGGTCAACACACTGACCCAACAAAATTAATTTGAAACAGTCTGTTATAAACACACTTGTACAGTAGATTGTCACTTCTATTGAACCTTTAGCTTAAAATGTCTTTAGCACTCAGAATACTGGTTAACCTATAATAATAAATGTCCACGGGTCTCACATTTTAAAACCACAATAAAGTCTTATTCAAACTAAATATATAGTGTCGCCTTTTTGTTACCCTGTTGATTTTGACCTTTCGTCGACCCATTCTACGTGACTAGGGGGAAGTATGCGTAAAACCTTTGTACATATTTAAACAGGCGGATTGACCAGCACCGGTCTGGCACACAGAAATGACCGGTACGGACCAGTTTTATAGGAGATTTTTTACTTTTAGTTAAAGTTGAGGATCTTCAAAAGTGAGTTATATTGGTTGTCTTTCGACCACACTTTTCCGGAGAGTTTCCCCACTACATTTTCGAAGATATTTTCTTGCTGGCGAATCGTTCTAGTCTTAGCACTTAATGCCTTTACAACATTTGAAAACCCTAATGACGATGGCTAAGGCAATTTCTGCCGAGCTTTGGACTGGCTTGCTGAGTCTTTCAGCCTTAATCAATATTGGGTCGGTTCCAAAGGCAAATCTTGGAGTGGTGTCGCCACAGGTGCTTCATCTGTAATTCGATCTGTCCTTGTATTGTTCCCTCCAGCTGGCTTCATAGTCAAACAAGGTTGCCAAATCCTTAATGTCAACATCAGCCAAAATGTCTGACTTCTTGCGTTTCTCATAAGACGTTTGTTGCTGAGCCAATGAAGATTATTCTTAACTTGGCATGTGGAGCTGACTGAACATGATACAGCTGACCCCGATGTTGAAAGCTGGTCACAAGCTGGTTTATCTAAAGTGACTGACTGATAGTGACTACCCAATCTAGACATATGCGTACGGTTGAGGAAGGGAAGTTGTTGACTTAAATAAGCTGACACTGACCCAACAGAAGAGTCGACTGGACAGTTTAACGCACTTACTGATGTACACGGAAGAGTCATCATTAAGGAACCATAAGTCAAGTTTGGCTGGTAGATAGGAGCAGACGATGACTCCTGCTGGATGTCAGCAGTTGAGGCTCTTGGCAGATGTTCAGTAGAAAACTCTGGGGCCAGGAATTTTCCCGACTAGACGGATGGCATGACACAGCCGAAGAGGCTGTTACATGTTAATTCCACTCATTGATGCGGGAAGCACCGACATCCCCAAGATGGAAGGGGAAGACGAGTCTGGCTGATTAAGGATACTATTGATTATCTCAGCAATGGTCTCGCTGTGTATTCAGGTAAAGAAGGTGCAGAATTTAAGGATCCTTATACCTGCCAAATAGCTTCTTCTAGACAGAACTTCGTCTTCCGCTTCGAATGGATCAGACCTGCTGTTGTTGGCTCATTTCTTCTCGGTGGTCCTATGTCTCTTTCAGTAATAAAAGCAGGGTTCACTGCCGTTCTCAAAAAAATCTTCGTCTTCGGACGCCAGAGCCCTGCCTCGGAACTTGGCCAACATGATCGGTCTATATAATCTAGTGAAACAAACAGGTCATTGTAAACGAGGAGACTATTATACAAGCAAAGTAAACACATGGAGCTGGACCTTTGTCATACGTGACCGTTACTTCGTTTCGACCGTAAAAAACTTGTATTGCTTTCATTGTAACCAGGTTTTACAATAACGACTTACTCGACCATCTAGGATTGACCTTTGCACTCAACCGCCGCATCTAGTTTGACAGTGAACTCGACCGACATGCTTTATTCTACCACTATTCTTCTCTATATATTTTACCCTTTACCCACTTTATAATCCCTCAATAAATAGTTTTTATACGGTTTATATATTGAGAAATGAAACATATCTTGCCTATACTTTCTTTTTCTTGATAATTGTTTCTTGTAGATCATGTCAGTATCTAACAAACAAACAAAATAGAACAAACAATTTATTACATTGCTTGTTGTTTTTCTTTTCGTTGTTTTCCTTTTAGCTGTTGTTTTTGTTGTTGTTGTTTCATTTTTGTGTGCTTTTACGATTGTCCCGTGCAAGGGGCCCTTTCTCATGAAGGCACCATATACGTACCCGACTTGATATTTGACGAATGACGAATGCCAATTTGGCATCATATACCTCTCACATAGCTCCTTTTAGTGTTGACGGCCAGATGCTTTCTCACTATTGCATGGACTCTCTTCATTCTCTCTTGGAGCTGCAGTATATACGCACATGGATTTAACTCGGAATGTGGCTGCGGTAGCTGAAACATTACATCTGCTAGTTAGCGTACTTCGCGCCCAGTCTTCATCACGTTTGAAGTCAATGACGTGGACCTGTGGAAACTTGCTCTATAAGCTCCCGCTAAGCAACCAAAATGAAGGTCTGACTTTCGAAAAAAAAACTCTCAACTTGTCAATTGCCACGATGATTCCTTGCGTCGGTGCGTGTTTTCTGTATCTCTAATGTTTTGCTCTCAAACTTGGTACTTTGGTCATTGTGTATGCTAAGATGCATACCCCAGCGTAAGATTATATCACTGAGTATTCTGGTGGCATATTTTTTCAGCAGTTTGATTCGGAGCTGCAATCACTTTAGTGTATTTTGAGAAGTGGCGTGTACGGACTAAAATGTAACGATTGCCTCTTTCCAAAACTAAGAAAGGACCAGTAAAATGTATGGCTACCACTTCCCAAGGAGCTCCAGACGCGACTGTGTCTTTGTTTGGCTGTTTGTCCGTGACACATACGCCACAACGCCTTACAAAAGAGAGACATCTGCTCTCATGTTATAACAAACGTAATGTTGAGACAGCTTTGCTTTTGTTCTCTTGCAACCAAGGTGTCCAGCAGTCACCGAATCGTGTGCGTAAACCATGAATTTTTCTTTCACTTCAAATGGTACAACCATTTTGTCAGCTCTCTGTATTTCATTGAATAAATGAGCTTGCTTGTATAGTGCACCATTTTTCACTTATACCATCTCCCACATAATGTAATAGTGTCTTGCTGCTTGACTCATTGATGACATTTTTTTCATGGATGGTTGACAGAGCTTGCCTGTAAGTATAGGATTTATATCGGAGTCATCTAACCTTTCGACATCCCTCTTTACAGGTTCCATCTCACTGGTGGTATGACTTGTAAAGTCCATACCCTTAAACATTTTTCTACCACGCCTCAAACAATTGGCACATGGTGTCAAGTTGTAGGCATGTACTCTCTCTGGAATTTTCGCAACGTGTCAATGCGTTACAATTACTTTGCTTTTTGCCAGGCCGATATTTGATGGTGAAATTGTGGAGAGCTAGAATCTCGATCCATCTAGCTACATTCCGTAAGAACTCCGTAAGGCTGAACAGTCAAACTAATGCATGATGGTCTGTGCACAATATGAACTTTCTTCCTATCAAGTATTGTCGGTAATATCGAACGAACTCTGCCAGTAGTTTCTTTAATATAATACAGTGGTTCCTTTCACTTTTTCCTGAGTTCTCGACCTCTGAATGCTATCACTCTAGGTCTGCCTTCTTGGACGTGTGGCAAGTCACCTCCAGTACATAAACGCGATGCGTCTACGTCTAAAAAGAACGTTCCAGCATCGTTTTGTGCGATGGTCATCACTTACCTACTAGCGCCTGTTTTATGGAATCAAATGTGGGGGGAGGGTCACATTTAGTATCCCACTTGAACACTTTATCCACTGTTTGACTTGTCGATCATTTTTTTGGTCTAGGTTACAATATGATTTTCTGTATATTGATCGAGTCAAAGCTCACACTATCATTTAATACTACGTGATTAAGAAATACCATTGCATGTTGGATCATAGTGCATTTGGAAAGTTTCTACTTCAGATTAGCATTTTTATTCTCCCTTTTACCTCGTCCACTCGTAGTTGTTCCTGGAAGTTTTTACCAAACACTATTACACCAACAATGTACACTCGGCATATGATCCACTGCAGACCCTGTAAAGCATGTTCCATCGTTCCCTGAAATGTTGAAGCTGAATTAGTGTTGTTTAGACCAAGTGGCATACAAGTCATTTCAAATTGGCCGTACTTACACACGAATGCACTTATTGGTATATCTTGTTTTCGAAGAAGCATTTGGAAGTTAACTTCGTTAAATCGAAGCTACTGAATAACGAGAAGAATGCCACAGCATTTCCTCATCAACATTTGCTAGAGTTTTACACCTGGGATCTCTTTCACTGGCGGTGCGTCACCACTTTTTATCAGGAAATCCAATAGCAAATTCATGAGAAGGTGGACTGCTACTTCACGCGCATTTCACCAACTGCCCTTTCTGGTCGTCTGCCGTGTACTGATTTCTGAAAAAGCGGCAGGAGATGCTCGGGGATGTCTTTCTCGTCACATCCTGGTATACATGCTTTCATTTCACTGTGTGTAGACCTTAGCTGAATTCTTCTAAATGAGCAGCTTTAAGCTTTCTCCTCGTCGTTTTATTCTTTGCATAGAACAACGACCCTGTTGATTGTTTAAGCATTACCAAGCACTGCATCTTGTTTTAAGTAAACGTCGTCTGGAAAAGGATTTAGTATTATGATTTTACATGTTGACGCTTTGCTCATGTCAACCGATGTAGAAGCCATTATTAGTTGATGTCTGTCACTGGATATCACGTTTCCTTGAATAAGGAGATTTATGTCTTTTCCACTGTCATCATTCTCGGTTCTGTCTATGTATACACTGTTTCAGAATAACCTACTGAAATACAGTTGTCGTACAGAGATAATTTTACGCACTATCGTTTTCCTACCAATCTGGAAAGAAGGTATTTGAGTGCCATTCATGATAATCTTATTTTGGCTAAGCAAAATATCTGCTGATTGATTATCTCCCTTTAGCATGTCAAAGCCTAGTAATGCGTCATCTATTTCAGCGACTATGACCTCTCGCTCAAGCTCAAGAGGACCAAGACTAAACCGCATTACAGCTTTTCCACCATATTTAATCGGTACAACAGCAGCACACTTCATGCATGAAGACTTTAATAACTGATGTCATTTATCGACGAGACCTGCCGAGAAGTTCTGCCACATATGACAGCTTTCAAGGCACCTTTATCGTTTGTAAACACTACAGGTATACCCTTGATGGTGCAATGACTATAAACCGCCTCGTAAAGTCTCTTTCCTGAAACCAAAACGTCATTTGCATCTGTAATTTCTGTCGTTTTATGGTAAAATTGATTGATATTTTGGAGTTCGTTGTCGTTTAAATGCCTCCTTGGTACGGTTAGTCACTTACTCGAATGCGGCTGGCGCTGAGGTTTTGCTCGATACAACTAGGCAAAATGCATTTAAAGCACCCGGTTTCTACCCCTAGCTGACCTCTCTTCATTTTGCTTTGACATGTTTTCTCGATCTTTGAAACGCGATTTACAAGATCCTTAAGGTCTTTTGGTTTAATTGCAGCTTCTGTTTCCTCTGTTGTTTCGTATTTCTTGCTTATTTCTGTACGATGTATGCGTTTAATAAGACGCTTATACTCTGTGGAGGCGTACTCTTCAAAGTTCGAGTCGACATCACTTTTATCAGACATCCTTCTTGTGCCATCTCTGTCTTTCTTCCCTAGCCCGCGTTTTATCTGTTCCTAATTCACGACATGGTAATCCGTTTCATCATTTGATGAAGGTTCTGTTAGATGTTCCACAGAAAATCTGATTTCCTCATCGCGAAGTCCACCTAGAAATCGTCTCACAAGGTCTTCCTCCCTAAGTTGTCGCTCTCTGTGCCTTGTTGTAGAGGAGCGTAAGTGTTGTAGAGGAGTTTAAGTGTATTGCCATATTTCTCAGCTGCCTCCCAGATTCGTTGCACTCGTTAGCTGAACTTTGTTGCGAAAGACCTGAGTGTTTGGATTACCCTAAAGTGACTGCTCAACTCCTGGGTTAGGCTCGAGTAGTCATCCAACATTCTTCTGGGTAACAGTGAATAGACAAATTGTGCCACTTGACCCTCTAAAGTTGGTAAAAGCTGGTCTAGCTTTTCGTTGTCGCTACAGCTGTACCTTTTAGCGAATATCTCTAATCTTGTTATCCAAACTAGCCATTCTTCTTTGTCATTGAAAGAAGAACTTTTAATATGCTAAGGATCCATATACCGCCCTCTGTGTTCCCTTGTTGTAGGTCTTGATACATCAGAGCTGAAAACCAGTCGGCGATAATCAGCCCCCATCCAAAATGCGTAAGATTGAAAGTGTGGTGGAAAAACAAGTAAGATAATTCTCTTTTGATGACCCTTAGCTTTAACTAAATTTAATATCGCCAGTTATACACGTTCGTACCAGTCATTTCTGTGGGACAGACGGGTGAGGGTAAGCCGCTTCTTTACAACAGTTTCATTCTACGCATATTTCTGCCTAGTCGCGTAGAATGGGTACCTACTGAAGTATAGACGAAAGGTCAGAATCAACAGGATAACAAAAGGTAATACTAGATATTCCGTTTGAAGAAGACTTTATTGTTGTTTAAAACTGTGAGAACTGTGGATATTTATTTTTATAGGTTACCCAGTATTCTCATTGTTCGAGACATTTTAAGCTTTTAACGTTCAATGGAAGTGACAATCTACTCTACAAGTGTGTTCATTACAGGCCGTTTCCAATTAATTTTGTTGAGTCACAGTGTTGACCAACAGGTAGTTATAGAAAGGAACTTTTGTAAAACGGTAACTACGGTGTGTAAAAATGTTTATTTCTAGTACGTATTTAGAGACTTCATTGTGTATTTTTAATTCTCAACTGCCATTACGACCTCATGTGAGCGATTCACGTTATTCGATCCGTTTGTCGATCCAGTCTCATCCCCAACTAGATCTAGTTTTGGTTTTTGGATCAGATCTTGATCGGTTCATGCGATTAGATCCAATTTCGAATATTTTTTACCCAACTTCGACCCAGGGTGGGCTGGCATCTGGTTTTGACTATACATAACGGTAGGAACGCACTAAGTAAGACACATCCCGTTATCGCGGGTTATACAAGAGATTTAGCATAAAAGCGGCTGATTGCTACTAAGTGTTTGCCTTATGGGGATATAATGCAGCTGGTGTCCACTTCTATTAAGTCTGTAACTACCATTTCGTTGTTTTTGGAGTAACTTGCATTAAATAAATGCGAATTTGTTTTAGGTTACAAACGAATCAGTTTACATTTACATTATTGAACTGTCGTTTATGGAGTTGGACCTTGCTCCCTCGCGTATTTGTTAAGCTATCTTAGTATATGCGACTGTTGCATCGGCACACTGAGCGTTTGTTGAGACTAGTAAATAATAGTTTGCTAAATGGCATAGTTCTGTTTTAGACGCTAAATTAATAGGCCCTTTATATTATTAGATTATTGTCGGAACTGTTGTATTTGAACTATTTATATTATTTGTTATAGGATTCAAGCTTGAACGATTCTACATCAAGCTTCATTTGAATCATAGCACTACTATTGACGTATGTGTCTCCAGATCTACAATGCCCATTTCATTTAGAGAGAAGGAAAGAGAACAATCACGCTACCTAATATTAATATGTTCTCTTAAGGCCCATAGCAGCTGGGATGTAACAGTGCGTTAGAATTATGTTTAAAATTGCTAAACGTCTTCGTTCCAAACCATAATTGCTCCTATTTAGAAGGAATCCTGTCTACAAATAACTTCCGGCGTTAATAGTTATACCATCGTCTTTATCGTGAATATTTTGCGATTGTAAGTAACTTTTCCCAATATATAAAAACATTTAAAAGTGATTCTAGATTTTTCCGACTGTAAAGTGTGTAGTATTACTCCAAAAGACACATTCTCCCGGTACATGTATGTACATTTCACATGACCGCAAAATACCTAAGAAATGAGTGTTTCTAAACATACTGTGTTATATCATAGGCATATCCGTCGCCATCACCGGGAAACATAACAAACTTCCGCTGTAAACTAAATCAATAGATGGAAAGCTGAAAGCTGTGTTAACATTTAATGGGGAAAAAACTAAAAAATCTCTTGTTAATTGGGGTACAAGGATGCTAAATTATAACTTCTAAAGGGTTTTACCAAAAGAAGTAGCGGGACACATTTTCTTGTTGATAATAGTTCAGATTTCGGGTTCGTTGTTTACATGAGGTTGCTTTATGTTTTACTACTGATTCAATGAAAATTAAAAGCAGGCAATGAATACACATTCAAAGACGACATTTACCCTTAATCAATTTTCAAGTTGATCCCGTTAAAATATGTCTATGGGTAAATTAAGTGGGTTTGCTAATGTCTATTGTTTTCATGAGAAAGAAAGACAAAGAGAACACTAGCAATTTATTTTATAAATGAATTTAGTATTAATCTGTATTAAGGTTTCATCATAACCCATATCCTGATATTTAACATTTAATAATTTGTTAAAGCTGTATGAATTTTATACCTTGCCAAATTGTTTTATGGTCAAAAATTATAATTCGATTGAAACTTTGTACAATAGTTACTTATAAATAACATGTTCATCAAATTAGAAACTTGGTTCAGATCAACTTCTTTATGCCTCTGAAGTGCTCAAATATATGGTATGATGTTGATGAAGTCCTCTTTTCTGATGTTCAATACTTCAACTATCACATGAACACTGATGAAGTCAGGGCTTTGCCTTCTGCTGTAGGGCTTTCCTTTTTTCAAGTTTGCTCAATTATACGAAGTGTTCATTTGTTAACAAGAAGGTTTGTATCGTTGAGAAGTAGATATTGATTTGTTTTTTTAGAACAAGTCAATAGCGTGTATAACGATTTTAGAAATCATTGGACACTTTGAATAGATAATGCATCTATTTTAATGTTTATAAAATTTAAACCAGTGCAGAGCATAGATAAATGTATTTTAGGAATTATTATCTAATATGGTTCTATTGCCGTTACTAGTATGGGCCATTTATATGTGTATTTTATCAATAAGGTTTGCATCTAATATGCTAAATATGATCATATGTCAGCAACGTATAGGCGTTTGAACAAAAGGTATATAGAGCTATAATTACTTATTACAGATTTCTTCTTACTTTAACGTTTGGCTTGCTTGTAAATACTTCTGTCCTGTGCCTTTTCAAATGTTGCTATATGTTGCAATGCTATTACTACTTTGTCATATATTCTTATAAAAAAGTGTTGTCAATTTTAACTTTCTTCAATAGAACCACAAAGAGTGAAATAAAAAGGAGCAAATAATTTATACATTTTAGCGGTTTCATGCATTTGAGCTTCATAAACTCATTGTGAAGCACAGGTCTATCAATTAATGGTTTATGACAGCTTGCAGCTAATTTTGTTGATGAAATAATTGTGCTGACATATAAAGTAATGCAATGGACGCAAATTAATGTCAGTGATTATATTATGCTAAATTGAATGGGGTTTCCTATCCAGACTAGTCATTCTGGCCTTTTGAGGTGTCAGCAGCCAATCCAGAGTCAACAGTCAGAAATCTTGCCATCTTATCTTTTTGGATAGTTTATTTAGAGAAACCTGAGTGTTTCTGCATAGTTGTAAAGAGATTATACAATGAATTGGTGTTTTAAAACTCAATGGGAATTTCTTAACACTTTAAAAAATGCAGTTAGATACACGATCTTCAGGATAATTGGTCATGTGTGGTGTATATAGTTAAGACATATTTGTATTTATGATGACGCTATCCACTTGCATGGTTTGCTGTTTATATGTTTGTGTTGAATGAAACAGTTATATTTATTGTTTGTTTAATACACATAAACATTAAGATATGTGTTTATATTATGCTGTATGAACACTGTTTATGTAGTTAAAAGTAATACTAGGTTGTATTTTAATGGGGGACTTGTTGCTATGGAAACGATTATTCATAGATAATATACAATTTTGACAAATAAGTCAATATACAACAACTAATATCATTATAATGTAACATAGATATCTTTAAGATCGGCTCAGACAACCAATCCTTTATAAAGGCGGGTGGGTGGATGGGTGGTTGGGTTTTAATACAAACAAATATTATGAAACTACACCAATACAATTCATTTTTTTTTTACATTTTTGTAACTTGTGTCATAGTTTGAAGAAATTTATTAATTGTAAATGGTGTAACAATAAAGATCGTGACGTGTGATCAGTGATCCGTACGATTGTCAACATATATTTATTTCTTATAAGAATACAAACATAACATTAGTTGTTTTAACTGCAAAGTATTATGATATATAGATTATTATCACTATCAGTAAAAGTAGCAGTAGCAGTAGTAGTAGTAGTTGTAGTTGTTGTTGATGATGACCATGATGATGATGATGATGATGATGATGATGATGACGACGTTGTTCAAGCAGAAGTAGTAATGGCAGTTGTCGTCGTTGTTGTAGAAGTTGTAGTAGTAGTAGTAGTGGCAGTAATGGTACAAGTAGGAATAGACGTTCGACTACCTATAATAATGAAATGTCGTTTATGGTTGCTAATAGGTGAAATGAAGTTCGCAGGCAACTGAATTACTGACATATATTAAAACGACTTGATTACAGTTTTGTGTGACACATTAAACCACGCCTCTGTGCTTCATGTACAAATTAATGCGTCGCTCAAGCGTAATCGACGTATTGCTTATGACTCATGTATACTCATGGCGTATATTAGCACATGCACAATCCGGATATAATTGTACTTGCTTGTAAAGCTAAAACGTTTAAATATGTACTGAAAATGTAGTTGAAAGCGTCGCGCCATGTAAGGTAACACGTACAGAAAGACAGGCTGCATTCATATATCACACAGTCAGGGTCGTGCATATGCGACTTGTGTGTATACGCTCTATTCCTAGGGAGAGGGGCGTGCTCCAGGGGCATGCCTCCCACTCCATTTCCCACTCCCATCACTCCCGGATCTTTTCTTCCATAGTACGCCGTAGATGCATTCGGTGGTGGGGAAAGGGGCGGTACTTTCACTGCCTCAATACAAAAAGAATTGTCTTAGAACAGGAAGAGACAGAAATACGTCTAGTAGGACAGCAGCAGAATTTGTAGAATTTGAAAAAAGGCTTAAATTACAATTTAAATAATAAAGGCAACTAACTGGTAGTGCCTAACACAGATAAGGCGGTGATTTATATTCGCTTTATGACGTTTTTATTTATTTTTTTTATTTTTTTAAGCAACTGTACGCGCGTGTTTAAGTGAGTAAGCCCAGTCATGTCCCGGATAGTGGTCAGAGGAAATATTTTTTTCCATTATTTTATTGTGGTTCAATTTCTAGGATAGTTCCGTCATTTGTTGCCACCGGGAACCTTCCGCCAGCCCTTTGAGCAGATGCTATAGCAACGCAGACAAACGGATAAACGAACGACTGCAAATTTAGCTTAGAATATGACCGTCTAAATTAGTCCAGATATTAAACAAAGCCCCAGCTTTTGGTATGACATTATATATTATATGTTATGTTATTATATGTTACTAAATAAGTGATTTGATTTTAGCCCTGTTATTTGTCCGAGGGCAGTCGTATTGGCCCAAAACGGAAGGCCGATTTTATTGAATAACTATATGTACTTATAACAGTTAACATTTAATATTTAATTATATAAAAACAACTGTAAAAGATAACAGTACATTTCATCAGTTTGTTTGGAAATGCTACATGTTGTAACTAATATTGGTCAGTAGGATTGTTGTACAACAAAATGTCAGACTGTCTACTCTGATTCCTGCGAAAATTATAACACGTTCGGTTAAATACTACCAACTCATGCCTTGAATGTTTGAAAACTGAGAATATGTTGTTTCATAAACTTATGCAACCTGTCGGCGTCTACACATAGACCGAGTTAAAACAAAATGGCGACCATTTCCCAGTGCTTCTTGCTGAAATCTATATCATATTTCGCCCTGCCTTTCTGGCCAATCAAATTACTTCAAATGCGGGCTTTATATCTATACATGTATCACTTTTCGGCCCGAGTCGAAAAAGAGATACAGATATTGGCACTTTTTAATAAGACCGTCGTGTTATTAACGTGGCAGGTGCTTTTTATAGGACTTATAACGTAGAGTAATTTAATAAACACATTTAAAATTCCCTTTAGTCAACTATTAATCTGTCTGAATCAAAACAGAGTAACAAATGCACAAGTCGTTGTCAGCTTGGACAAAGAATTTAAAATTCGACACACGTTGTTACTGCCCTAGGATTGTATCTGATTCTGGCAGTATGCATTCACATGTGAAGCATGTATCGCTCGCAGCTGCATAACACGTGCTAAAAAAATTATTTAAGTAGCAGTATGCATGTGTATATGTTATTAATTGGGCCGCAACAGGCATGCATACAATATGCATATATCATAATACGTTGACTTACATTTGTATTTTCACGTTTTATATGCACTAGTCACACACCAACAGCTGTCTAAGACGGCGATAGTTTGAAAAGAAAAATTGGATCATGTATTGCACATATTCAGGAAAGCTTGACACATAACATAACATGCAATTATTTGTGCATGACGTGCGTGTGAGAGAATAATAATGAGAATGTCATTTTCGTGAATGGTTGGAAATGAAATAAAGCAATGTTTGCAACCCATAGCAATAGCAATAATGAGATTACATGTACATTATTCATTAATAAGTACAAGATAGTACATGAGTTATTATCAATGTTATATCATTGATATGCAATAAGTTATTTTATATTATCACATGGTTTCGTTAAATACATGTTATTATCATTTAATTTATTTTCAATGATTTTTAAAGTCAATGTTTTTAAATCTAATAGCATGCATGTTTTTGTTAAACATAGTTCAACGTCGGTATTAAACTAAAAGATATTAGACAACACATGGTCATGTTTTCCTTGATTCAAAATTTCATTTAATTTACTGTCAACAATTTTGTTTACTTCTTCTAGTGGAAATGATACTTGACTCTCTTCTAGGTACCATGTGGATATCATCATTTAGTTACGTCAATCTCGCTGTGATAACTTATCTAAGAAAACGTCAGCCCTCGGACAGTTTTTATTCAAACAGATCGGTTTTCTTTTCAATGCTTGCATTTGAAAAAACCCTCGGAAAGTGCGAGTTTAGAGCAATATAAAACCAGTTAAAGCACCTCAGTCGGTCCATATTGCCGATTGACCGTTCCAGGGAGATAACTGTTGAGTTTGCTCTTTTTTTTTTTGTTTAATGACTCATCGCAAATTTGTTCTTACATTGACATTGGGCTTGCATGTGAAAACATTTGTCTCGTGCCTTTTCAAATTTTGGCATATGTTGCAATGGTTATGGGACTTTTTCATATTTCCTTAGTAGTGATGCGGATTTTTAAATCATATGGTTTACATATGATATTTTGCTGTTGTTGTGTGTGTTTTTTTCCTAAACATCTTCTGTACATTCAAAGACTTACAACAGTAAATATGTCTATGATTCAAAAGGTGATATATTAATGAGAACAAATAATTTCTTAAGTTGATTTGTTACGTGTAGTGTTTGTTGTCTGGTCTGATTAATATGTCTGTGAACACGTCTAACAACAATATGCATGCATATTCGAATTCCTATAGGATGGAAAACCGGATAAGATTATAGACAGTCAGGGTGGTACGCTGTGTTCAAGAGCAATTTAGAAGAATTAAATTACTCTGAATGTAAATTCATGTAGATCCAAGTGATGTTGTTTGCATTATACACGCTAATAATGTGCACATATGGAATTAATTTTGGATTGTTCATGATTAAAATACGCGCGGACACACACACACACACACACACACACACACACACACACACACGCACGCAAAATACACACATATACATGTACTCACATATTTCTTTTTAAATTTTACGCCCCGGAGTACGTTAATTATGATTAATACGGTATACTGTGCAAAGGTTTACAATAAAAAGCCGCTTTGATATTCATTCGGGCTGATTTGAGAAAGTATTTCTAAGTGGGTCAGACGTGAGGTTAAACAGCTACATGTTCGCCAAATAAAATAACAACAACATTTAAAGGATTACAAAAATATTCGCTACATTTTCAACTAAACAATATTATGATATAGTATTGTTAATTGTGTTATCAAAAATGATGTTTTGAAAGTGAAAAGAACTCGAAGAGTATTATGTATATTTGTATTTACTGCATTTATCACCTACAACGTAATTCTCCGTCAATCGTTGGCGGCTTATCAAACAATGTACAGCTGATTATTCACATTACATAGTCTATAATACCGGTCACTTCAGCATGTTGTATTACGTAAAATATTATATATCATGTCATGCGTGTTTAGCAATCTTAATATCCAAACATTTGTGCTTTGTTAAGGCGATCAGTAAAGGATCTTCCCTCATATTTGCTTTAGGATTGTATTCCATGAATCCGCGTCTGTGGTTTCCGTCCGCCATCTTTCTTCGCAAAAAAACATTCATTTTTATTTACACCTGCTGCATATGATTTTTGGAAAGTCTGTTAAATAATCTGTTCTAAGAATTATACATTTTCAAATCACTATATAGTATCATGAAACATTTTATTATTGTATGGTAAGACTTACAGGAGAGCGTCACGGACGATTTTGCCCGTGGTCGTCCGCATCCGTTTCTCTTCAGTTAAATCGTTTTCCCTAGAATCCGGTAGGATTTTGTTACCATGTTTCAAGCTTGCTAATGGCAGATTTGGAAATTAAGATAAAAATGTAATTGTTTTACCGTAATTGTCGCAGTTTGTGAATTTGGGGAAATGTTAAAAATAAAAAATAAACATCTGACGAACAGGACCTTTAAAACGCATGTATACGAATGAAAAATTGCGTTGTTATATTACTTTAGAACAAAGATTCAGCAAACAAATATACAAATTTATGTCATAAAAACGGAGCTATATAAATTTTTATGGTATGATAAACATCATCTTAAGAGACGGTTTGCAAGTACAATCAAATATTTGCAAATGATTAATGAGACAGTGGCATGCGGAGTGGATTATTTCTACCAATAAATATAAAATTATCCCAATAGAGTTCTATGTAGGGTGAATGTTTTGGAAATGGACACAGCGCATGCAAGTACATGTATTATAAATTTAATCAGTGAATCGTCAGTGACAAAGATAGGTTTTGAGTGTCATATAACATAAGATGACGATACAAAAAGGAAACAAATACATATTTATTTTGAATAACATATAAAACAAACATACATAGATAGAATAAAAACAGTAGTGACATTGAAATATGCCTTTATTCGAGGAATGGGAAGTGATTTGCCGGCATGTTTGCCGATACTGTACAGCGACATTTCTTTCATTATAGCACATGGGGCACTTATCAGGTGCAAATGGTCTGAACTTGGCTGGTCCATTACACTGAGACCGACAAGTCAGGCGTAATGATGTCCCTTTATCCCCGAGCGTTAGGAGGGAAGCCACAGCTACTAACTTTGAAGTCTTTGACCCCGCGACCTCCCAATCCCTTTACTCGAGTCTCCCCCTACCAGAATAATAGAGGCTTGATATGAAATGGGAGTCACACTTGATTCGGATGGGGTTTGGTCAGAAGGTATTAACTTAAGAGCCAAATTATTTATTTTTCTATTTACATACCTATTTTAAAACATGTGCCTTTCTGTAGAGCGTCGCAAACAAAACCCTGGTGGGGTGGGGTGCTCCTGAATTTGTTTGCGTTTAAATTGCAATATTCATTTTTAAGTCTAATAAATTCCATTACAATGCTTTGGGCAAAATCTCATGCCGCCTCGAAAGTTCAGTCTTAGATCCGTCCCCTAAATAGATCTGCGAAAATTACGTCTGCTTTCATAACCATGCGATTTAGATAATATTTAATTCCTAAACTGAATGATTGCATCATGTTTATTTCATGCAGACAAACGAAATATGGATAAGAATTGACAGATAGAAATAACGCTGGAGACGTTGCTGTTATAGTCATTAGACGAATGATCACTTTGACAATACATCAACTGTGAACAGCAATATCTTGCGACCGTGCCAACATTTGAGGAGCCGTAAAGTGCGGCCTTTTGACCTAAGAAAGTGGAATGTTCTGCAAAGTCATGTAACTGATGATGTCAATGGCAGTATAGCTTTCCTTGCGTTGCTATGTTTAATCAAATGTATGAAATTTAAGCACAGCAAAAGAATTGCCTAGAAGTGTTCAGAGATTCAGTTGTTGTTGTTTTAGTTTTTTAATTTTTTTAATTTAACGGAAATAAATTTCATTTAATATGTAAGCTAGGGCGGATGGCTCCGTCGATCACGACATTTTATGGTGCATAACAAATGTAGATGTCAGAACTGTCGAATACCACTTTTAATACGTTTATGTATCTGGAAAGGTATATAATGGCTGCTTTTGTACAAGGTGCCTATGTTTTGTGCATCGAATTGTCAGTAAGCTAAAGGCACCTTTGTGAAGTTAAAGCCTGTCACTGTTTGGTTGTTTTTTTATGCATTTTATTCCTGAACATTGGCATTTAACTAATTTAAATTTAATTAACAACAAATTTGTACTTTCTTTTGGAAATAGTTTTAATTTTGTCTGTAACAGATTCTTTGAATATGTAGAAGAAAAATGTGACCACAAAAACAAAAATATAAGAAAATTAAGTTTCCTTATGACATATAACAAGTTTAGCTAAATCAACACATGTGAAAATAAATTATTTCACAACTACTTGTGTAATAAATGTTCAAATGCAAAGATTGAACATGTATAAAGTTGACTCATCACCTATTGTAGATGTGCAGATTGTCACTATTCCTCTCCAGTATGTCTACAAGAAAGTGCTCGGACGTGAGACATCCAAGGCGCCGAAGAGAGCATACGCGTCAAACAAGAAGATGACTTTTCTATAAACTAAACACTGTCTTACACTTGTCGATTCATTTCATTACCATTCGAGAGCATTGAACCCTTACTGACATGGGAACTATTATTTCTTATAATTACTGTTTTCTCACTTGCAATTACAAGCTGCGGTGTAAACATCGACATACACGGTTTATCGTGTTAAACAAGACAACAACCATTTGCGAATTCCTATTAATTCCTGCTACGTTTTGTAATTACAAGCAAAAGTAAATTATTGAAAGCTACACCGTTCAAACGAAATACTCGTCTGTTTTCCCTGAAAAGTGTCTCGCAGAACAACTGCGACTTTCGGTTATTGACTGCTTCATTGTTGTTCCCATAAAATGCATTCCATAACAGGCAACGTAGTCCAAAGCGGCGCCAACAAGAAGCTAACGACGCCATTGCTTGGCTCTATGACAAAATGTTGGAACAGTCAGTAGATATGTCTATTATGTCCTGTTCAGAGGAAAACAAAGGGGGTAACTCAATTTTGGTACTTTTTACTAAATTTACTAAAGCAATGGTCCATTTCTTGTGGCATTTAAACCAAAATGCGGACGGTAACATCAATGCATCATAACATGTTTTTGTCTCAAGTCTGTGTAAACATTGTTTAAGCCAACTTTACTTAATAGTTGTAAATGGATGTTTTTAGTAGATAATAAAACTATAGGATAGAGAAGGTATGCTGTAACCATATAAAATGTGTGATTATATCTGCAAGACTGCCACAGGTATTTATCATGAAGCTAAAGTTTAAGAGAAATTTATAAAATGGTCGAATTGGCATGCATACATAAGTAAATTTGTTATGGTACGTGGAAAACTTAAGTGCTCATTTCACGATGGCATTTAAATCTGCTTCCAATAGCAGACAGGCTTTAGTTGTTTTCGGAAAACTGTGAGACAAGATTCATTTGTAAAAGAATTAATCAAATAGTTAAATAATATCTTTCTACACCAGATAAATTTCAGCATATACGTTTTTATTTGTTTCGTATTTTGTACAGTATGTAAATTATAATTAAAATATGTATATATCTTTAAAGCGAATTCAATCTATTTAGGTGTGAAGTATAAGGATTTCTATGTACCACCCATATGTATGTCAAGATCCTGTTTGTCAATGAAAGAAAACAGGATTGCCCTCACAGATACAGTGTTATAATGGCTTCAGATCCCCCCCACCCCACCACCACCACCACCACCACCACTGCACACAACCATTGGAGTTATTTACGCATGTGATCCTATATCGGGTTTCAACGTGTTTTCTTTCGTGCATTTTGAATTTTAAATCATTGTAGTATCTTGCCCACAACATCCACACTCTTTAACGTGGGCATATTTAACGAAAACTTTGGTTACCAAATCATGGAAATAAATTCTGCTACTTTTGCACTCGGAGCGATAAAAATCATCAGTTTCAGGGAACCCTATGCAAAAAAAATATGCATTTATTTAAAAAAAATCTTTGATTGAAAAGTTCCTAGGTCAACCTTGATAAGAATCGTAATTATTTGTAAAATCTTATTAACTTAAAGATTTTATTTTAATGAATGAGCGCTCTTCCTTGACCCATTGATTATATAATTAAGTAAAATCAGATTAATCAGCTAAATTAGCGGAACCATTCTAAATTAGAAGTAGCCCTTCATTTGAAGCCAATCAGAAGCTATGACAATTCAAATTCCTCAACGATTTATTTCAATAGAACTCTTTTCTATTTTCTATTTTACAATGAACAAAATAGATTGATTTATTTTACTAAATGGTTTCATTTTCAACTGCGCATGTGCAACAAACCACGCATTCAGGTTTGACTCCTCTCCTTGTGAAGACAAGATTGAACACGTTAAGACGATTGACAGTTTGATTGACAGGTTTATGGTGCGGATTACATGTCATTTTGGCAGAACATGTAGAAGTTAGGCGGGGATTTATAAGTCGGTTAGAATATATTAAGACGTTTCCATAGAAAAATGAAGCCTGCACTCGCCGCGCTCGTTTCGGCTTCTATTTTCTATAGAAACGTATTAATAGACTATATCCTATACTGAGGGAACGATATGCCTTTGGTAAATATTCCCACGTACGACGCTAAAATGAATGTTGTCGTTTTCAGTCAGTATCACGACTTCTTGAAATCTTAAAGTCGCATGTCTCACACACAACTGGAATTCCATTACGAAACTTCAGGTTAGAACTTCAGATAAACTTCTTATAAAACACAATTTCTTATCTAAGTATTTAATTATTTTGGTTACCAAAATAAAGTTTGGAATGAGTTACATGTAAATGTATGCATATGGTGTGTTGATTAAACTCATATTTAGATTGTACACACATGGGATTTTTGTTATTCTTAAGCATATAAAGCGGCAAACATGTTTTTTATTTAAAGTTCTACTGCAATGTAGTAGAAAACAACGGCGTTCACGCGGTAAAACTGTCAGTTGTTAGGGAATGAGATTACTTTTCATCGCATGCACACATTCATGTTCTCTTAGGTAAATACACGCATTACTAAATGCATTATTTCAGGATAAAATACAAACAACATGTAAACAAACTAGGTTAAAGTGTGTAACTCCTTTATTGTGACCCCACTTGCAAAATTGTCGCGGCGAATGCACACTGCTTCTGTATGTTATTGTTCTTTGAAAAGTTATATATGGATGGCGCTGCGCTATTAACAACTAAAATGCGGCGTTTCATGCTTTGAACTTTCAGTGATTACTATTGTTTAATGAAAGTCAGAATGAAAATAACATTATTTTTTACTTAACAAAATGTTGCTACATCCTTATCTTAAATGAATTAAAGAACATATTATATTGAACTAATTTGTTTAAATTGCATTTTATCGATATAGAGTTGACATAATTATTTTGGAGCCGTTAAAGGGAAGTAAATCGACAATCACTGTAAATCGCCTTCCGCCTATCGGAACGTCACATTGTCAAATCAAATGTGAAATTATTTTAAGCCTTAGACCATTTAAAATTTAAAATTGCTATGGATAGGGTGAAGCAATGAGCCTGGGAATAATATTAGTGCTTAATGTTGCTTTAGATTTTTGACCTGTTATCCTTTAAATGGTCACATTTCAAGATATTCAAAATAAAGGCCTCCATCTGTATGCTAAATCTTTCTCAAGTCATTTTTGGCTTTATCTATTTTAATTAATAAATATATTCAGAGAAATATAACCTCTTTCAATTTTACAATTTATATATAAATTTATATTATTATATAAATATATAATTTATATAAAACTGTTATTGAAAAAACTGTGGGATTATTCAAGCGTTTTTGCAATAATCCTAACATTTGCCCGAATGTTACAATACCAGTTTTACTGCGAACACGGTTTGTCTGTGTGTTGTTGTTGTTGTTTGTTTCCATTCCTTCATTTTAACCAAAACTTTTAATTTTTGCTTGATTACTTGTTTCAAAAATTGGAAACGTCAAATATAGAATATGTCTTTAGATGGTGTACTTTCGGGCTGTTTCCTGAATTTGTTCTGAATAAAATGAACAAAATTGGACAGTTATTTTTTTATTTATATATTATATCAATACAAAATAATAATTACAATTATAAGTATATCATTGTGTAACAAAAAATAAAAAAGTAAATCGAAATGAATCAGTAGACAACAATAATGCATGTTAACAAAAACAACCCAAATAACGCTTTATTAGAGCAACAACAATAACAAAAAGATCAACAAATATAAAAACAGAAGAAGATTACAAAGGATGAAAGGTAAATGCATTGCACAAATGCATTCAATCTTATTCCATGAAATTATGTCTTCAACACAGAACAATTTTTATAATAAGCTATGCTAATGAGAAAAAAAAAACTTTATTAACAATGTACCATATGCATGTACTGTGAGGTCTTAAGAATAACTGATATTTAATCCATAAAGATATTTACAAAATATTAGTATACTAGATAAAACGCCACTTGGTCATAGTTTAGAAAACATTTTTTTATTAGAATAGAAAAAATTGTTGAACCTTAACGCCTCATGGAAACTGTAACACTTCTAATCACTTGATTATATTTCAACACTCTCTTTCTTAAAAAAGATCGGTTTACCTTTTGACTGGTAGATTTAAAGGCCTCACAAAGCATTTCAACTAGTATTGGCTGTTTTTTGCACAACAACCTAGTATTTCTCCGAAATATACGGGTAAACACGTTTCATGCATATGTCAGGCATAAACAATACGTTCATTGACCCGATAATGACGCAAAGTATTTCAAAATGTATGTAAGTATGAAGAGCGAATCGTCAGTCTCTATGCCATAAACCAACAAATGTACGGAAATCGCCGTAAAAACATGCAATATTTAAAACCAGTATAATTAATTAAGAGAGGTCAGTTTCCCTATGAACCACGTTTCATCTTTATATCAGTATACCGATAAAAATTTAATAAACTTAGAATATGCTTAAATTATAATGCCACAAGAATACACCCTGTTTAACGAAAACAAATATGCCTTGATTATATTTATAAGTAAAATTCAGATTCGTCGTTCAACTGTTGAATTGATACATGAAATGATAAGAGAAACATATCTGAAAATCATAAAATTACAACAAAAAAAAGGTCATGTTGCAAACAAAATATGTTCTTTTTTAACTTATAAACCTGTCGGATTACTTTGATGCTTTTAAATACTGAACTTAAACGAATATAAAAAAAAAGCTTACTTAGAAAAAAGGAACAAAAGCCTATAAATTTTGGCAGGAGGCTGAAGCAGTTTATTGTCTGCCTACATCTACCTGTTTTCACTGGCAAGATACAATATAACCTAACATATAAATCTACCTTATTTCCTAATTTTAACAAGTATCAAATATCAATCAGTCCCAATAATTTGCCATATTTCCCAGCTTTATGTGATATTAAGAAAAACTTTTTAGTAAAGGCAAGTTTATTGGAGTTTGCCTATATCAAAGGCTAAAAATAGAGCGGACTTCCCGAATGGCGATATACAGTGATCTGACAAGTACTTGTAAGTTGTCGTGTGGTTTTCTTAAAGCTATCTTTGCAGCGTGAGATAGATCAGAAATAAGTGTTTGCAATGATGAATGGGGATATATGCTTCTCTCTTTACGAAGATCTATAGCACCAATGAGCAGCATTTTGCAGTTACATTTTCAGGCAACAATTACTTATTTGGTTATTTTGGCATGTTGCCTAAACAATCGAACCCCACTAATATAAATCTACACCCAAACAACTAGTTTAGAATTTGAGAAATAAATGTCTAACCTTCACCAACTTGACAGATGTAACTTCGTCTAGAATGCAATTCAGATGTAACTTCGTCTAGAATGCAATTCAGATCTTACTCCGAGCAGCTTAGACCGTTATAACCCAAGGCTTAACATGACTAAAACAACTTGACAAATGTTACTTAGACACTTTTAAACCTGTTCTTAACACGAATAAATATAACTCGATATATGCATCTTCTTCCGAAGTAAAGAATATAGATCTGCAAATAAGTATACGTGTATCACAAAATGTACATATAGCGTTCATAAGTTATCTCTTATGTGTATTACTGAATTACAAACTAATATATGTACATTATTCCTACATCACTATACAGTAGTCCGTTCTATGTATTGTGCTTCTCGTTGACATATGTGACCGCGTCTGGAACGATAAGTCCATCATCAGGAAGTTCCTCGTACACATTCTCATAATGGGAATTATGTGACCGGGATGCCGGACCCTTCGGACTCAGTGGAGTAGTCCCAGTACTGGAACCACCAAACAGTCCCTCTAGCTTGTTTTTGAACTCCGGATTCAAACCTGCAACAGTACAGTGCAGAGATGATACAACAAATAAGAAACATCTACAAGATATTCCCCAGTCGATACAAGGGAAAAACCAAGTGGGAATCAATCAGCAGTAGATAAATGGACAAACCCAATTGAAAATCAGCAAGACATTCAGCAGTCGATACAAGGACAAAAGCAACTGGGAATCAAGAGACCTGTATGCATAACATAAACGTTGCCATTAGACTTTCAACGCAAATCGTATTTACATGCTTTCGTTATGACTTTGGTGCCAAATGTTTTAATGCTCTGCCTGATACTCTTTGTGCTTAATGTCTTCGTATATGAAATTGCGATATTGATACTCAATAGTTCATTCTCTTCTTTTTTCGCAAATATTCACACCTTCTACGAACTAACATCGTTCAGTTGTTTATTCTGTCCTGTCAAATTGGGATTCGGCAGCTAAGCCGAAAACAAGACTAAAGTAATGACATGCTAAAGCCAACGTAAGCACGAAGAACATATTTTCAACAAAATAACATTTTTGGTTATGTTCTCAACTTATCGAAATCAACCTGCCATTCATACGTAAAATAAAATAAAAATATGTAAGTCAATATTTATTGATAATCTTATAAAGATGCATGCACGGGAAAGGTTTGTCGCAAATATGCAAAGTGCCTAAGAACCGAAGAATAATTGTATTTGTGCAGCTCAATGTAAATTAGCCGATATTTCATATATAATAATAAAATAAGATTATAAATGAAACACATATAATTTTATTATGAGTTCAAAATGGATAAGATTTCTTTAGTCTCGTTCGTTTGAAGCATTCCAAGAAATAGTCCATTTAATGATTTCAAAATACATAGATACATTTTAAAAATTTGCTGCATACACTGTAACAAGTTTTCTGTTGATAAAAGTTTACGCTCAGTCAACCCCTGGAGCTTTGCTACTTAGAGGCCGGTTCAACAAACACGATAAATACATTGTACATCTCTTCAGATCAACGTGGGCACGAATGATAATCAAACAATAATAAGAATATATGACAAAGTCTCCTGAGCATTGTAACATATACCAAAGTTTGAAAAGACACAGGACCAAGGTATTCATTTGCAAGCCAAATGCAAAAGTAAGAACAAATCTGTGATGAGTCATTTAACAAAAATGAAATGAAAAATGAGCAAACCCAACAGTTATTGCCTTGGAACGGAATGTCGGTAAAAGGGACCGACTAGTGTGCTTAAACCGGTTTTACAGAGCTCTAACCTCGCACTTCCTGAGGGGTTTATCAAATGCAAGTGAAAAGAAACCCGATCTATTTGAATAACCAATCTAGGTAGTTCTCCTACCTAATTTGTAAACTTTTTGATTCTACTGTCAAACTCAGATGCTTTTTGTCTATGTTTACCTTCTACGTGTTTATTGGTTGCACCGTCCGCCATTGCCGTTTCTGTAGATGCAGACTCAGAGCGTGTAAACATGGAAATCGCTGGTTCAGACTGACGTCGTAACTGATGATGATCAACATTATTCGGGCCTGTTTTGAATTTTTCAGGTTCTTGGATCGTGACCTTTTTAACTCCTACAAATTTACAATCATTGTAAAAGATGCGTCCAAATAATGAGTTGATTAGTAACCGTTTGTTAGTAGCGCTGTGTTAGTTAGCCTTACTATTTTTTGAAGTGTCCGGCCCATTCCCGTATGCATGAATCGTCCATTTAATTAAGCGGGTGAACAAATATCGCATTTCCCGGATTATTATTTGGAACGTCTTTACCATTTTTACGAAACAGTTTAGCTTTTAGAACATTGCACGCGAACGGTAATACACGCCAAAGAAACTAAATGCAAAATAAGAAAAAATATGATTAACCATTGTTGCACAAATTGACACAGTCCAGATACTTTGCAGCAAACCATATAATAAATAGTTTTAAAGGCATTAAAATATACCGCAGAGGTTCATTTTTGTACGTGAAATTGAAGTGCGACCAATAACGTTTTTGATTACACATGGACACAATGTGTCCATATCAATTCCCCATACATCAGCAGTCATTTCGATATAAATGGTCAAGACGTTCTAATTACCGGGCTATAAGCCGAGGTGCTACATGCATCTTACCAGACTTGGAATGAATGTCTTGATTTGACTCTGTAACAGTGTCGTCATACACTTCTTCGTCATCATGATATGTCGTCAGTGATGGAATAGATGTGTGTCTTTGTGCTATACGCGAAGAGACTGGCTGTTGAAGCGTCGAACAGGATGCACTATGACGGATATTAGTAGAAGCAGGAGGTTTTGAAGGATAGTAAGGCGGTCTTTTAGTTTTTGCTTGGAGAACTTCGTTTTCGTAGTCTACTGGTAGTTCATCGTATATCTCCCCTTGGTTTCTTGACATTGCTAAAGCAGACTGTGAATGTCGTAAGGGACCCGTTACTGCACCTATACGTTAGGTTGGGTTACATGGTGTTAGTGGTGTTAGTATATACAGATGTATAGCAAACACCTTATATATATAATATTGTATAGTATACACAAAAACATAGTATGTTAGTAACATGCAAGTGCGAACAAGAGGCAAAATGTTTTTACAGTTCATGTATATACTCACTTTCATTGTTAAATGTATAGTTATGAGCCATAGTAAATTTCATTGAATAAATTGCAGTGTTTTGAAAATGGCTAACTTTCCATAGTAAGTTTATATTTGATTCATGTACTTATGATTTAAAGTTGCCATTAAAGTTGACTGAACAATCGTAGAATTTTAAAATGCACAATATGTTAAATATATGCCTTGGTTTCATTATAATGGAAAATCACCCATGTGTCACTTTTGTAAAACCTTTAACGACATGATATTTACGTGAAAAGAGAACTCGTGTTTTCAATAACATATATAAGGCAATTTTATAATATGAATATGATATAAAATTAAATTAAATTAACACTATGGACCTATGTTGTTGTGTTTTTGATAAGAATCTATAAAGAGTTCAAACTAGTTAAAGATGACATTTATCACTTGAATATATAATTGTTAGAATATACAAAGCTAAAATACATTTTTATGATAACGAATGCTAATATCAATGATATACGTGACAAGTATATTAGTTTAACAAAAAAACGAACACGTATGTAAAATAAAACTTCATCTTAGTAAGTCATATATTTATTGTAAATAGCAATGTGTATTCACAATTTAAGCATTGTAAAAAGTAATGCGTTGAAAAACAAAGTTAAATGTACAGGCAATGGTTACATTCTAACAATAAGATTTGCTGCGAAAGCAATGACAAAAGGTCAATAAAAACCTTAATATCTATGATGTAAATATTTTATTAGCATACCTTAAAAATCTGTAAGCTGTCATATGCTGATTTAATAGAAAATCGACTGCTCGTTTTATTTATAATAACAAGTAAACAAGTCGCAAGACGATCTACTTCAGAAAATTATGTCTTACCTGGTTTCTTTTGCACAACGTTCACTGTTGGCACAACATTTAAAGATAATTGTTGCTCAAACTTCGATCTGAGGTTATTTACTCCGCCGGGATTCTTGTCGTCAACGCCTGCCTCAACCACACTACTGTTTCCACTACTTTCTGCGCCATTGTTTGCGGCATTGTCAATTTTCATTGCAGATGTAACAGGTTTCGACCACGTGGGTAATTTTCCTGGAGAACTGGTGAGGTTGACGGGTTGTGAGCTTTTGTTCTGTTTTAACCAAGATGGCACGCTTCCAGCAGAACCAGGGCTGTTCTGCCCTATATTTATAGAACTCACAGGTCTTGCTCCTGTGGACTGTGGAGTTTTTTGGAGATTTGTGATGAAAGTGGGCGCTGCTGATGTCATAGAAGATTGTCGACTTGATGAAGGGTTGTGTGATGAGGGTCCATTTACTTTGAAAACAATGGGAAAATGTACATGCAAAACCACTCGTGAATGATAAAGTAATTTAGCTAAAGCTTGTGTGCAAAAGTTTAAAATGCAAACTACAAACGATGTGCACATAGCTTAAAATCATGCTTACACAATTAATATAACATTGAACTTTTGAATCATTCAGAGAAATTACATAGGAAGGACAACTTTAAATATTTTAACAGTAACTTTACAACTTTAGTGATTTGTATAAAGTCATGAGATAAGTAACAGTGCTGTTTAATAGTAATTTAGCTACAATTTGATGTTTGTCGCATCCCGATATTAATCAATCGACACCAATACTTTTACAGTGTAAACATGATATGTTATTTTCCTAAAAAATGTAAATAGCAAAAATATTCAAGATACGAAATTAAAATAAGCATAATAGCAAAAGAAAAAATAATGCTTATACGTAAACATGCAAACAAACAGCCCTCTTCTAATAAAGGCACAAACAAAGCATAAAAAGGACACAATGAATAGACCCCTAGCTAGGACTATAAAAGCAGATCTAATAACAATTTTTAAAACAATCAATTAACAGAATCATAAAAATACTCAGAAATTCAGCATAAGTTTGAATGTAGCTCGATTAGAAGAATTTATTATCAGTGTATCGATATTTTCCATGCCTCACTTTTTATGTATTTACAGTCGTGATTTGGACACTTACACAACAGTATTTATCTGAGTTTAATCGATAATGGTAACAGTATCCCTTTTTCTTGTCAACTTGTTCTATAAAACGAAATATGCATACAATGTGGGTTTAATTATTAAATTATTTTCTTAAAATATATATCTGTGAAACATTTCATGAACAATTAGCTTTCCTATCTTTAAACATAAAATTGTTTTTGCATGGCTTATTATCATTGACTGTTTCTGTTATTGCTGTTCTGTGCATGAAAAACACGTACCTAATGGCACACGAGGGGGTGGGGGAGCTACCGGAAGTATGTCTATCAAGCGATCGTCTGCTCCTGAAACATCCGTGTAACAAAAAATAACCTCACTGCTTCCAAGCCTCTGGTTCTAAGACCGTACTAACAAAAATCATGCAAAGCTTTTAGTCAAAACATCTCAAGTTTTAAATGTCAGCAATGTTGTAGGACGCACTACACTGCGGTGCAACTTTGTTGGTTAATAATGACATCAAACATTATAGAAAGTCTTGGATGTTATTGTTGGCGACGCGCCATGCTCACTTAAATTTGCACATGGGGAAAGTTTGTTTTGCGGAATTCCATAACCATGGTAAAATACGGGTCATAATTCAGTACATGGCGTTCTATTTTTTATTTTGTTTTATTTTAATTTATTTATGTACATGTACTTGAATAAAGAAAACTGCAGGATATCACCTTAATTTATGTATAAAAATGTATGGCACAATTTCTTTTAAATTTGTTTTAATCGTTTGCGTCGCCTTTGATGTTTCGCATCAACTGTTTTCTTGTTATAAAATAGTAAGATATTTTTTGTTCTCAAGGGTTTAAAATAGTCAGATTAAATCAGCGACATGGTTCCATACTACGTATACACTTCTTCCCATAAAGTATTTTGTCAGTTGTGTGTTAGAAAATATGCATATATACATTAACATGTAAGTATTAATCACACGGAGTGCAAACCTGCACAAATAACGACACAAAAGAAAATAGGAAGCCGCCCTACATTTGTAGCCAATCAGAACCTATGAAAATTCAAATTCCTCAGCGGTTTATTTAAATAGAACTCTTTTTTTCTATTTTACAATGAACAAAATGGATCGATCGATCTATTTTACTAGATGGATTTATTTTCAACTGCACATGTGCAACAACCCACGCATTCTGTCTTGATTCCACCCCTTGTGACGACAAGTTTGAACACGTCAAGACGATTGACAGTTTGATTGACAGTTTTATGGGGCGGATAACATGTCATTTTGGTAGAACATGTAGAAGTGAGACGGGAACTCGGCTTCTATTTTCTATGAAAACGACTATCCTATACACAAACCCATAACCTTGCTAGCGACTACTGGCAACACGTAGAATGTTAAAGTAGAAATGTACATATGTTTTGTGTGTACATTTAATCTACGCCCTGTTAGGAACAAACACTAGCATATTAAGAAATAAAGGTATAAACACTCAACCTCAGTGAAAAAGAATACGACATTTTATAGCAAGGCAATTGTCAAACTCAAAACCTTATCAAAACAATCCTTCAGATAATTTTTGATGCCTGTCATGTATATACATGGTAAGTCAATACTTTCAGCCGTTCCATGCATAAAGGGATAAAGCCAAGCGTTTGAACTGCTGACCGGTCAGCAGTATGAACTGTTACCTATTCGTAAAGTTACGTCATTTATATGACATTATTATTGAATTATTTGCTTTATTAAGAGCCGAAGAACGTTTTTATTCAAAGTTTATTTATGTAAAAGTATGAAAACCTTGATAAGGATAAGTACGTTAGATTCGTTAATAACACAGTAATCACACAGTCTTTGTGGAACATGAAAACTGCTGTTTAAAAGTTACTCAGTTATTCAAAGGCGTTGGTGATAGAGTTCAGCCGTAGACCTCGTGCAATAGTTTAAAGTTACCCCTTCACTACTGGCCAACAGTTTTCAGAGTATGCAACTAAACAATTTTAAGCACCTTCTTCCTTTTTCATACAAATAAGATTGCAACACCCCAAAAGTGCCCGATTTAAAATATTAGAAACACACATTTTTGAAGCTTAATGTTTACTTTGAACATTTGTAACATGGTTTTAATCAGATGAAAATGATAAAAGCTTCTCAAACTCGAAAACTTTAAAAAACAATTATGCTGTTTGATTCAGTTGGATATAACGTTCTGTGAAAGTAGTAAAAAAGCATGCACACACTGTTTTTATAGTTAATAAAACTGTTAAATTAAGCCTCCGGTTATTTTTTTACTGTTATATACCTTCATTTACATAAGGCGGCTGGTGCGACACCTTGTGTGGTGTTGGTGGTGGCAGCGGTGCGACAGGCGCCGGCGGTATAGTGCTTGTCGCTGAAGAAAGGTTTGTCGCTGGAGACAGGCTTGTCACTGGTGTCGCTGTAACCAGGGGTGTCGCCCTCGGAGAGGTCAAGCTCGGAGGAGCTGACTGAGGGGGAGGGGGAGGGGGAGGCGGAGCAGGTATTGTTGAAATGCTTGGACTCTTAAACAATTTGACAGTTTCTACACCGCTTACAGGGTGTACTGAAAAGAGTGAGTAATGGGATTCTCTAGCAGGAATTACACACATAGCAAGACAAAAACGAAAGACTACAAACAATAAACGGCTAAACATTGTGCACAACGAAAAAAAGGACAGATAGCAAATAAAAAAACATCTAGTTATTATTTAATAACACAGTCCTCAGGCATTTAAGAACAATATAAAATTTTCTAACATAAAGTTTTGAGAGAA
Source organism: Sinonovacula constricta (assembly GCA_007844125.1). Classification (NCBI taxonomy): domain Eukaryota; kingdom Metazoa; phylum Mollusca; class Bivalvia; order Cardiida; family Solecurtidae; genus Sinonovacula; species Sinonovacula constricta. The sequence goes on along the minus strand of CM017559.1, from coordinate 40,297,721 downwards.
GTCGTAAATGCACACTTAACGGTAATGGAGAGTTTAAAATTAACATGACAGTTTAGAAAAGTTTACGCTATCTTGGAAAAATCCTAAACAAATAGCAGACCAGTTGTTTTAGAGCAGAAATACAATAAAGTTCATACTTTATTGAATTTAAGCATTTATTTAAATGTCCACAAAAATAATCTTTAATGGTCAATTAGATTTACATTTTCTTATCAACCGCAAAAAGGATTCCGTACTTATCTGATTGAGTAACTTTAAATGTGCGGACAGAAAACGATTTTATTATAGTAGTGAGATAAGAAGGTCGTTTGGCCAAAATATTCCCAAATTAGATATTCTGAAGCCGCTGTTTGAATATTACCGGGATAATGTTAATGTTAATGCTATGGTACATGTATATTGTGTTCGGTAAATGTAAATTAGTTATGCGCAGTGTTCAGTTGGTTTTAGTACAGATTTATTCCCAATTTTTGAATGACAGAAATGTTTTAGTTATCTCCCTTGTGGGAAGATACTTTATATAAGAGATATTACCGATTTAATATTAAATTTGCTTAAGCTTTGTAATAAATTATTATCTCAGTCAATTAGATTCTAAATCATGCGCATGAATCAGTCTTAAGTGTTTTTAGTTTGTTTTTGTTTTTCATAATTTTAAAAAGTAGGAAAAGTTTTCTGCAGTTACTTTATACCAAATACCCACAGGGGAGGTAATGTTTTTATAAAGTTAGAGTAATGTCCCTTTACATACCAACAGCGAGAATACATGTACCACCATCAACATTAAACAGATACATTATAAACTGTTAATGATATGTGCGCACGACTGAGTTTGATTACATTCCGCTTAATATGCTTATTTGGGAAAAATATAATTCATAACTACGTTTAAGAAAACATATACTTTTAAAAGCTAAATTATACAAAGTATCTGGGAGACGTCTGCAGTCGAGCAGTCAGAGACACTGACTCCGCAGCCTCTTAACGTAAGAGTTCGAGTCATTGTCGTGGCGAAAACTAAGAAGGTCTTTCAACTGACCGGCGTTGAGTGGACGATTTTTCCCCAGAAATTATTAAGGATTTAGGCCCATATACACTATCCATTCTTAAGTCTAAATCACGACTTAAGTTCAAGTCACAATTTTCATACCGACATAACTAAGCTTATTTATGAAGTTTTATTGTGATTTTAAGCTAAAAGTAATTAAGTTAAATTGTCATGCAAAAAGGAAAAACAGACATGAAGCAAAATAAATAACAAAGATAATGTGAATTGAACTCCATGACTTGAGCAATTCTTAAGAATCGTAAGTGATTATTGGCCGTAGCGGGACATCGCCAAAGTGACATTAATATGTCAAAACGATGTTATAAAAGCCAAATAACAAACAAATAAAACGTATCTGCCCAATTTATCAGCCAACATTAAAATATAAGAACACAAACATATTTCAACAAATAACTACAGACCGACGCTATTAAACACACAACATGGAAATCAAAGCTATTTGTTTTTTCTCTATGTTAAAAAATCATTGATACTGCCGTGTTTTGACAGCCATCAGAATGCTACAAATAAAGGAGAAAGGTAAAAGGTTCCGATCAATAAAGTGGAAAGGTAAAAGGTTCCGATCTTTTACTTTGTGTTGTTTGATTACATGTATGAGCGATATATTTACAAGTTTTGGATACTGACCGCATGAATGACGGTCCGAGTGTTTAACCGAAAAAGTAGTTTTATTACATTTGCAATACATTTGTTTTGATATACGCTTGAATTCTGTCGTGTTTGCGAGGTCTTTTGGTGATATTTGTTAGTATTCGGTCGTGCCATTTGAATTCTAGCAACTATGTGATAGCTCCGAGTATTGCATTTCTAGCTGAACAAATATGGGAATGGACACTCTCCACTAGACGAAATCCCTTCCGGTCATTTAGGCATAATCTACTCCGCGAACTTGTCAAAGGCGGACAGAATCTGTTAAATCTTATAAGGCGGACCCCGACCCCCTAAGATTTCGTCCGGGGGAATTGTGTCCTACATCCCAACAAACACGACATAAGACAACACATTGTCCAAACTAGTCTTAGGTCAAAGGCATGTAATGAAACAAACTTCACTTAAGTTTTTTTATTCTTTGTATCATTTGTATCATTTAAATATTGATATCCATCGAAACTTTTTTTGAATGTTTTAATCAGAACATTTTTTTTCTATAAACAGTGAATTTTATCACACTGTTTCCTAATATATTATCTAAAAATCATTACATCCAGTTAAAAGCCAATTTCTCAAGTTTCGAAGTATTACATTTTTAATTTTAATATCGATTTACTTGAAAAACAAAACATTTTATTCTTTCTAACAGTCAATAAGAGAGCGTGTGATTTAAGACAGAATGGAGACTTATTTTCATTTGCCTTGAACTAAAACATGATGCAAATCAATTTCTATAGATTTACGTAAACTTACCCGGGGGTTGACTGGTCGCAGACGATTGTTGATCATACTTATTAATGATTTTGTTCAACTCGTCAAGCTGGTCTGATAAAATCAAAAGCATACTTTGTTTTATAAACATAGAATAAATGAACAAGGATTACTAAACTGTAAAGAGACAGTACAAAACGTGAAATCGCTCTAACTGTTTCTTCCTTTTAAATCTATAAATAAACACAAAATAGATACCGACGTCAGAGCAAATCACCCTGATGATATAAGATGATGCCAAAAACAATTGGACATGTGGTTTTCTTTGTTTTAAAAATTGTTTGCTCAAATAGGAAACATGTTTGTAACCTGTATAACGAGTCGGGGTTATTTTTCGTTTTTTACATAGATGTGTGATACCAATTAGCAGCATTTCATAGGAACTTCTTCGTAACAATAGAATATTTTATTTTTTGGGAGGGAACTGGCTATACAACTGATCCAGACTGTCGGATACCACCTTTAAATAAAAGATATTTGATGGCTGCAGAATGTTAAAAATTGTTGGCATTTTCTTCGTTGTTATTCTGGCTTAAAGTTACAGATACCATTTTCAAAGCTCTGCATTGCTTAGTTACGTCTTACAAAAAAACTATATTATAAACAATTGAGTTTTTAAATATAAATTAATAAACAACAAATGACACCAATACAAGGGAAGCAAATCCAATAAGGTGTAATACAACGAACAGACACATTTGTCTCCCTTTTACCATTTAATTATCAAGTATTAAAAATGGAAATGAATGTTGGTTTCAATACGTAAGTTCGAGTCCCAGTCGGCGCAGGAACTTTCATGAAGGAAGGTTTTCCAGCAGACCTGCGGTGCGCCGGTGGGTCTACCAAGGCAAAAGTCTGGGGTCTTCCTCCACCAATAATTAGCTGGATGTCGCCAATATGACTATAATTGTGTCTGTGCGATGTAAGAAAAAAAATGTTTTTGTAATATATCACATTATAATACACGTTGCTTTGTTCAGAATATATCGCAAACCCGAAATCTTTATAAGTAATATAAATAAGTAATATTTCTATTTTATTTCTTTAAACTGCCCTTTCTTTGCTTAAGTTTCATCTGCATGTTTACTAAGAGGCTTATAATTGTATATATTTAAGACTCATTTATTTTTTCAACACTTATTTTTTCAACACTTAACCTACTTGCTTCCTGGACCCTTCCCGCCAACTCTGGCATTTGAGGCTGTTGGGATTTCGGTCGAGTCGCCATTGTTTTGGGCACGAACCCGACTGTAACAAATGGATATCATTAAAATAATAAAACTTTACCAAGTATTTTATACAGTATGATTTTATTTCTATCGCCGAAATGTCATTGTTTTAGATAAAATACCACACCAATAAACAGACAATTTTCTCCCAATAATGGTAAATGCTTTGTATTTAAAAATATTACCTTCAGTCCTAGACTTGTCCGTGTGATATCTAAGGAATTTGTTGTTACGAATAAAAAAATCTTAAAAATGTAAAACTTAACGGGATTTTTATATGTAAATGTTTTAAAAATTGTCGCAAATAGGCCACCGTACAGCAAAATTAAATTATATCAAAGCAGAAACAGAACTTCCGGAAAGTGGACAATCAAAGTAAACATTATGCCATAGAAGTAATCATGAATAAAAATTATAAATAATATCCATGAATGAAATAAAATACATTTACATTTGGTTAGTGATTTTACTGAGACTCAAATGTAACCTCTGAAAGACACTTGATATAGGTCAAACTGATCTCTCCTTCACGACTGAGAAGCTTTCACATCGAAGGGTATTAATTGGCTAAATACGAATACTGTTTTCTATGGCAAAAAGAAAAGTAGAATAATTGTCAGGCATGACGACCAGCGCAGCTGAAGACAGGAAGACAAAGCTTTCAGACATCAGAAAAAGTTAATTAAGTTAAATATATGATCTAATTGGCACGCTTTAGGTTTTTCTTGTGTTTTGGCTGAGAAGATAACACGCTGTGTTGTGTGAAGATATAAGCACCTAAACGCCCTCCCCAAACCCACCCCCGCTGTCCTCTACTTTGATAAGAAAGTATGACTGATACAAGCGATATAAATGATTGGCATGGAATTTTCTTCCTGGATTAATCAATAAGTTTTCTTCCTGGATGCAATAAAATTTTATCTGACATTTATCTTGATATAAATTGTATTGATATTAAGCCAACTCGTGATATAGAACACAGTCACACGGTCACACGGTGGTATGCATGGTAGGATTGTACGTGTCTTACAAAAATGAAGGCAACCATTTGTAGAAACATTTAGTGTTAGTAGACCGGCAATGTATAACGCTCGTTTTATTAATCAGGTTAAATGCTGGTCGCGGCAAAAACCTGAAGAGATCGTTAAGCTTTCATGCTGCGCTCTGTTTGTTCTACCCAGACATCTGTTTGAGTTCATCAACTAATACATTTGGTGCTGGGTATTGCAATAATGGCAAACGTTGGTCGGAGGTTTGGGCTTCTTCCCTTCAAAATAAATAAAATTTAATAAGAAAATGTATTTTAGAGAACTGACCTTTCTTCTCAGAACTTCGAGGTGTGAGAGTTTGTGCTCGCTTACTTGGTTCGACCTGTCGGTGTTGTTGTGGTGGCACTGCCACGTCGTCGTAGTCGTAATCTGCAAAAAAAACAGAGGAATGTCAAAACGGAAATATATTATTAGACATACTTTTTAAAGATGGTATCCGACAGTTTATTTAAATCAAATGCATGTGACAATATTTTTTCTAAGGCTTCTGGGAATTTCTGCATAATTTCTGAATTAACTCATACTTTAGCCTGAGTACAAAGTTCTGAACATAAATACCTATATGTGAGACAGTACACAATGCGACAAAATAACTCCAAACGTTGATCCTTTCTAAATCTATATATAAACACGAAGGTAATCTCTGCTAAAAATAGATACCCAAGTCAGCGATATGACGATATACCATGATCTCAAAAATAAGTTGTCAAGTGGTTTTCTTAATTTTAAAAAATGGCTATTTCTGCAGCGTGTTTAAGATAGGAAATACCTGTTTGTAATGACGATTGGGATGTTATGCTTTACTTTTGACACAGATCTAGCGCATTATTGAACAAATTTTATATGATGATGATGATGATGATGATGATGATGATGATGATGATGATTAAATAATAAACAATAGTTATACAAACATTGCCGTTAGAACACAATTTCACTCATGCGAAGCCTGTACCAATAACCAAACGATTTTAAAAGTTCTCCTATTTTTACATGTAGTTCCCTAAACCTTCCATTTTGCCAAATTAAAAAAAAAGACTAACATACCCGGTGGTGGCCAAACCCAAGGTTCTCCCGGGGGCCCTGTGTAACAATAGTCGTTACAATAAGTATAATATTGGTGTAGAATAATAAAGAAAATACTCTATATGAAGAAATGGTCAAACAACAGTATGAATACAGCTGATTATGTTTGGATGGAAATCATTGCATGACTCAGAGCCGTTTTTTTACCTTTATGAAAGTTTGATTAATATAACACTTCCTTCGTCCCACTTAGTAAGTTGTTATTGCTGATCACGTGAATTAATTAAAACACTATTTATACCTCTAAATATTGTAAAAAATTTCCACATCGTTAAGACTGTACAACGTTTAGTTTACTGAAAAATATGCTTATTGTTTAAAATTAAAAATAATAAGAACACATTGGAGGATTTAAACGTCAATGTAAATAAATGCACTTTAGTTTTATACTTAAGAAGAAAAACGAGTTTATATTGTAGTTGAAATCGTAAATTCATCAAGTATGTGCATTCTTTCAAGTTCTTAAAATATCATATCATCAATCACCAATCTAAAAACAGTTTCGTTCGTATTGTGTTTGTTTTTAATACATTTGACAGACCTATTTCTGGACAATGTGGAGTTGTCTAATTGCTTGGTAGGTATACCCCAGACCAATATTGCCCTAGAACCAAAATCACCACTATACCGACAGGTCAACTGAAAAAATTCCTTAAAATAAATCTTTCGCCCTGATCGGGACTCGAATCTTTGCGGCGAGGCGCTGGGACGTTCTTGGAAGGGAGGATTGTTGTATTTATGATATTTGCCAACTCACGTAATATTCTATCATAGTCGGCTTGTCGATCGACACCCAATTGTCTCAGATCATTAGTTGACATTGGCATTGAACTGCCGCCTGTAGTCTTGACGAAGTACGCCATCACTTCAGATAGATACAGCATAGGCTTGTGCTAGAAGGTTAGAACAAAACAAAACATATTTAATTAAGACTTATAGAGTATTGTATATCGACTTATTAGTTAATACCGAATGAAAAAGCAAAGAATGCAAGTACGTTATTAAACAAAATACGTGTGTACCTAAGACTTAAATGAAAACACATAGCGTAATTAAATGTATACATTTATTTTGTGTCGTGGCGTTTATTAGAAGAATATCATATAACGTTTAATATGACGTGTTTGTTTGTTTGTTTGTTTGTTTGCTTAGTCGGTTGGTTGGTTGGTTGTTTGGTTGGTTAGTTGGCTCATTGGTTGGTTGGTGTGGTTAGGTGGGTGGTTAGGACGTTGGTTGTTTTAACGTCACCATACAGTCAGTTTGACGGAGACGGTGTCCGCTTGAAGCAGAAACAGTGCTGTCTTTGTGGTGATAGAATGGCGAGAATACCCGAGATAACATCTCATCCTGCCATACTTTCCTGACAAATGGCAAATATGTCGTGTCTATAATTAACAGCGTCGCTTTTATCTGATTATTTATTTTTAGCCTACGTGTATTTCTAAGTTATTCTGGTCCATCCACTTTCTAGTGCGTTCCTTTTTTTTTAAATTGATAACATACAAAGCATTCGAAATCGCATTGTAATAGTCCATCCAGAATTTACAATGGATGCAATGTTCTGAGCGGATTGAGTCGCTGACTTGAAACTCCCAAGCCCTCACCGCGTGGGTTCGAGTTCCCAGGTAGTCTTATATGGGAAGGTTTTGCAGCTGACCTGGTGCGTGCCGGATGTTCTACACGGACATTTACATTGAGTCTTCCGCCTTTTTTAATAGCTGGCCGTAGTCAAAATAACAATAACCACTCGTATTTTCAACACGATATATCGAAGCAAATAAACAAAAGATGTACAAGCGACTTAGGGACGAAATAAGAGTTATTTCCCCTATTTCGTACACCTCATTAAATATCAAAATTTAAAGTTACAGTTATCAATGCTGCGAGTTGATAGTAAATGCTTTCATCTACTTATGACTCAGAGGATTGAGATTTGTATAAAATCCGTGCAAAACACGTGTCGGAGAAGCGATTTCAAATTAACATTTTCAATAAATACACGTTGCAGTGTTTAAAACCATGATCCTTTATTACTTTACTATTTGAATCTTGTTTATGGTGTGTCTGTCAACTGCGTGAATCACATTTAATTTTATTTTAACATCAGCTTAAAAAAATTAGTTTACAGTCCTCCATGTGCATCACTCAATGAGCCATTTATTCTACACCGACCATTGGGTGAAACCAAAATACGACTGGCAAGTTGCTTATGACTTAGATCTGCAACGACTACTGTTTATCACAGCACATTTTCTTAAAAATACAGCAAGGCTATGTAAATCGACGCATTGCGCAGACGGCAACGCGTTGGACTGACATGCGAGATCTTCCGGTTATGTTTCATACAAAACACTTTTTTCTTTCGTTTTTATTGATATTATTACATTTTGTCCTTTACTTTATCAGTGGCTATCGTATTAACGGCGTATTATCTGTGTTACTATTGTTGCTTAAGTTTTGCAGTATTATTTTTCAGCCACATACCATTTAAAACTGTTAGGAAAAGGTAACCAATATGTTCACGGGAACTAATACGGCTTTCGAGAAAAGTCTTAAACCAAAGCTCGACATTAATCAAATCTATCCTAGTATTCTTACATTTAAGTCTAAAGTCCGAACAAAACTTTTTTAAACTTTGTTTTAAACTAAAGTTACATTTAAAGGTTTTAAAACCTCAAGCCATGTATCTAAAACATTTATTAGTGTCACCTACCTCGTTCTCAACGTTCAGTTGGTATCCCTGTGCTACTTGCATCACCTCATAGTGTTCGTACGTGCATCTACCTTTTCTGTAATCGATCATAAGGTAAATATTCAATAAAACAGAACAAAATACTTCAATTTCAAAATTGACCTGAATGCATAATGAATTGCTGCTTAGACGAATTTGTATGTGGTAAACATGTTACGTGTATCTGACTAGGAAAAGTGTATGGATTACAATTGCTTTGAATCTACGTCTTGTTAATAGACAAACACAATTAAACATCGTACTAGAAATTAAAGCATCTGACTGTTGAAATGGTGAAACGACTTAAAAAGACAGCAAATATTTTAAAATCGAAAGCATAAAGAGGTTTATCGATTACTGACGTCTAGCCGTTGTCATCCCATAAACTACTAAATCACTATTAATAACAGAATAGATCACGTTCGCCTAAATCTTTTACTAAGTTAAGAGTGGCTAACTTTCGAATGGATTATGGAAATGTGTAGGGAATGTAATGTTGTTCAATACTACAAATACAATTCAACATTTAATCTTAAAATAAACAACAAATAACTAATAAGATATCTTTAAAATGAAAAAAAAAATATTCAAATAAAATAATTTAACACTAGATCAAGCCCTTTTATTTTAACATTAATAATAAAAATATCAAGCCAATACATGTAGTACACGTTCAACGTGTTACGTAGCATTGACGTTACCTGGAATCCCAGACTGCTTTGGACACGACGTAACTTCCGGATTGCATGTGTGACGTACTTTCTCTCATCAGGGTGTTTCCGAAGTCTTGTCCTTTTTGCAGAATGATCTCGGCAAGCTCTCGGGAACAGTTCGAGAAGAACCAGCTAACAAGAAAATGACGTATACATGTAAGCTTCCAAAATGTACATGTAAACATGAGACGACAGAAATTATCGACAATGCCTGGAACTGATGTAACATGTTAACATGCAATGTGTGTAATGCGTATGCAATACAAGAAACAACATAATACAACTTTGTAAAAAAAAGTTGTTAGCGAACTCTACATATTTAAATGGGAGAATCGATAGGAATATCAAACAGTATTGTGTTATTATCGGTCTCTAATCGATTTTGAGAAATGTTGACGTAGATGTAGTCGGTTTACTTTCTGGTTTTTAAGAAGGATGTATTTAAATTTCGTGGAAAGTCAGATGAGATCTTGCTGTAACAGTTTCACTGGTATTTCGTTTCATAAAGCCTCTATGCCTGATTAGGTAAAGCAAACCGCTAGTATTGGGAAGGTATGTGGTTCGAATCACAGAGCTGGCTCACTTTTTCCGCTTCTGCTACAATAACGTACAAAGTTACACATTTCGGTTAGTTTATATTTTGCGTCTAGCCAATTTTTTCAATCCAATTAAACATGAAACAAAGTCATAATGTCACAAGTCTTAACCGTTATGCGCCATTCATTACAGTCAAGTTAGTGTGGTCTCATATTATAATAAAACGTTAGATACAACATAAGTCAAAATTGTCAAATAATAAAGGATCCTTCAAGGAGTGACGTAAGTTTTTTATTACATTTTTCCATAAATTAATGGACCATCCCTCTTTTTAGAGTGTGCTTACCTGGGAGGAGTTTGGTCCCTAGCCTTCTCATAGAATCTGTGAATCTGAAACATTAAAAATTATGTTCATGCAGATTCTGAAAGATGGTAATGGCAGGACAATAATGTTTGTAATTGTGAAATGACGTGTCAAACATTGTAAGAATGAATATAAAAAGACAGAAAAAAGATATAAGTGTTTAATTCATGTTTTGATTTCTTTTTGAAATACATAGCCGCGGCCAATTATGATAATTATAGCGACGTCCAGCTTTTTGGTGGAGAAAAGACCACCAAACAAATGTCTGGGTAGAACCCCCGGCGCACCCCAGGTCAGCTGGAAGACCTTCCCACATTAAGTCCTTCGCCCCGAACGGGACTCGAGCCCAAGCGGTGAGAGGCTAAGCGGTCAGAGGAGTTATAAGCCGGCAACTCAACCACTACGCCACGGGCGCCGACCGTTAAATTTACTTTCGTTGATATTAAAATAAAGAAAATATATTTTGTGATCTAACATTACTTGTTTCTTTCTTCGGAATGCATTTATTGACTCGTGTGTAGGCCCTACGTAGGTTTAAAGTCTATAATTTTATTTACAACAGAAGACACCTTATCTAAATCTGGTTCATCTGCACATTGCAAAAATGTAGTACATTTGATCATTCTAATAAACTCCCTTATAATTTTAATAGAAAGGAGATAATTAAGATAATTAAATAGAATAACATGTTGGCAAAATGTTTTTGCATCAGTGAATACCACGGCGTTTTTATACAAATCATTATCCGTACGAAATGAGCATAAATCAGCATAAACTACTGCAGCCATGCAGGCTTTAAAGGAGATATCAGTTTGGGCCAGACCTTTTTTTTTCTCTCAAATAACCAAATTAGTCAGTGTTACCCGAAACGGTTCTGCAAAATGCTGGTAATTAATACCCTAGCTCTGTGTGAACAGTGTAACCTACCCCCGCCACCGCCAGAGATAGCTAATTTTCAACTAAGATAACCACGTGACAATTTACTTTTGAGATTACGATTTTTCGTCATCCGGTTAATTCGCTCTGACGTCGATATCTACTTTTAGCAGAGATCACTATCGTGCTTACTTATAGATTTGGAAAGAATAAACATTTAAGTTTTTTATCGTGGCGTGTACTGTCTAACAACATATGTAGTGTTGGAATCCGCCTTTATACGTGGGTTTACCGGCCGCAATAGCTCAGGTGGTAGAGCGCCGGCTTGCGGATCGGAAGGCCGAGGGTTCAAACCCCGGCCGGGTCAAACCAAAGACTTTAAAGCTGGTACATGTAGTAGTGGCTTCCCTCCTTACGCTCGGGGCTAAGGGGACAGCATTTTGCCTGACTCGTCGGTGTCAGTATAATGGACCAACAGGGTTCAGTCCCTGGGCACATCATAAGTGCCCCTGTGCTATAATGATAGAAATGTCGCTGCACAGAATCGGCAAAAATACCTGCTAATCCCATCCCGCCTTTATACTAAAGTATATGCAAAGTTTATGCAGAAAGTATGCCAAAATCAACCAAAAAAGTGGTGCGTTCTTGTAGCATGTATCTGATATAGGCAAACTGACGGATACAACGTTTTATGAAACCTGTTGTTTGTTTCTGTCGCCTTGCTTGGTTGATCAAGATATGATTCACCACATATCTATATACGAGGTAGACGTTTGATGAGTGATAAAACGATACCCATTTTCTACGCACAAAAGATACCGGATACGTAAACATTTCAGGACCATTGAGATATATTTCACAGAAACACAACTTGACTATACGTATATTATAAGTAAGACAGGACAAAAGTCAGCTGAATGCAACGACGGTTAAAAAAAAGGAGGTTATATTTTGCCAAAAAAAATGCTGTACTTATGATCAATGGATGAAACAACTTTTTCTACAACAAGATATACTCAATTATAATGGATTTTGACTTCTACACATACATGGGTTTTATTTTATCTGATTTTTTAGGTCGAATCCTCATATGTTCGTTACGGAACTCCGCCTGTAGCGTTTTCTTTGGTTATTTGCAAAACATAAAATCATTTTAGTATTCTCCTTTTACTTCTGTCAAAAACATTCGCCACATGTGAAAATTATATGTCAGGCCGGTGAACATTCGTTATATCGTCACTTGACTAGTTTTCGTTTATTTTTAAAAAAAAAAGATTTAATGATTCCTAAGGTACATAAAATCTTGTTTATAACCGTATATATCGAAGTAGTAAACGTGCACGTTATTTACTTTGGCATCAGTCTGTACAATTGGTTATAATTTTGAGCAATCGGAACACCTCGGATAATTCACGAATTACCTCTCGGATGTTGTTAGGTAGTCGGATCACCTCGGCCATTTCCCTAAATGTGACTTCTTTTGAGACAGACAGGCGTCAAAACAAAGATGACAGCTCGGACGACAGCTCACTACAGTACGATGCCAGTAAAACCTTAATTTGAGGCGGCTTCAAATTTAAATCATCCGATTTTAATTTACCCAGCGCAGCAGACACGCAGCTGTCAAACGATGGTAGTGTTTATGTTTTGTGCGAACTACTTAGGCATATTCTTCTTCCGACTTGCGGCGAACAAAACGATCGTGATTTCATTCAGTATTATTGCACTAGATGCATCCGAGGAATGATTGTCCCGAGGACGGAATTACCTGAGGAGTTCCGATGGAATTTGGAGATCAGTTTAATCAACTGGTGAGCGATCTAATCTGGATACATGCCCACCTGATTAGAACCAATAACGATTAATGCTCTTTCAGATACATCTTATAGACACGTGTATCACTTAAGACTTTTTTTAAATCTTACATACATGTAGGTTATTTATATTCCATTTGCTTATACATAATATATATTTTATATAAAATTACTCCATTAAAGTTAAATATTTCACCAAATCAACCCAAATCGTACGACACATCAAATTGTTTGGGACTGCTCGCCTATTAGAGACATATTTACATGTACATCTAATACATGTATTATCTTTTCCTAAAGGGACGACTTGCAAGGTGCATATGAAAATTGGAAACTTTGTCCCTGGAACAAAACTTCATAGTTAAAAAAAACAAGGTAAAATAGCGCATGTGTGTACAGAAAACAAACCAGGTGGAAGTTTTGATGCGTGAACTATCCAATTGACCCCCGCCCGGAGGTCGGCAGACAAAAAAAAAACACATCAAATGTTCTGATGTTATACCCGTCGTTCTGACAAAATGCTACAGGTTCTGCAGTAATCAATAAACCTTAAGTTAAGCCACATTTTACCTTCATTTTCAAACTACAATTATTGAACTATATTTCATTAAGCATATATCAGTTTGCTTGAGTAACGGTAGTTTGCGGGAGATTTAGTCTATACATTATATACAATATTAAGTATGTCGCCTAAAGGTAGATTACGTGGATCAAAGTGGGACACATGTCTACAATAGTGGGGTATATCACTTGAAGTGGGTCGATGGGCAGACAGTTATGGAACATTTGGGTGTGCCGCATATTAAAAGCATAGGGCGATATAACACACCAATCTGGGTATAAATCAAACAGACCGAAATATGTGTCTTCCCTAAAGGACAGGGCTAAACGGCAACATATAGGACATAGATTATTTATGTGTGTCGTATTGCATTCGAAACGCGGAATTTGCTTTACCACCAACATAGTGCTTTAAAAAAGAACTTTGTCAAAGCTTGAGCGCCTGCCAAACCATGAAGGCAAAACTTAAACAATTGTTTTAAAAGGAAGACTTTCACTTAAAAGTTGTATAGAATAGATATTTGACAAAAATGCAAAGTCGCCAAATATGAAGGCCTGACATATCTAAAAGCAGTTAACATACGTTTATTTCCTTTTTTTAAAGAATAATCCTCATTTGGGGAAACATACATTTACATAATCACTGAATAAATAATACAAGCTTTGTTTAGAAACGTTTTTGGTAAATTCCTAGCTTTGATTCAAAGATCCCACATGAAACAAATATCGTGTTTATATAAAAGTTCGACAATGGGTAATTCATTGGCGATACTATGGTGACATATCTCTCCTCTCCTTTTGGTTTACTTTAAATTGTCCAAAGGAAATGTCAAACATGCAGCTCCGATAAAATTTTGCGAAAGAAACCACTATCATATTTAATTTACTGTATTTTAACTTAATAACTAAACCAAATACGAAAGGAGAGCTACAATAGGGATGAAAACTCCGTGGACGAACGGTGGACGGACTGCAGTGCGAAAAATGGTAACGCTACATTCTTGAATAGGCATTAAATGTGATATCCCATTAAAGACCGTACCCACCACCACCACCACTTAAAAAACCAAATAAATTATTGCAACTTCAAAAGACCCCATAAAATGCGGTGCATTGATATGCATTGTCTAAGTAACATTTGAACAATAACACCCGACTCGTAATTGCATATATTTCCTATCTGAGCCACGCCACTTCACAGGTAGCTATTTGTAAACTAAGACAACCACGTGACTACTTACTGTTAAATCATGTTACTGATGTCTTTATACATTTTACCATAATCGCCATTAAGTTTATTTATAGAATTCGAAATATTGGACATTTAGAGCGATTTACTTCATCTTTAGTACTGACCAACAATGCCTTTACTTAAACTAAAGTAGGCCTGATTTCCCATGTGCTGGGGTAAGATGTTAAATAAATTAGATATGTGGAAACTGTCGGATACCACCTTTAATTGCATGCCACACTACATAAACACTGATTAAACATGAATGAGTTATCTTTTATTGCCTCTTAATCAATGAATTAAATTTGACAAGGTTAACATTATGCTTGGTGCTTCGGTACATTTCTGACAACTGCAATGATTTATCTGAGTTCAGATCATTCATCCCAATTAAAGGTGATATCCAACAGTTTGTCTGTCTCATGTAACATGTAACAAAATTTTACCACTGCTCTGGAGAATATGGGTATAAACTAGTACTTTAGTCTAAGTAAAAATAACAACACTGCCTATGTACAGGATAGAGTCAGGGTTTTCCTTGACGCAAAAATCCTGCGTCATTGTCGCATTTTTTCTGTTAATGACCCTCAAAATAAAATACGATGCGTCCATGTGGACGCAGGTTAGCGTCGAACAAAAATATTTCATCATTTCAGTTTGCTTTCCGATTTGTTGATTGTCCGAATTTCTATTCGTCTACTTTCATTTTTAACCAGACTGGTTTGCTAATGTTGACAGCTTTTATTCGCTAGTTGGGTTTACATAATCAAACCAGTCACCAGGTAGACGGGTTTACGGTGTGTTGATCGTATTTTCGTGTCTTTGCTGCTCAGCGGAAGACACAGTCGAACATGTAGACTGTATCACAGGTTTCTTGGGGGGTTTTACCGGAAAACCCGTCAAAAGTAATAACCAGTCTGTTGAAAAAATGTTTCGGCAAAACTGACGCAGTTTCTTTCGTCTGCAAGCTCAAAGCGCAGTGAACCAGGTCCACGTACTGCAAATCAGTGTTTGCTTGTTATTTTAAGAATGACCCCCAAAATTTTTTAATGACCCCCAATTATGGATGTCTGGGGGTCCAAATGACCCCCAGTCGGCGAAGCCAAGGGAAAACCCTGTAGAGTCTATTAAGACGTTACTATAGATAATAGAAGCCGAAATGAGCGCAACGAGTGCAGGCTTCTATTTTCTATGGAAACGTCTTAATAAATTCTATCCGACTTAGCAGTCCCCGCCTCACTTCTACGTGTTCTACCAAAGTGATATGTAATCTGCACCATAAAAACTGTCAATCAAACTGTCAATTGTCTTGACGTGTTCCAACTTGTCGTCACAAAGGGTGGGTTGGTGGGGGGGGGGGGGGGGTGGAGATAGTCAAGCCAGAATGCGTGGTGTGTTGCACATGAGCAATGAAAATAAAACCATTTAGTAAAATAGATCGATTTGTTTTCGATAGAAAACAGAAAGGACTTCTATTTAAATAAATCGCTGAGGAATTTGAATTTTGATAGCTTCTGATTGGCTACAAATGTAGGGCGATTTCTAAATTATTAGACAGAACAAATCGCAAAAAAAGTTCGTGTCAAAATCGTCAAACAAGCACGCAATGATCACTGCTAAAACATATAAGGACGTAGGAGCGGAATACCCGGATGACGATATAACACGATCTCAATTGTAAGTTGTCGTATGGTTTTCTTAGTTTAAAAATAGCTATCCTTACAGCGTGGCTAGTATAGGAAATATCTGTTTGCAATGACGAGTGTGGAATTATGCTGCAGCTTCAGTGTTTACACAGATCTAGTGAATCAATGACTGTTTTGGTTATTTGATCCACATTGTCGGATGCACATTTAAAACCATAGTAACTCCATCGACACATTGTTTTACCATCATAATGGGATGGGTCCAGGGGCTGGGGGGGGGGGGGGATGCACCCACCAACCAGGTATGTGAGTAGAGTTGTGAAAACATATACATGTAAGCTTAAAAATACTAATCTTTTAATATAAACTTTGTTTGTTGACTGCTTAGGTGGAAGTTAGGGTCCCTTACTGTGTATATATATCTAGTATTTTTTAAATTAACGAAAACTGCGATAAAGTTGAATGGTACATACCATCCTCCAACCCCACCAAAATCTTTTAGATCCGCCCCTGCCATCATTATACCCAATTTAATTTGTCTTACGTTAAAGTTAAAATACAAAAAAAACTGTCGATAAGTTCAGGAGTTATTAATATCATGGCTACTGTCCATGGAAAAAAATGAAAACAAATTATATAAATGTAGTAAAAGATATTTTAAAGGCAATTTTACACACACAAAAAAACAAACTTGTTTTTATAGTTCCCCTTGTATGGCGGTTTAATACTTAGTTTTATGGCACTTTGTACGGGGCAGTTTGTTTAAATACAGCTTTAAACATAATCAATGTTAGGAATTTGACGGGGTTAACTGGGTTTATTAGTAAGTATATATGGATAATGATTGGCTAATTGTTGTGGTCCGTCTTTTGTTGCATATGCTAATTAGTTTAGTAATTAGAATCTTTCTGTACCGATTTCGGAATTCCACGAGTGTTAGTATAGCATTAATCACAAACCGACTTCACATGTCGATCAAACGGCGACGTATGATACACTATGGTAACAACGACGTTTATTTCAGAATTGAATTTAATGCATGTAGTTAACATCAATTAAAAGGATTGATCTTTTGCAGCGACATTGCTGTCACATTTAATTTGAATACTGTCACTTTTATCATGGTTGGTTATGGGAATAAAGATTGATCATGGTAAGTAATGTGAACATTGTAATTTAATAGTTGTTTATTGGCTATGACTATGACTTACTGTTAATAATAATTATAATGGACGATTATTGTGATTCTCGAATCACTGATGATGATGATGTGGAGGAGGAGGAGAAGAAGAAAGAGGGGGGGATAATTTGGGTGGTTGTGATAGTGGTATGGTGGTGGTGATTATGATGGTGGTAATAGCGCTAACGGTGGTTGTGGTGATGATGATAATGATGATGTTGATGTTTATGATGATAATTACGAGGAGGAAGAGGAGGAGGATGACGATAATGATGATGGTGATGAAGATGATGATCAATATGTCAATATCAATTATAACATTAAAACTCTTGAAAATAGCCTCGATAATACCATACTTATGTCCACTACAACACTCATGTACCCTCCCATCAAAACTTATTTGAGAGCTAATTAAGATTAGACCATAAACCCACATTGAATGCTCAATATACTCTACCTTTCTTGGTGGCTTTTTATCACGATTCCTGTGAGCGTAGGTAGATCGACCACTATTTGCCGCACTACCCCCACTGCCTCCGCTGTCATAAACATTAAAACGATCGTACACTACATCGTCCGGTTCTAGTTCTTCCCTTGCGTACACGATCTGAGAATCGTCTAAGTCATCCAAAGCATATACAGTGTTCACGTGTGTTCGGACCGTGTACCGAGGAAGCCTAACAGTCCAAAACCCAGCATCTTCCCGCGTCTTTCGTTTGTCCCGCCGCGTGTATGTAGTCGAATAGGAAGACATGTTGATTGTGACGTCTTGTATTACGTCATATATACCGTCATGATTGGTTTATATAACTTTATTATTTAAAACGGGATTCTTATTTTCAGATCAAATAGTTAATCCAGAATTGATATGCCTCGACCGTATTTTGGCTGATCCGCGTGTAAAGCATAGCAGATTACTTGCTACCGGAAAGGAAATAGGGTAATAAGCTTGGATCAACACGCAAACCAGTAGATTTGTGTACAAGACACTACACATTTATGTTCCCATTTTACTGTAATTTGTATGTATCCTATTACAATGTTAACAATATATATCAATGTTTCAGAACACACGATATCACTAACGTAGTATCTAAACTACCTGGTATACTATAGGCCATTACATCACTGTGTAATATACGCCGTTTCGCTATTTTCATTTCACAACACAATTCACATACAATCTGAATAGTCTAGATTAATAGTCACAAACATCTCCCTTTGACACAACTTGAACCCGTTTCAACTCTGTCAGAAATGTTCCCTCCTAATTTTTACATACACAATTCACACATTCTTTGATAAAAACGTCACGCTTGGATGCGTTTATTTAACAATGTCGCCCAGCTTAGTATACGCGTTACGTGCAGATCTTGCCTCCTGGTAATATTTATTTGTATATATTAGTATATATGTAAGAATATTCACAAATCGCTACCTTATGAACTATAAGTACTTCTAGAATGTAAAATGGGTAAATAAAACATCTCATGTAGTTTGAACCTATTTATTTATAGTCGATTGGCAAACAAGGTCTTGCAACTTATATTCATGCTTCTCGACTGCACACTTCCTGGGTAGAACCAGTACTCAGGTACTGGGTACGTGGAGCAATGTGCAGCAAATAGTTATGCTCAAGGACTAACATCACATGGTCAGTTTCGGGGTTTGAACCTGGGACACTCCTATCCGGAGTCCAACGTGTTAACCACTAGACCACGGACACCCATGTACATATGTAGTCTTTGTTCCAGATGTTGTAATGAAAAATACATAATTATATATCTACTATCGAAAAATGTTAAATTGAGTTGTCTACAATTGTTTACTTGAACTGCCAAGTACATATAAATGTCATGCATGTTATGCTGCCTATACTGTTATTTCAAGTCATAAAAGCAAACCACATGTATGTCGAGTCTGTTACATTGAACGTTATCCTAGCACTTAAACGGGAATTGATTAACTTTAAAAGCACACGAACTAAGAAAAACCTTGCTAAAAAGATGCCTTGTATAACTTTGACATATGTCAATCCGTAGCTTGAACATGCGACCGGGCGCCAGTGGCGTAGTGGTAGGGTCGTCGATTTGTAAACTCCTCTGACCGCTTAGCCTCTCATTGCGTGGGTTCGAGTCCCGTTTGGGGCGACGGACTTAATGTGGGAAAGTATTCCAGATGACTGCGGTGCGCCGGTGGTTCTACCCAGATATTTGTTTAGGGTCTTCCTCCACCAAACTAGATGGACGTCGCTATCATTGGTCGCTGCGATGTATGTAAAAAACTAAAGAAAAAAACGAGCATACGACCAATAACCTCATATGCGCTATGGAAGCCGGTAAACACTGTGTTCTCCCGTACAAAAAAGAGGTTCATATTACTTGCACTAGTATTGTACATGTACACGTACTGTACTTAGGATTAGACTTTATCAAAGAATACTAAATTATTGATTATTCTTTCAATGTTTACATAATAACGATATGCAGTAAGTGATTGACCTATCTTAATCATTAAGGATAGGCAAGTAAGATAGGTCGCCATAAGCTCTAGTAAACTGTGAGTCATGCCGTATAAATCCTATAGCTTACATTTACACTGATTTGGATTAGGTGTCTGAGTACAAAACTATAAAACATACATGTCTTAAATAACTATTGCAGAAGATTTTATTGCAATTACTCGAATATTAAATATTCAGGTGCATAAATATTCCTTTTTTGGAGGGTCGTAACTTCAGTTTTACTTCAAAATCAGTGAACTTACATGTACACATGTTTGAAAAATCGTAGCACCAGAGACCACTGTTTGATCAATAAACGGCAGTGGTTTAGTTTGAAAGTTTCAAAGAACTAATAAGCAACTACATTCTTTTGCCGATTTTGCACAAGGAAAAATATTGCAAAACTGATCAAAACCATAATCTTGATCATCACCAGAGCACTGTTTCATACAAGTGCCCCATATTTAATATAAAGGTGGTATACGATAGTTTGGACCAATCTTTTTCTCTCAAATAAACCAAGTAAGTCATAGTTATAGAAAAGGGGCCTGCAAAATGCTGTTCATCGATGCCCTAAATCTATGTAAACAATCAGGCATTAATCCCCTATCGACAATGCAAACATGTATTTCTTACGCTGCAGAGATATCTATTTTAAACTAAGAAAACCACGTGAGAACTTACTTTTGATATCACATTTTATCGCCATCCGGGTAATCCGCTCTGACGTCAATATCTATTTTTAACAGAGACCACTAACATGTTTTTGTATAGGTTTGGAAAAAAATGAACATTTAGAGTGATTGTTTCGCAATTTGTACATTCTAACAATACAATAAGTGTTCAAAATCGTCTTTACTTCGACTAAAGTATGAGTTTATGCAGAAATTATGTCCAAAGTCCCCAAAATAGTGGTCTGCTATTGTTACATGTTTTTGATATAGGCAAACTGTCGGATACCACCTTTAAATAATTGTCTTATAAATATATAAAATAAGAAAAGGAATATAATTAGATCTTAATCTGAAGAAAATAGAACGGTGCGAAAACTTACAAGACCGTGTAAGCAGTAATTGTCTATTAATGGGCATACGTATATGTATCAGTTCACTGCTAAATAAAAGTACAAACATACAAATAAAATCACAACTTCAAACGAATCTTAATTATTTCTTCTCTGTTCAATCAAATTACTAAATCCAAACCATAGATAAATCCCAAATATCACCAATTTAACCTAATTCTCCAAACATATTTTCCAGAGCTACAGGTAACACGCCCTGTATTGACAAACATCCGTTTATAGTCCAAGGCAGAAGACCACTATGTACCTTATAAGATAGTATGACTATGAAGAAATACGCCTTTGGTTACAATGTAAATTCGAGCTATTCGCCATATAGTGTGTTCATTGAGCGTTTAAAGACCGTACATGTCATATACACGCCGATCCAACATCAAGAAGTAAAGCGGAGCTCACTGGACTCATATCTTGCTTTAAATATTTACGGGGGCGGGATTAAAAGGGGTATTATTTTAAGTTGGTGTTGATATAAATGAAATAATAACTGTTGAAAGTGCGTATTGCTTATAGGGGAATCTCGTCAACATGTAGTTATTATTATTTTCTTTACTTGTTGTTTGTTTTTTATGTTATTTGTGGGGTTTGCGTGTGTGAGCACGCGTGCGCGCGTGCGTGCGTGTGTGTGTGTGTGTGTGTGTGTGTGTGTGTGTGTTGTCTTTGCTTGTTTGTTTTTTCTGTTGGTGGTGGCAAACTAAAACTGCCTGCACTGTGATGTCTTGGTTTAGTAACAAGCATACAAAGCGATAAGATGTAACTTTCATTTCACTTAAACAAGGTGATAGCATCATGGCAAATGGACATCAAAAAATAATTAAACAGTTTAAATTAACAGTTGTAATAGGAAACGAAAATGTACGGTGCATATAACATTTTAAAAGACTGAACTATTATGCTATGGGGAATACCCCAACATACAGATTCTCAATCCTTGATCAAGGCTCTATCTTCTAACATAACGACCTATCCGTACGTATTCGCTGTGCATATTTTGTGTGTCATTAAACATGTGCATGTTCATTCATGCGTGCATGCTGTTCTGTAGAGAACCGACTATTCCTAAATAAAAGTCCCATTACTCTTCATTAAAACCCCTTAATGTGTATGTGTGTGTGTGCGTGTGTGCGTGCGTGCGTGCGTGCGTGTGGGTGTGTTTGTTTGTTTTGTTTTGTTACATCGCACCGACACTGTTCTGGTCATATTGGCGACGTTCAGCGTTAATTGGGGGAGAAAGACCAATCAAATGTCTGGGTAGTACCACCGGCACATGAAATATGAAAGGCCGGGACTAGAACCCACGTTGTAAGCGGGACTGTGGAGTTAACAGTCGGCGACGTTAGTCGCTCGGCCATGGGCGTCCAAAGTATGTTTGATTGTGTGTGTTCTTTTCGCATTTGCAAGATAGTATCGCATGTTTTGTGTGCACATGTGTAATGTCAACAAGCTAGTGTTAAAGTATTTGTCTGCTGTTGTATGAGTCTATTCTACATGATTCTAAAAATGTCTACAACGTTTTAATTAAGCAGAAAAGCGGACATCATGTGAAAGATCTTGGTGAGATACAAAAGCATGCCTTACACTTCACAACATGATGTCCTTTCATGCTTGCCTGATTTCATTGTCAACAGTATTTAAATGAACTGTTAAGCTCTTATGAAAGACTGCTCTTTATCTAGGGTGGGGCCCGAGTATTTCTCTTTGCTGGTCAATGCGTACATGGGCTTGAATGGAAGAACAAAGTAAACCCTTATTTTCAAGCTTGAACAAGATATAGGTCGACAACGTTAAGGCATCTTGGTTATGAATATTCAAATTTTCTTTTTAGGGATTGAGGTTTGGAATTTGCCGGCATTTTTGCCAATACTGTGCAGAGACATTTCTATCATTATAGCACAGGTGCACTTATGAGGTGCCCAGGGACTGAACCCGACCGGTCCATTGTACTGACACCGACGAGTCAGGCATAATGCTGTCCCCTTAGCCCCGAGCGTTAGGAGAAAAAGCCGCACCTTCCAACTTTAAAGTCTTTGGTTTGAGCCGGCCGGGATTTGAACCCGCGCCCTCCAGATCCACAAGCCGACGTTTTTTTTTCTTGAAATAAAAACTGTGTTAAACCATAATGATATAGTGAAATAAAATTTTACCGCTGTTCACTAGATGATATGTGAACGGCTGTTAATTAAAACATTTTGTTTCCTTTATATAGGAAGTATTATACACCTATCGACACTTTCAACTTTATAGTTCAACAATCTTTTTTTTTGCTCAACCTACATGTAGTTCATGCATGTCTCGGATTTGCGCATGCGCTAATATAGTTAGCCTTTGTATTAATACACAATGCGCTAACTGGTTCGATAGTCGCGTAATAATTCAAAGATGTCTTCGTCAAATTTGATTCTATGGTGACTGCAATCTCGTAAGACTGAGCATTTAAAATATTTGAAACATTTAGATTTTCCTTTTTGTGACTGAAATTAAATTTGAAACCCCATTCAGTCATATGCAGACACCATGTGACGACAATCTTAGCGACACCTGGGTCCTAAAGTAAGTCAGCGGTGGCAGACATTTTCTTTCAAAATAGTGTTCAGAATTAGTTTTTGTACGTTCTTAATATACGTTTCATTATATTAAAGTCAACATTAAGCTTCGTTAGGGCCAGTTAGAGTATCCCAACAGATAATGTTTGAATGCATTATTAATTGTTTTGTTAATATGTCATTATAGCATCAACTACTTGTATATTGGGCGCACTACATATAGTCAACGTGTAATGAGTTTGTTGCTTACAATAAAAACAAGTCATGTATTTTTTTATTGTCTACTGTGCTTGCAAAATGACAGTCATGAAGCAGAATCAATCGGAACACCTCGGATAATTCACGAATTATCTCTCGGATGTATGTAGTAGTCGGATCACCTCGGCCATTTCCCTAAATGGGACTACTGTTGAGACACACATAAAAACAAAGATGGCAGGTTGAGTGAAAGCTCACTACAGTAAGACGCCTGTAAAATTTCAATTTTGTGGCTGCTTCAAATTTAAATCATCCAATTTTAATTTACCCAGCTCAACAGACACGCACCTGTCAAACGCATTGTCTATTTTTTGTTCGAACTACATTTTAGACATATTCTTCTTCCGACTTCTGGCGAACAAAACGATCGTGATTTCAGTAAATATCTATGCACCAGATACTACGGAATAACACGAGGAGTTCCGATTGTACGCAGAATGTGAGTCACTATTGAGAAATCATATTTATCTGAAAGGATTTTAGACAGACTTGGGGACATGCGCAATGCAACCGGCGGTTAAAGGCTCCGTGTACTTTTAGAGAAAACATCTTTAGATTTTGTTTATGTTTGCACCGTAAATATTTCAGCCAAGTTTTTATGGACGTTATGCAGTGTTAACTGTGTAGGCATGGTTACACATATTATAAGCGGATAGTAAAATCGCTCATTACTTCTCGGATCGATGAACATGCTAATGCCACAGTAGGCAGGTCAAGAAAATTCTTAGTGCGTATATTACATCTATTTGTATTTTTTTTTTACATCGAATGTAACATGTATACTATTTGGTTTTATATGTATTTTGCATTGACACAAGTGAAATTAAAATGAAACTGCAACTGTTATCAGTATTGGAAACGTCCGTTTATTTCAAGGAGCGAATTCTGAATTTCTTACACCGGTGATCTTTTACCGTGTTACTGTAACCACTGCCGTCTCAAAAAGCACGTGACCTTAAGTGCCGCTTATGCTTATGTATAGCAATATTAGCGACAAAATAATAATGTTCCATACGTTGTAAATGTGATAAAATCAAAATATTTTATTTTGAAAATATTGTTTTCAAATTACTGTGCAATTTTAAAGGAGTCAACCTATCTAGCTTATGATCTTGTGTATGAAATATGTTAATCTACTGAGAAAATACTTCCTTTTTCAAAATTAAAGTTGTGAATGTTGCTGCTGCTGCTGCTGCTGTTGCTGATGATGATGAGGAGGAGGCGGAGGAGGAAATGGTATTGGCAGAAGTAGGTGGTGGTGGTGATTATTACGATGATTGCGATGTTGTTGTTGATGAAAATGATGATGATAATGATGTTGATGATGATGATGATGATGATGATGATGATGTGTGGGACATGTGCTTATGCATGTGTATATGTAAGCGCCAATTTAAAAGCACCGGATCAATTATTTTTTGTCAGTCCTTCCGTACGTACCTGAGGCTGAATATGTGTGTTTGTTCATGCTAAAATATATTATCATTCATATATTAGCCAGATCAATTGGAACGTCGTGTACTTTTGTGGAGAAAAACATGATGAACAAATTAAAAACGATAAAATATCCGCTTACCAATGTTGGTCCACCACCGGGTAGACTGCTGACCTCTGACGACCCAGAGGCTGTATCACGTGACCCTGAGGACATGGACGGGTTGGAGCTCTGACGTTGGGTGGTGTTGCTGTTAATACTCCTAATGTCTTCCCCTACACCGCTGTCTCCTTAAGGAAGAAAGGGAAACTGTTTCACAACTAAACAATTGTAGTTCATAAATTGCTTAAACAATGCTTTTGTAAGCCGGTGTGATAAAAAACAACAGATTTATAAAGGCATAATGAACATGAACGCATAAAAACAACCGACTAAAGGTTTTTAACTTATCTTAAATGGGGTATTAAGTTGTGTCATTTTGCAAGATTATATATACAAGAAATATTCTTTGTCTTTTTCTTCAAAAACAGCACTGTTCACAGTTGTGTTTGGTATTTATTTATTTTATTAGCTGTTGACATTTTTTTTATTATAATATTTCAAAATATTCTTTGTCATCAAAATCAAATCTAGTTAATATATATATATAAAGTATATGCATGTATACATATAACCTGACCATGGACACTCACAATATGTTAGATCAGATTATAAACATTTTTGTCTGTCTATTCATTACCTGAGAGAACAGAGACCCTGTTGCTCGGTTTGCCATTTTTCTCGGCCATGTACTGACTGAGTTCTTTCTTCATGTTGGAGATTTCTACCTCTAGCAGGTCTAGATCACTAGGCACACAGCCCTGGAAGAAACAATAAAAATCAAAGAACTGAAAATGCGGACTTGCAACCGAAAACACAGCGATATAATACAACGTAATATTCAAAACAAAACAAATTTAAATATTGCACAGAATACAGCTGTATTACATACATAAACATATAAATAATCAGGAACATGACACATAATGGTAACACAGCCCTGGCAATTTATTACATTACGCATTCATAAGACAAGAAAAATAAAAAAATAAATATTATGATCCAAAATATTTTGTCGCTTAAAACATTACTGAAGGAGACAAGATACATGCAAATCAAATATCATTACAGCATTTTAAAAATAGTGACTACATATACCAGAGTGCACCAGTAGCTTAAACGTACAATTTATACATAAAATCCTCCAGTCTCCCTTGCCATGAATTCGAGTTCCAGTTCTCTATTTCGCTGATTACGCCGCATTAAAAACATAGTTCTAACTTATATTGTGTTCGATGGGAAGGCCACAAGCGAAGCGGAAGCATAAATTATTGTGATAGCGCTGCAATTCAAACATTTACATGTATAATAAAATATTCATGTACCTTGTACAATCTATATATTGATTAATTTAAAGAGACTAGGTCAATGTCAAATATGTAGCTTGAAAACTGTTTTGAACTACACTTAAAATTTGAACTAAATATTCCATAATGTGAACTTGCTCTCCTTTAAAAGATTGTTGTATCTATTCCATGTGGGTCACCAGTTTATATTGCTCTTCTTTAAAAGATTGTTGTATCTATTCCATGTGGGTCACCAGTTTATATTGCTCTTCTTTAAAAGATTGTTGTATCTATTCCATGTGGGTCACCAGTTTATATTGCTCTCCTTTAAAAGATTGTTGTATCTATTCCATGTGGGTCACTAGTTTATATTGCTCTTCTTTAAAAGATTGTTGTATCTATTCCATGTGGGTCACCAGTTTATATTGCTCTTCTTTAAAAGATTGTTGTATCTATTCCATGTGGGTCACCAGTTTATATTGCTCTTCTTTAAAAGATTGTTGTATCTATTCCATGTGGGTCACTAGTTTATATTGCTCTTCTTTAAAAGATTGTTGTATCTATTCCATGTGGGTCACCAGTTTATATTGCTCTTCTTTAAAAGATTGTTGTATCTATTCCATGTGGGTCACCAGTTTATATTGCTCTCCTTTAAAAGATTGTTGTATCTATTCCATGTGGGTCACCAGTTTATATTGCTCTCCTTTAAAAGATTGTTGTATCTATTCCATGTGGGTCACCAGTTTATATTGCTCTTCTTTAAAAGATTGTTGTATCTATTCCATGTGGGTCACCAGTTTATATTGCTCTCCTTTAAAAGATTGTTGTATCTATTCCATGTGGGTCACCAGTTTATATTGCTCTCCTTTAAAAGATTGTTGTATCTATTCCATGTGGGTCACCAGTTTATATTGCTCTTCTTTAAAAGATTGTTGTATCTATTCCATGTGGGTCACCAGTTTATATTGCTCTCCTTTAAAAGATTGTTGTATCTATTCCATGTGGGTCACTAGTTTATATTGCTCTTCTTTAAAAGATTGTTGTATCTATTCCATGTGGGTCACCAGTTTATATTGCTCTTCTTTAAAAGATTGTTGTATCTATTCCATGTGGGTCACCAGTTTATATTGCTCTTCTTTAAAAGATTGTTGTATCTATTCCATGTGGGTCACCAGTTTATATTGCTCTTCTTTAAAAGATTGTTGTATCTATTCCATGTGGGTCACTAGTTTATATTGCTCTTCTTTAAAAGATTGTTGTATCTATTCCATGTGGGTCACCAGTTTATATTGCTCTTCTTTAAAAGATTGTTGTATCTATTCCATGTGGGTCACCAGTTTATATTGCTCTCCTTTAAAAGATTGTTGTATCTATTCCATGTGGGTCACTAGTTTATATTGCTCTTCTTTAAAAGATTGTTGTATCTATTCCATGTGGGTCACCAGTTTATATTGCTCTTCTTTAAAAGATTGTTGTATCTATTCCATGTGGGTCACCAGTTTATATTGCTCTTCTTTAAAAGATTGTTGTATCTATTCCATGTGGGTCACCAGTTTATATTGCTCTTCTTTAAAAGATTGTTGTATCTATTCCATGTGGGTCACCAGTTTATATTGCTCTTCTTTAAAAGATTGTTGTATCTATTCCATGTGGGTCACTAGTTTATATTGCTCTTCTTTAAAAGATTGTTGTATCTATTCCATGTGGGTCACTAGTTTATATTGCTCTTCTTTAAAAGATTGTTGTATCTATTCCATGTGGGTCACCAGTTATAAACAACACCCTGATCGGCTAGATTTATAAGTTTATATACATGAAGTGCGAACCGTATGGTTAAATATGTCATGTACATGTACATGTACCTATGCCAAATTGTGACCATGTTCCTTCAAACTTTCAAAAAGAACACAAGACGTTGTCTAAATGTATGTAATGTAGGTATAATATACATGCACAAGTTTCGGGATTTTTACAATTTTACACATAAAACATATCTTTGAGCTGTGTATTTCTGACGTATATCCAGGATAGTCAATGAATAAAAATATTTAATGGTATATCAGTATTACTTACATGCACTAAACCCTCTATTAAACCCCTCCAACGCTCCCGCTCTGTAAACTTCTTACTCTGAAATATACAAATAACATGCATCGGAATCGTTATTGTTTTTTACCATCTTCTTTACCTACTGACATTTAGAAGAGCATACAATGAATTGTTATGAATAAATAGTTCCCACATCAGTGAAGATCCCTTATCTTGGCAGCCATCTTTGTAGTAACTTCAATGGATTTTCATATGAATTGTATAGAAGCGCAAATTTTATTTTCATGTAATTTCTTCATTTGTGGACCAAAGATTAAAAGCTATAGACCAATGGAAAGCTCCTGAAATTCATATATTTAGAATACAATATTTTTAAAATTTATAAATGCAAAAAAAATTAATACACAGAAATAAGTAAAATTACTGGCCCATCCTTAATGAACAGTGCATCTTTTCTTTTTGTTGTATTTTGCAACCTTTTAAACTATCAAAATATAGTTATGATATTTAAAATACTTCATAAAACGCTGTTCAATTTCATATAAAATTCAGTAAAATATACTGAAAAATCAAAACACGGTGGTGAATTTAATACAACACATGTTTCCAGATTTCGGCCTGTGTTAGGTTCTGCCTTCAAAGATGGCTACCTTAAACTGTCTTATCAGTGCCCATGACATCACATGGAAACTATCTATTGAAACGCTAATTATACGCATATTTACTAAAAGATCAACCCACGAACACCATTTAAATCTGCAAATGGACTCGGCCTATGATCTTCATATTATCGTAGAGTTCGCTAATAGCTTATAAGCGAACCGACAGTAAATGCAACATTTATCACACTATATTTTAGAGACACTAGTTATCTGCAAAAAGGTATTTCTAATGGTTTGTCGGTGGTTCTTCTCCTGTATGTTTCTCTTCATGGGCCTATTTTCGCGTACTTACGATCTATAATCCAGCCAGAATTATTGGCAGCGCTTTTTATGATTGACACAGTTATTTCCCTTTTCTATTGACAAACTAGAAATCTAGAACCAGTATTTGTATCGCAACTTAAACGTGTATAATCCAAGAAAAATATTTAAATAATAACTTGCTCACAGCAGAGGGATGTGTTAAACACAGTAGGCCAATTAAAACGACTGTTAGGAGGTATCCGACAGTATTGACCTTTTTTTCTCGCATGCAACCCAATAAATTAGTGTTGCCTCAAATGATGCCGCGAAATGCTGTTTATCTGTACCCTACTTCCACATGAAAAATAAATCAAAACATCACGTTTGTCATTGCCAAAAAGTTATCTCCTATCCGAGCCATGTAGCACAGAAAGCTACTTCAAACTAAGAAAACCACGTGACCACGTTAAATGTTCATCCGGGTAATCAACTTTGACGTCGATATCTATTTTTTTTCTGAATCCCCATCGTGCTTATTAACAGTCTTGGAAATTAATGACATTAAAAGCAATGTGTGATACATTTCACGCCTTGTACTGTTAAACGACAGCGGAAATGTTATAATTATGCACACATTTCCCACAACAGGGCTAAGATATTGTTACATTAGATGATTTAGACAAACTCTCGGATACCACCTTTAAAGGCCGAATCCAGGTGTGAATAGAATTTAAAAAACAAAACAAAATAAAACAACAAAAACAAACGGTTATTATGACTTAACTTATTGAATGTTAGCATTTGGCAACAGTAAACAAACTGTCTAGTTATAATTACTATTTTGCACTGTATGTTTTCATTTTAAGGCCACGTCAAGTCATACATGGCTTCGGAATTGACCTTTGTCGCTAAATATTGTGTGTAAGTCTATATGATCTAAATAATAAACGAGAAAAAAAGTTCTAAAATAGGAAAAAAATATATAGGAAAAGTACCCTGAATCGGATGCAATGTCTATCTGTTTCCACTTCAAACTTGTACCCCGTCTGTTGGTCCTTTCTGTTGACAAACACCTTTGTGCTAGGGCCAATAGGTAACGTCCCGCAGTGTTGCTGAAAAGGTATCAGAACAGGAAGAGACGTCAGGCCAATAAGGAAAAAAATAGTACCCACTTAATTTGGCATTGGGATTTGACGTATGAGTTGTGCAGAAACAGTGTTCCCAAATCCCATATGATACAAGATCATCTAAACGACAGCGTAACATGAAACAAGCAAAGCCTATAAAAGAACGGTTGATAAATACAACTTTAAGTGAATATTCTTCGCCTGTTTTCTCCAACCTTAAAAACATGGATTTCAACATTTTAATTTTCGTGAACAAGGCAATATAACCGTCTATTGAGTCTCGTTTCTCTCTATTTACAAAACAAATTGTAACATTCACATGTTGTAGTTTCTATAATCCATCTGTGTTCATGTATATGAAAAAGGAGTCTCAAGAGATTTTGTTATTGGAAAGAAATATCCATACATTTTGGATAAACGAGCCACACATTTAAAACTCTTCGACCTTGAAAATTGCAGATTAGTTTCAGATAGGACTGATGGCTATTAATCAATAAAATAAATTTTCATTTAAATGTGGTATTCGACAGTTTGGATAAAAAAGTTTCAATAAACGCTTTAATAAACTACTGGTGCATTAACAGATTTCGCAAAATGCTGTTCATTGATGATGTCATAAACCTGTTTGAAAAGTGAACCATAACGTCACACTCATCATTACAAACACGCATTTCCTATCTGTGCCACGCTGCACAGTTAGCTATTTAAAACAAACAAAACACAAGTGACCACTTATGTTTAAGCTAATCCACGTCATCCGCTGTGACGTCGATGCCTATTTTTAGTAGGAATCCCAATCATTCATATTTATAGATTTG
The DNA here is from genome assembly GCA_007844125.1 of Sinonovacula constricta. Classification (NCBI taxonomy): domain Eukaryota; kingdom Metazoa; phylum Mollusca; class Bivalvia; order Cardiida; family Solecurtidae; genus Sinonovacula; species Sinonovacula constricta. The sequence goes on along the minus strand of CM017559.1, from coordinate 40,266,109 downwards.
ATAAGAATGAACACTTAAAGTATTCATTAATAAGAATATATGACAAAGTCCTATGAGTATTGCAACATATACCAAACTCCGAAAAGGCACAGAACAAAGGTATTTCACATGAAAGCCAAGCGAAAAGTAAGAACAAAGGCGTTTTACTGCCCTGAAATTGAGATACTGTTGAAAATCGACAAGCTTAAACTAGTGTATGATTGTTTATGCAGCAGTTACAGTATGGACAAATACCCCGAACAGAGGTGAGATATTATTACATATATTAGATACAGGCTAACTGTCGGATACCACCGTTAAATAAACGATCTTATGGCTAGTTTAAATATTCTGAAATGTAAACCATGCGTTTTCCACGAATACACCTCGTGCAAACTACAAAAATGTCGTCTTACCTGTTCTTCAGATGTGTCCCGCGAATGAAATATGTACATCATATTTCCTCGAAGGACAACCCATCTTGTTTGCCACTTGTCCTGAAAATTAAATAAAAATAAAAACACGGAAATTTTCCAGATATATACATGTAGCTTTGAAGTTTCCCGACTTACTTTACGAAAAAATATTTGTCGTATACCATTTCGTTATTTGACATCATACAACATTTGTTGATCTACCGGTTATTTAAAGTCAATTCTCATAAATTAATATCGTGCTAACATTTGCATATATTTACAAATTGATACACATTGGAATGTCAATAAGACGTATAATATAATTGAACTTAGACATTAAGATCGAGGACGGTGGAATATAACCCGACATGATTATTACATTATCTATAAATCGATAATGCTTTCAATCACAGTAAATGGGTCCTGCTGTGCTTTTCTCTCGCAAAAGGTGCACAATCATTTTTTGCCCGTAATTTGTGTGCTCATGTGATATTGTAAGCATAATACACTGTAGTTTGTATGTTCCACGTGTGACCCAGCACATTATATTATTTCTAACGTAAAACTCGTTGAACGCTAGGCAAAATAAATACCGGCAATTGGATAACAGCATGTCTGTGACACATAAAAGTAAAGTAAATATATTAGCAACTCTTTTCACGGCCGGTTTTTTAATTTTTATACAAAACATCGCATTTTATCGCAGACTTAGAAAAATAACCTACAATATGGCTGATAAACATGTATACCTGTACACTTGAACATAAAAATATTGATAGACTCGTCAATTTGATATTTTGTTGTTTACGCTCTTATGTTTTACAGTATTAGTAGATTGCCACAACTCAATATATTGTTAGTTTTGTGCACTGAAACAATTATGGTCATATTGGCGACGTACAGGTAATTATTGATGGAGGAAGGCCCAAACCTTTTGCCTGGGTAGGACAACCGGCGAATAACTTGTCAGCTGGAAGACTTTCCCATTTTAAGTCCTTCGTCTTACTGGAATTCGAACCCATGTGATGGGGATGGGCGATGGGAGTGGCGCGGTGAGGTGGGTCGGTGGGGTGATGGGGTGTGGCGGTGCTGTGGGCGGTGGGGTGATGGGGTGTGGCGGTGCTGTGGTCGGTGGGGTGGGCTGTGGGGTGATGGGGTGTGGCGGTGCTGTGGGCGGTGGGGTGATGGGGTGTGGCGGTGCTGTGGACGGTGGGGTGGGCTGTGGGGTGGGGTGGTGCGGGTTAGGGTTGGGCCTAGCACTTACAAGTCGGCGTCTCCAGCTGCTCGGTCAGGTGCGCCCCTCCAATAATTTGACTTAACGAACATAGTTTGTATGCTTACAACTAATTTGTTATTTTCTGCATTTTCGCTTTCCCCTGTCTCATCCCACTTACAACTGTTTCGTTATCTAGTAAATATTTATTTATAAGTTTTTAAAATACAAAGCTGTCTTGCATTTTGTTTGAGAATTGCAGTAGTTTGTCTAGTGAATTATATAAGCCACAAATATGGTAACAATAATATACATTTGTAGACATTTATTTGTTATGTAATTTGTTATACTGATCAGGTGAACAGCGAATTTATTTTAAAAACAAAAACAAAATAAACTTGATATTTATCTTCACAATACCAGGAAAATAGGACAACAGAACGATTTGTTACTCTGAGGCAGGTGAAATTCAAAGTCATAGCTGGCTCTTGATATTTAAATTTATAAAATGGAAAAACGACAAGATTTACAACGTCATGTTGACATACTGCGCATTCAAAATTATGCTGTCAGTAGCTTGAAAGTTTTGTGAATTACTTATAGGTGGTATCCGACAGTTTCTGACACTCACTACTTTTGGGTATAAGAGCATAATTTCTGCATAAACTCATGCTTAAGTATAAGTAAAAACGGTTTTGAACACAACCTATATTGTTAGACAGTACAAAGCGGGATAAAACACTTGAAAAGTTCAATCATTGCAAATCTATAAATAAGCGCGATAATCATCTCTGCTAAAAATAGATACCGACGTCAGAGCGGATTACCCAGATGACGATATAACGTAATCGCTAAAAATTATTCGTCACGCGATTTTCCTAGTTCAAAATAGCTATCTCTGCAGAGTGGCTCAGATAGGAAATACCTGTTTGCAATGAGGAATGGGGATTTATGCTTAACTGTTCACACTGAGCTACGGCATCAATGACATGCATTTTGAAGAACCTTTTCAGGTAACAAAGACTTATTTGGTTATTTGAGAAAACCCATTTTGGTCCAAACTGTCGAACACCACCTTTAAGGTCTCATAATGTGATGTTTGCAAAGGCCGGACCATACATGTAAATCGTATTGCTACATGAATCATTTATGCTCAGGTGTAATTTTTATTTACGTAATAAGGAAAAACGCAGCAATAATTGTCAATTGTATTTATAGATCAACAATCAATAGCATCATCTTTCGTTCTGTGAAATTAAGGTTTTCCTTATCCATGTATCGCCCTCTGGCGGATGTGTTTGCAGATGTTTACCCCTACCCTCTATTTATATTTTAATTTAATTAATGCTACATTGCTACATTATAGGATGACGTAAATGTAACAACATATTTGTACGACTGTTTGTTTGTTGCTGTTGTTTTTTGATATTGTTATTTATCTAAAAACTTGTACGACTGTTGTTTGTTGCTGTTGTTGTTTACTGATATCGTTATTTATCTCATAAAGATATATTTTTACTGCTGTGTAAATAACACCTTTTATTGAATCGATTCTGTTCATCAGCCTGCCAAATTATTTAGCCATGTCGGGGAATGAACTCATTTTCCAAAGATCTCATCAAATATTTTACCAGCAATCTTATGCTTATGATATTATATTTCTTGACTTTGTTGAATCCATAATTAAACAGGCCCGTTTTCCCCGACCATTTTAAGCCAGTCATGATTTAAGCCCATGTCACAATGTTCATACCAACAAAAATAAGTTTTATTTATGAAGTTTAAATGCGATTAAATCTCAAAGTAGCAAAATTAAAGTATTATGCAAAATTACAAACACGTAGATACCTGTTTAATGAATGTATTGTGTATTAAAATCCATTAGTTGAGCAGTTCTTATGAAAGAACATTTGGTGAATACTGGCCTAACTTGACGGACGTGTTATTTGTAAACAAAGCAATACTTAACTTCGTACATGCATTGCTATATTGAGAACCTGAATATTTTCAATTAAGTAAAGGTAAATGATATCACATACATGTACATATATTAACTAAATATTGTTTAGTGTTTTAAACCCATAAAATGATGATGACTAAAATAGTTTCCGAATGTATAGTTGTATTTAAACTTTATGTACAACATACGGACAACTTGTCACCGAGAGGGGAATTTAAACAGAGAAGTCTTTTTAAAGGTTGTAACCGAAAGTTTGTACAACACTTTATTTTGAAAAATAACAAATTAAATCATTGTTACCGGAAAAGGTCTTGAAAAATGTTGTTTATTGATGTCCTAGATATGTGTAAACAGGCAAGCATAAACCACCACTCGCCATTGCAAGCAGGTATTTCCTATCCGAGCCACGCTGCAGAGATAGCTGTTTTTAAACTTAGATAACCACGTGACCACTTAGTTTATTTAGTCATCCGGGTAATCCGCTCTGACGTCGATAGCTATTTTCAGCAAAGACCACTACCGAGCTTTTTATAAAGTTGGAAAGAATACACAATCAGAGTGATTTTTTCTCGCGATTAGCTCTGTCTTACAATTCAGTTAGTGTTCAAAACTGTATTTATTAAGACTAACATATAGGTTCATACAGAACTAAGCCCAAATCCCCCACAGCAGTGGCTCGATATAGTAGTATGTATTTGGTATAAGCAAACTGTCGGATTCAACCTTTAAGCTAAAAGCCAAAGCATTAAGAAAATATAATATTTGCTTTTCCTGGTATAATTTAGATTTTTATTTCAACTTGATCTGAATAAAACAAGTACTTGCGTTCACGACTTAAAATACTCTTTTTCTGAGGGCTCGGTGAAAAAAATAAACTTAAACTTATATTTTATACATATAAACGCAAAAAGCTCCGATAGGATTAGGACATGCACTAGTAACTTATGCGTTTAATGTTGTTATTAAATGAGATTTAAAACATAAATGCCGTAAACGTCCGATATGCTAACTCTGCGACCACTATCAGGCAACTGAAACCTAAAAACTATGCCACTCTCCGCCGCTTTGTCAAAAACCTCAGGCATCCATTTCGTAAAAATGGCTGAGGTAATCGAATGGGCCTTTGATTTATTCCGTTTAAATAAAAATTAATTTAACATATCACGTCAATGTAGGCGATTTATATTCCAATCCAATTTCAAAATAACATGTCCTAGTTGTCTGACCCATATTGATATTAGGGCGATTTTCCGATACCTGTTATTGTCACGTAACTGCAAGAAGATTACCAATCAGATCGATCGATTCATCCGACCAGGAAGTTCGACTGCAACAGTGGATTAAGCTTTTATTTAACGAGCGACTTAGCATACATCTAAACGAATCAAAATAATCACCCATCCATACACTAAACGTGTTCTCATTTTGCATGCAGATTACAAAATTTCGAATTCTCAAAACACTTGCCAAATATCGACCAGGAAGAGCAAGACATGGTATTCACCATCGTCATTGATGTAAGTAATTTTTTTTCAAAGGTTGGTTTACCTCAATGATACAATTTTTTTCGATCATAAATTTACGTATACATACAGCTCCGCCACGAACGGTAACATACTGTGCACTCGTCGCATTCAATTTATCTATGTCAGCATTTGTCTGAAATATATTTTAAACTGAAAACCCAGCTTTAAAGACAATAAAACATGCCCATCGGGTAGATGACTCTCTTACATTATTTTACACTATTTTAAATAAAGCTGATCATCGATGGGTTTTAAAGCAATAAATGGCACGTGACAAACCTGAATCTACGAATAGGCTTAATGGTAACTTATGTACATGAACATGTATTTGCACTTTTAAAGAAACACTTTTATTATTTTTTTCCTTTAACCACAATCTATCGGCTTAAAGCATGTGTTATTTAAAATAGCAACAGTAAGTTATTATGGTAGATGACCATATACGAATGTCTGGATAGAGCAAATTACACACACGAAAGTCGCATAAGCATTTCTGTTACTTGCTTAAGATCAGTTCACCCATATACCTATATATATATATCTATACCGTCAAACAAAATAACTTATATAATGCAAGTTTATTAAATGTGCATTCACAACGATATTAAAGCTATCTGCTAAGTACGCTGCACATACAGTTTGCTTGTCTAATATGTGCTGTTTTATCTTGAAATGTTTTAGAGTATGTCCAAGAAAGGTCGATGAATGCTTTCACTAGTTAAACAACTTGAGATTAGTTCAAAGATTACAAATCAAAAAGATAACGGGACAATAGTTTAAGCGATAACAAAATAAACGTCAGCAAGCAAGAAAAGGCGTAGTGGGGGGAGGGGGTGGGGGTGGGGGGAAGACCCAGCAGTCAGAAAGATTGAAAAAACATTGTCACAAGATTTATCGATCACAAGTAAAACACTAAGGATTCATTTGACCGAAAGCTCAAACGACACTGTTAAAGCGTTATCCGACAGTTTGCCTGTATCAAATACATATGAAAATGTCGAACTACTGCTCTGGCGAACTTGGGCATAATTTTTATATACATTTATACTTTGGTATGAATCGTCATTGCAAACATGTATTTCGTATCTGAGCCACGCTGCACAGCTAGCTAGTTTTAAACTAAGAAAACCACGTGGCCACGTATTGTTTTAGCTCATTCAGGTCATCCGCTGGGACTTCAATGTCTATCTTTAGCAGGTATTCCAACGTTCGTATTTATTGATCGAAAAAGTGATAAACTGTTGAAAAATCGTCAAGTTTAGACTAAGGTGTCGACGTCAGAGCGAATAACCCCGATGCCTATATAACTTGATCTTAAAAGTAGCTAATCAGGTGGTTTTCTAAGTTTAAAAATAGCTATCTCTGCAGCGTGGATAGGACAGGAAATACCTGTTTGCAATGCCCAGTGGTGACTTATGCTTGACCGTTCACACAAATCTAGGATATCAATGAACAACATTTTGCATGACCTTTTCAGATATCAATGACTTATTTGGTTGTTTGAGAAAAGAAATTTTGGTCCAAACTTTCGGGTACCACCTTTAAGCGAATGAATAGAGTCCGACACAATATGGCCACAAATTTTAAAACGAAAGTTATAGACCTTCAGTGGGACACGGTTATAATGATTTAAATCATTCCATCGCAAAAAGAAACGGTAACACACTTAACTTAATAGATAATTAAAAGACAATACATTATTCGTACTTCAATTAAAAAATCGCAATTAAACACGACTGCAACTTTTGTATAACAAAAGTAAGTATTTAGAACGTCTTGTGTGACTGGGTAAGTTGACTGTTATTGTCCATGCAAAACTGAAAGTGCACATGAACAACTTGGCGTGCATTGAATCCATTCGCAATCTTTGCATTGAAATAATCTACGTAAAATGAAAGAAAACTACACACACATACAAACAACCTACGATATACAAATATTAATGCGATTTTGTCTTACTTGGCCGAAGTTGCACCATTTCTTTTTTTTTTTTCTTAAAAAATGAAAAAAATAAAAATAAAATAAAAATAAATTCTAAACTTCCCCCAATATTGAAAATAAATGACCTCAAGATTATATGTTAACAGTAAGTCCTTCATAAGATTAACGAGAGCCTATAAAACGAAGCTTGAAAGCCTTATTACCGTATGTATCCGAAGTGGGCATGCGCTATTATAAGACTTCTGTGTAAGTCTGTTGGTTCAATAATGATGCATAGTGTGACTAGATTTTAAATTAGTATGTTGTGGTTCTATGCTTTACATTTATTTTTAAGCAATGTTCTGACCGAATCACTCAAAACGAGTGAATCTTGTTATACTGTATGAGTGGCGGGTGCAAGGTTTACTAATGTGTCTACAACCTTTGCTGACAGAACGTGAAATCAATCTTGCATAAGATGTCCGTAGTAGACCGCTTCATAAACATGAACAGATCTGTGACATTGATATATAGGCATGCAAATTAGCATAGAAGCAGCAAGCATCTAGGTAAGACAAATGGCTTTTTAAAAATGCATGCTTCGGGTTTTCTATAAAACTACAGGGAATATGACACATGACATAGCTTAATAAAGAATATACATGTCATATTCCCTGTTGTTTTATACATAACCCGAAGCACGCATTATATAAATATATACATATATATTACGGGACGAATGCGACGCCATGACGTCATTTCCGTTTATTTTGTATAAAACATAAAGATATTACGGCTGAAGAGGGCCTAAAGGCAGAAAGCGCTACGATGAAGTGTTTTGAGCGTTATCGTTTCTCTATATACGATTTACAAGTAGAGCGTTCCAATGACCGAGAGTATGCTAACAAATAAGCACATAAACCAGAGTCGTTATAGAGTACAGTGTGTATCTATTATTATACGTAACCCTGGAATATTTGGTGTAATGACAGACCTCTTTCAGTTATCTTTACACTTTTATTAACTTAGGAAAGTTTGTACATTTTATATACAATTTGCATAAAATGTATATCGGCTTAAATAAGGCAGATAGGCACACTGATTAAAATTTATTTGATGAAGTCGTAATAATAAAGTTTATACATTTTATTAATTTAGTGTGTAGTCATTTTTAAGCAAAATACAAACATAGATCTTTTCTTTAAATACGCCGCCATATTGAATAGAAATGTTACTGTCATGCTTCTTATGAACCGTGGATAAAGAGAAGACTGAAAGAGGAAAACACGGTAATAAAACGGTCACTGTCACTTTAATTGTTCATTACAATTGCAAATCGAAAACTGTCCTGCTTTATCTTAAACAATAAGTCTTCATTTTGACACGATGTAACGATAAAATGTTTAAATAAGGGGCTTCCTCATTGTTTTTGTCATTCAGGCGTTTAAGAATTGAAGCAAGTTAGTGTTCTCGTACATGTATGAATACAGAAGTTGTTGCAACTCGTGATTGTGTTGTCCATTATGGCATTCTCCATGACGGTTAATATAATTTTTAAAATTTGAGTCATATAACAGTGTTCACATGAACAACAGAAACAAGTTAATATGCAATAAAACGAGCACTGCTTCTTTTAATTGTTTTTGAAATTACGGAAGTCTTCACGAGCAATGTGATTAGAAATAACGCATAATTGCCTTATGATGACTGTTCTTGGTTTTCTTCAAAATATTACTTTTTAAATAAATTCACAAGGTCTGTATTTTCATTACAGATTCTCCAACAATTCTTCATTTATGTCAATGCTTTTTTATGATTTTCGTAGACGCGTAAGCGGCAAATGAATACATGCACATGAGAAAAACACTTACATGCACTCATAAAAAGTTGAAAACGTGACGAATGTATCCAATCCTTTTTCCAAACAATGTGCCCAGTGAATCCCTCTAATGATTACATATAAGTACTCGAGTGTTTGCTTTTTCTTTATCTCTCGTACCTTTTTGTGTCTCATTTACAACGTAAAAACCGATCTGTTATCGAAAGATCGAAAACAAGTTCACGCATACCTTGCACATTTGACAAATCTCACATAAGTATCAATGCATTAAAATCCACGATCGCATGAAAAAAAGCTTAAGTAATCAATTAGTCAAGTCACCAATCCACAGGTTTACCGTTATTTGTCCATTTACAGTTAGACAACAAAGAAAGCCACCAATGCATATTAATTGCAAAGAATGTGAATTTGCAATAAATCGCCACTATGGTTGTTCAAGTTTACAGTCTGTCTCCCGCGATCATTAAGGACACTGATAGGACGATCCACGTGACAGAAAGTTGACTGTTAATAGCGATAATTCATTAGCGGTAGGAGATGTATTGTTTCTACAGTCTTAAGCCAACGGATCTATTTGAACCTAATAGTCATCAGACAACCGCTTGAGACGTTACGGACTGGTTCTCTTTGTGTATGACCTATAAAAGTACTTATTTTGTAAATGTACTACTTAGGTCTACATATGAATGCAGGAAACTTGCATTTTGTGGTATTTTTATTCAATTAAAATTTAAAAGAAGCAGATATGTCAGTGAGTAAAGCGTATGGACTCGGATTACATGCAGCTAGATTGATCATGTTTGCACGAAATTCAAGACTTTGTTAAAAGTGGTAACCAACAGTTTGGATCAAACACATTTTCATTAAACATTTTAATAAACTACTGTTACCTGAACTGATCTCGCAACATGTTGTTAATTGATGTCCTACATATGTCTGAATAGTGTACCATAGCGTCACAATCGTCATTACAAACAGGTTCTTCCTATCTGAGTCACGCCGACAATTAGCTATTTTTAAACTAACAAAAACCACGTGATCACTCATGTTTTAACTCATCCACATCAACCGCTGTGACGTTGATGTCTTTTTTAGCAGAATTTTTAATCGTTTTTATTTATTTATAGATTTGAAAAATATAAACATTTTAACTGTTTATTAGGCCACTTCTTTTATATAAAATGGTTTACAAAACCGGCGGACCTATTTTTTCAAGAAATCGAAAATAAATAAAATCGAAATCGACGATGTTTTTTTTTTTTTCATTAATAATTTCCGATCCTATGAAAACGAGCCGAAAACTATCGAAACAAATCCCATTTTGCTTGTTTTTATATAAATAGGCCGCGTTTTAAACGCGCCCTCGAAACAGGTAGACGGGTTTTATGTCTCAGAGATAAAATAGCAATACACAGAGTATCGGATCGGATTTTGGTAAACCAGTCCAGCGCAGAAATGGCTGACGAGTATTACGCACTCGGTAATCACCTCGGAAATAATGCTGTCGCCGCCATATTGACGAACTACTTTCAAAATGGCAATCGTACCTAAACGGCGATCTCCGGCAAGCTTCGAAATCACCGAAGCGTGACCCGAGTGCATGCAGGGTAATAACTGGTGTATTACACTTTTACCAAATCCTGTTAGTAATATACATACAGTATCAACTAAGTTAAAAATATTCTTTAACGAAGCAATCTGCTCTTCTTTCAAGGAGTATTGAACCTCCATTGTATCTAAAGCGTACTGCATGCACTTTGAAAAGTCAGCCATCTTTGTTTTCATAATGCAATGAGAAGTTATTCGCCGGGGCAAATCACCAACTGGTATATTCATACAATTACATCCGAGGCATTATCTTCGAAGCTTGCCGGAGATCGCCGAGTAGGTACGATTGGAGTATTACGTTGAGGTCACACTGTGGGGTTACAAATATAACGGGCCGGGGATGGATTTTTTTTTTTTCGACCGCCTTACGGACACTTTGACCAAAAATTTTTGTAAACCATAAAATAAAAAAGGAGTGGCCTTATGAGTTTTATTCCCCAAAAGTAAGATACTGTTGAAAATTGTCAAAGCTTAGACTAAAGTATGATGATTTTCAGCAGAAAGCATACACAAATACGCCAAATAAAGGTCAGATATTGTTACATATATTAGATGTAGATAAACTGTCGGGATGCCACTTTAACACACACAACATGTTAAATCATGTCACGGCTCTTGGATAGTTTACTTTGCCTTCAAGCAACTACTTATTTAATTTTGGAAGATTCATAAGCGTTGTAACGATTTTCAAGCTATTGTAGCTTGTAGGAGCGTCATCTATTTAGCAACAGATAAAACTGGGCATGCGAGATTGTACATCATTAATATACGTCAGACATAAACAATACACTGATTGGCTAGATGGTGACGTGTTGTATTGAAAAAAACGTTATGTAGACATAGTGCATTAACTTCTAATCGATAAACCATTGCACACGGGCTATTAACAATGCAAATAAACGTCAAAAGACAAAAATCGCGATACCAAAAACCGGTCCCCAATTATAAATACTGTGTATTTCTGTATGCAAATGGGCCAAATGCTGCAGATGAATGCCACATACTATCTAGTTAAACAGGGTTCATTGTTTGAATTAAAAACACGATAAAATGTCCGCTCACCAGTGTTTCAAGATCTTGATAAGCAAATGAATGTTCTATAGCACTTTCGAACATTTATGTTTGGAAAAGAGCAAAATCAGCAGCAATGTCTACAAGGAAAATACCGACACAATAAACGTTACTTTAGGACTGACACCCGCAAAATAGCTAGTACTATTAAATATTTAACATACATGTGATATTCATTACATCAACATTAAAATGAACTTCTTTATACATAAATATCCATCTAGAATGCGTAGAAATACCGCATCCTGTGAAACGGGATACATGTACATGTTATGTTACCAGCACTGGACGACAGAGACCATTTTCCTCGTTCTTGGTCCCCTAACATTCTGCTTATCATATTTCCATTGCATTTAACACCAGGTTGTATAGTATAAGAAGGGGCGGTTTATCTAACACACAGTAACTATGTTTGTTTATTTGTTTTATCGTCCCACTATTTTACTTATATGTAGACGGTGTCCAATTGAAGCAGATATAATGCTGCCTTCACAGTGTATATGTATAGCATGCCGTGAAACCTCAGCATACCCCACCCAGTCACATAATCCTGACACCGGACCAGCCAGACGTGGAACTACCCTTTTATTTGTGTGAGCGTTAGCAAGGGAGCTATACGCCTACCATTTTTAACGACTTTTGTATGTCGCGGCCCAGGATCGAACCACCCGTACCTGGAGCCGACGCCAAAAACTATGTACTATGTAACTAAACTATTTTCCATTTTCTTAAAATGTAACTTCTTTTCCGACACACAGATTACCTCAATGCTTGCTTTGGTTTCATTTTGCTGTACGAGGGTTTTATTATCCGCCCCTTGTTGTACTGTCTTAAAATTCGGATACTGTTTGAAATCACCTTTGCTGATATTAAAGTATGATTTAAAGAAATTAAGCACAAGTACCCCAACCGGGGATAATATATTTGAAATGTACTTAATATAGACAAATGGTCGGATTTCACCTTTAAGGATTGCATTTTTTTTGTTTTGAAGATAAAACGAACACGATTTGATGCTTCGCTTCACTGTTTGTTGATTATTTATTTAGTATGTGACCCAATAAGCGATTGAGTTTTTACATGTACCTACTGGATTACTGGTTCGTCATAACTAAAATTAACCCTCGTCACTAAAAAGCATGTAATTCAGAAAACGCGTATTGCTTAATATCCTTTTGCACCATAGTTGGTGTTTAATTTACTTACATTCAAATGTGTGGGTGTTTCACGCTGACGATAGCTATGCTCGTAGAGCAGAAAGCCATATAGACAATTTACATGTAACTATAACTAAGCTATACAGGTAAGATTTTAGCCGATGAAAATTTTTTACACCCGTAAAGTACAAAACAAGGACAAAGCCATGCCCGGAAGCCGGGATCCAACCCTGATTACAAAACCATTAAAGGTGGTATCCGACAGTTCGGTCCAAAAGGTTTTTCTCAAATAACCAAATAAGTCTTTGGAACCTACAAAGGTCTTGCAAAATGCTGTTCATTGATGCCAAAGATCTGTATGAACAATCAAGGATGATTTCACACTCGTCATTGCAAACAGGTGTTTTCTTTCCGAGCCACGCTGCAGAGATAGCTATTTTTAAACTTGGAAAACCACGTGACCACTTACTTTTACATAGTCATCCGGTTAATCCCAGAACCAGCCGTGTACCGCAGGTGGAATACACGACTGGTTCTACCAATCCATCTGTAGGAGTTCATCCTTCCCTACTTACAATTGGACCCCAGAATAACAACAAGTGTTTGGGTGTAATGCATATATACATGGACAACAATCCGATAAATGGACAAAAAATATGTAAAAATAATAACACATGTTGTTTATTCTATGAATGATTGGTTGTTATTATTACACGTTAAATACAGAAGCAGGTACACCTGGCAGTGAAACTCAAATCTAGGACCCGAAGCTTAAACAAACGACGGACTGCTTTAGAATTTCGTATATCAATGATGTAAATTGACTGATTCATTTGATTTAAATAATTGAATTGGCAATATTTCAAAAAAAAGTTTTGTTTTATACACAACTGCTTAAGTGAAATTTCAATGCAAAGCAGGTCGTAATGGGCAACAAGGAAGACACGACGAACATGTAACCTCCAAGCCTGACGAGCGTTATATCGGCAGCGGGCTGGATATGGCGATGACAGTAAAATAATAATGCGAAATGAATCAACACTTTTCAATAAACAATCTAACTTTAAAAGTGGAATCCGACAGTTTGCCTATATCTTATATATGTAACAATATCTGACCTCTGATTGGGCTATTTGTACCAAATTTCTGCTGAAACAAAATCATACTTTAGTATCTTTGACGATTTTCAACAGTATCTCACTATAAGGACAGTAAAACTCGTTAATCAACACTCTTTCATTCGTTCAAATCTATAAATAGAAAGATTTTGATTCATGAAGATTGTGACGTTATGGTTCACTTTTCGGATAGGTTTAGGATATCAATACACAACAGTGTGCGAGGTCTCTTAAGGTAACAATGGTTTATTATGACGTTGAATGAAAATATTTTGGACCAAACTGTTGGATATCATCATTAATCATATATACTCAGTTACTTTTGTGTTGTTACACACGATGACAAGCACAACAACTGTTTTTGTTTTAACCTAGCAGCTTAATCGCTAGAGGTAGACCCCAGAGAACAGTCTGGGTAGAACCAACGGCGCTTACATGTATAAGGTCAGCTTGACAACCACCCCACGCAATATAGGGCTGGGGTGTAACAAATCGGTGACTATAATAATTATGTTAGAAAATGCCATGAATACGGACAACTGTTTCACTAAATTAGTGAATACATCTTTTAAAATACAATTCTATTTAATAAACTTCAGATACATGTTTTTTATGTACTAAATAGGTCCTTATCTTCTTGCTTTCTGTAGAAAAAAACAGCCCCAAAGCGTCCAAAGTCAGGTGCATATAGGTCAGGTGTGTATTATGTCAAAATCATACCGCTTTATTTTAAATATATCGACGAACAGGTCCCCGATTTCATATGATCTTTTGTTAAAGTAGACCAGCGCTTGATATGACTGTCATGTTTGATAACATCGCATAAAAAAGACACCAATGGGGATTTCGTCTTTCGACGTTGGATTTTACTTTGTATAAATTCGTGAACTGTCTAGAGGTTTAAACAGGCTTAAAGGTGGTAACTGACAGTATACTTTTTTCTCACAAACAACCAAATTATTGTTGCCTGAAAAGATCCCACAAAATGCTGTTTAACGGTGCCATACAACCATGTGATAGGTAAAGCATAGCACCCCAAGTGTCATTAGAAAAGGGGTTTTCCTATCCGAGCCACGCTGCATAGTTAGCTATATTTAAACTTAGAAAACCTCGTGACCTCTTACTTTCGAGGTTTAAGCGGCATCCAAAGTCGCACGGCTAAGCAACGGTTGCCGTGGCTGGTGTACGGATGGGTGGCCGTTGGAGAGCGCCGGCCTGCGTTACTTTGGTGGCACCGGTAATATCGAGTCAACTGCCGGACTGGAATTACTTGTTTACAGAACTTCCCAGGACAAGTCTCAGGACGAGACTTCTAGAAGGGGGTAGTAATGTAGCGAACGCAGAGGTAGAAATATAAGCGCTTCAAACCAGCCTCGCTACTGGGTTAACTCTTTAGGGACTTAGTTTAAAGCGGCTTCCAAAGGTGAGCGGTCAAGCAACGGTTACCATAGCTGGTGTACGGATGGGTGACCAGCCTGCGTTACATCGATTAACAAATTAGGTTTGTGAACTTGGCTGGGAATTTAGAATAGGGTATTAAGTATTAAAAAACCAGATACAACCGAATACCCCGCTATATATTCATATTAAATCGTAAACAAAATTTTGCTTTTTAATGCATGATTTCTGAATTACTAATCATAAAATCATAAACTCACTCCTCCAGACTGCTCACTTAAAGCATACAAACAATTTCCTTCATAATTCACACAATCCATCTTTGTATCCCACTCATTGTTCCTACCTTTTGCGCGTATTAGTTTACACTTTACGATCTTTTTCTGACCTTACTTGTGATTTTTGCTAATCGTAATTTTTACTTGCACACCTACACAATATACTTCCTGACGAATAACGTTTCAACAATCAACTTATGCTTGAGGGGACTTTACTGTTTCGCCCTTTTTATGCTACGTTGTATAGATATAAACTATTTATGCGTAGTAATCTTCTAACAGCTGCTTGCAAAGCTGCCTAATTATATAGATACAGGCCCCTGTGGCAAATAGTGCATATCCTGATCAGACAGTCTGCAGTTGGAATTGTTGGATCTGGATCTACACTATTTTCTAAGCCTGGTCGATTCTTTTGCTTAGCAGAAGCAGGGTGAACAATGTGTCGCCACTGTACTACATTGTACTTCGGTAGATGGCGTGCAATTTGACACCTTTGGTCAAGCGTTTACATGCTACGGACAAAGAATATGTCAAAGTCACCATCGAAGAATGCAGGTGTGCTTTGTCGCTTTTTATACTTTCTACTATTTAAAAGCGAAAAATACCTTCCTTTGGCTAAAAATACAGATGTTGTTTTGTTTATTCAAGTAGTTAAAACGCAGCTGCTTAACGCTGTATTCGTACTTTTGCACAACATGCTACATTTTGATAAAACACACTGTATATTTAAGAAATTTAACACAACATTAACATGTACTTAAGGGAACTTTCTTCCTACCGCAGATTGTCTTTGTTTACACCAGCTGCACTTTTATACATCTTAATAGACAGCCGCGTAACTGACTATGCTGAATATGCGAATGTTTACAGATTTTCTCCTCAGAATCAAGACATACCAAGATTAAATCATTAAATCTGCGAAAGAAAGCTTACCCTAGTAACGTGTATATTTATTGCAATCAACTAGTACCTACATAAGCGCAATGAAAAATAAGTTAAAATCTATTAGGTAACTTTATCTGTTTACCCCCCCACCGCCCCCCCCCCCCCCCGCCCGCCAAAACGGCGCATCTGTTTGAGTAGATTTCCATTTGAAACAAAGAGTGTCGTGATAAACACTTATTTTTGTTTCAATATGTACATGTTTGTAACAAAATATTTAACTTAAAATCTAGTTATACCCTATTACCGACACTCCCCAGAAGCCACCATCTAGAACTTTTTTCGGGAAAGCATGGATCCATGTACCCCCTACCACCACCCCACCCCCACCCCAACCTACAGAACCAGTTTGCGGCCATGCGTACTCACATCATACCATACCTAGCTACACGCACCTTATAGTAATAAAAATGTAACGTAGTATGAGTGTTGATGACATTTTGATTTAATAAATGGACTTCAATGATGATAGTACCATTTTTAACAGCGCATCGTTTACTGACATGTACGGCCAATGTTCCATACAACACATTTTGCTAGCGAGCGTCCATGGTTTAGTAGTTTAAACACGTTGGATTTCTGATTGAAGGGTCATTGGTTCGAACCCAGCACCGACCACAAGATGTTAATCCTTAAGTAGAACTATTTAATGCACATTGTTCCATGTAGTTAACACCTCGGTACTGGTTCTACCCAGGAAGTGGGTACAATTTAGCTGAAAATGATTTATTTAACTTGAAAGAACTTGTTTCCCAATTGACTTTTAATTGGTAGAGTATAAACGAAACTAAACCTTTGGTCAAAGTTCCTTTTAACACATAATCGAAAAAGGTTAGTACAATATAGACTCAAACATACGTACAATGTACTTTTTTACTTTGTTCTTTCGACTAGACATGTAAACAGCCCCCTAATTATTCACTTGTATTCTTCACATCCGGGTAAAACGGTTATAGCATTTTGTTATGTTGTTACTTTGAGTTTGAATAGAATCGATTCTTTTCTGTCCGAGCTACAAAAATGGTACTTTGTATTATGGAGTTTCTATTTAAAGGTAAATGCAAAACTGGAACATATATCACATCTTTGAGTACGTTAGAAAACAGAAAAAAAGAGATCGAAAATGTATTTCAAAAGACATTTCATATTACGGAAGAGTACGTTCAAAGCAAGGTGAAAGTTCCGCCTTAATATGAATTATTACATATTAAATAATTAAATTATCACAATAATAACAACCGAAATTACAAAACATAGTGCCACTTCACACTTATCTTTACAAATAGCCATCAACTTATCAACTTGCGAAATATATATGATTACATCAATCTTTAGTCGAATCTCGACATAGTTAGTGAGGCTTGTGTTACACCGAACTATTGCACCTGTCAGTATCTGTTCTGTTCTAGTTTAAAGCCACGCAGGCGCGCCCAGAAAGACCTCCTCAATAACGGTTTTCAATAATAATTATGTTGTTTAAGACAGGTACCAAAATACACATTTGTCAACAGATTTTAGAACAGTAACTATGTAAGCCAGTTGACAGAACTTAAGAGACAAGCGAGTTCAGAAGTAATATATGTTTTATGTAGGGATCGAATCCGCAACGTGTTGCAGGGAAATGGAATAAGTATGGCTCTTACATGTAGCGTTGTTGTACGCGTCAGTAAAAATACCTTACTATGTGTCGATTAAGTGATGTTGGCAAAAAGTTTGTCGCCAGATTAAAATCACATCATTTATTATTATAGTATATAAGCATGTCGGTATTTGTGTTGATTACACAGTGATATCTTGATAACACTTGGCCTGTTGCCTCGCGTAGAGTAATATGTTATAGATATTGACACCGTTTTAACAAGATATGAACTATTTCATCTACATTTCATCTATAATCATCTACATCTTCATTGGGCAGTAGAATAATGCTGCGTCTTTTATCAAGAACTGATCAGCACTATTTGCATAAGTAATTGACGCATACAAATTTAAGAACTTATGATTATAACATGATCTAAGGTACCACGGTTTATGAATATATTATAAATGGAACTCGATTAAAGATTTTTTTTTGCCACAAACACGTGTTATTTACTTTTATTTGGGACTTCTTTAGGCTGAGGAAGGATTTTAACGTACTGAGTTTTGGAGACGATTTCTGTCCTGCATCTATTTTATTATTTTATTGAATTTATAATTGGATGTAGAATATGTCCCTTATATGTTTCTGTATGCAGCATGCGGTTCTCACCTGAGCATTTAAATCAGATGTATATCCTGTATAAACAAATGTGGTATGAATAAGCCAAACGATAACAACATAGCCAAAACTGGTGTCTGCTAAGTCCGGTTGTCAAATTTCTACCTTATAAACAGAATAAAATAAATGTTAACTTGCATAAAATTAAAGTCTTATGAATAACGAAGAATCATTGGATCCAAAGATTCCAGGCGACCTGCGTTCGTTTAAAGTAGATAAACATCTGGGTCTTACAACACGAAATGTGCATGAAAGGCAAACAAACAGGCAGCATTCTCTACTTTATAACTTTAACACACGTCTCAGAACGAGGGCAAGGGTAATACGTCGTATTTGTGTGTGTGTGTGTGTGTGTGTGTGTGTGTGTGTGTGTGTGTGCGTGTGTGTGTATGTGTGTGTATGTGTGTGTGCGTTTGTGTGTGTATGTGTGTGTGCGTGTGTGTGCGTGTGTGTGTGTGTGTGCGTGTGTGTGTGTGTGTGCATGTGTGCATGTGTGTGTATATGTGTGTATGTGTGTGTGCGTTTGTGTGTGTATGTGTGTGTGCGTGTGTGCGTGCGTGCGCTTGTGTGTGTGCGTGTGTGTGTGCGTGTGTGTGCGTGCGTGTGTGTGTAAGTGTGTGTGTACAAACAGAAAGTATATATTTTATTATTATTATTAAAATGGAAAAATTCTGATAAAATCACATTCTGTTTTGTTGTAAGGAGACATATATTTATCAGCTGCCAGTGTTTGATGTTTAGCAGAAAAACCTTTGTAACGTACAAGAAGCCTAAATGAGTTATACACAGTCTGAACATAACGCATCCATTGTATGTGTACCTTAAATCTTTATCATCATCATCATCATCATCATCATCATCATCATCATCATCATCATCATCATCATCATCATCATCATCATCATCGTGCAGTAGCAGCGGCAGTACCATAATCTTCATGATTATCATAACCAACACTAACACCACTTTCATCATTACTATAATCATCATCATCATCATCAGCAGCAGCACCACCACCACCACCACGACAACAACCATCAACACCAACACCACGACCTTCGTCATCATCATGTTACCATAATTTTTGTTCCTTTTTCACTTTCTTTTTTGAGAAGTTGAATCTATGAAGTCACCAGAAATTCCCCAACTGTTATTTTCATTTAATGGCATTTACATCCTTTATGATGTTCTCACTTTACCGTAGATATTTAACATTAATGCCCCAAGTTAGAGTATACGTTAGCAATATCTAACTACTCACATCTTTATCTTTAATTTGCTATGACATTACACTGTGTATAGACCTGTGTACTTTTAATATATATTTATGAAGAACGATTGAAGTTATAATAATGACCGAGGATTCAAGTCATGTATTTTTGTACATATTGATATATTGTCAGAGATTCGGCGTGTATAAAACTACAATGTGTATACCAATGTCGATAATTTTGAGAATATATTGAGCCGAATATCTGTAAGTTAACCGAGGCATATCAGAAAATATACTGAACACGTTGAAACCGGTACATATATTTAGACAGCATATGATGAAATATTTTAGTTATATGTAAAAGACAAAACGTTCTTTACGGATAACTAACTCTGTGTTACTTTTGATTACGTTAATTTCAATATTATAGCTGCCCTATTATAAATCCTTTTTTTCCTCACGTGCTCTTCTTTTTAACGATCTGTGCCTTTACCGCAATGAATAAACGCCAAACAAATCAAATACCACTTGCTTGAATATATCACAAACAAAATAGTTTTTTGGTTGTTACTTTTGTTACAGTTTTGATGACATTGGCGACGTTCAGCTAGTCACTGGTGGAGGAAATCCAAGACTTATGTCTGGGTAGAACCACTACCGCACCGCTATTCAGCTTGGAAGAGCTCACCGTATGAAAGTTTTTCTCTCGAACAAAATTGGACTGAGAAGTTTCAAGTCAGCTACAGCAAAGTTAAAGGCCCGTATTCAAGACTTAAGCCCAAGTTACAATTTTTCATATCAACAAAAATAAGCTTATTTATGAAGTTTCACTGTGATTATAATCTCCAAGTAGCAAGGATAAATTGTCATGCCAAACTACAGAACTGTAGCTAAATACATAATGAAAATATGGTGGATTGAAATCCATGACTTGAGCAATTCTTAGTTAAGAAAAGCTTTTGAATACTTAGTCGCAAGCGGCCCTACACAAATTAGACTCTACATGCATGTATAATTTGGTATCTTTTATACAGTTTCAGTAATGCTCGATGATAACCATAAATAATTGTTTATTTCTAGATCGTTTTTTCATCAAATAATCTGAGTCAGCATTTGTAAACTTTTAGTAAGTAATCAATGTCTGGTCCTAGAACAGAACAATATTGAACGGAACAGAGCAGATAATTGCTAATTGACGTTTCGCCGTGATTAGGAACAGCGATATATCATGTTTACATACATGTGCTAGCACGAAAAAAACAATAAAAAGTATCTTTAGCATTTAACTTAATTTATACAATACATTAAATGGTTTTGATATTTATTTTGAGTATTGACTGTGCAGTTCCATTCGTTACAACCCACTACTTTTAATCAATACATTAAATAAGGACATAAAAAATAGGGCATAAAGAAATTATAACGTTGTTACGGTAGGGGACTGTGAACACAGATGATAATGCATGAATGTTATCAATAACATTGTTATAGTATCTTATTATCACGAAACATAAACTGAACATCAACTTTATGGCAAAATTTGTTGTCACATTCATGGCAGCCTTAACGAATTTTCCTAAAAATAATTCTCTGAAGCCTAATTCGTACTGAATGTATCTAACGTAACATAATTGAAAATAAAAGACGCTTTTAAAGAAAAAAAGTTACTAACGTATTTCCTTTTAGTCGGTTAGGACTCCATTTTCACTCATTTTAGGTATATGATACTGTAAATCAATATAATTGCATAATTTTGGAAGAATGTAAAAGGTTAAAATAGAAAACTTAAACTAAAAAATACATAAATTACAAGTAGACTTTGGCCATTTTCAACTCCATTTGGAGGTTGGTCTGCTATATATCTCTATAATAAGGAAATGGAAAAAGCTAAAAGCGCATGCGCATTGTACATTTATCGAATGCAGTAACAGAATCTTGATGCTGTAATTGTAAGCTTGAATTAGATCAACTATTAAGCACAATGTATTATCTTTGGTTAAGACATAACATAAGAGGAAAGTCCAAAAGTTTTGCAATTGCTTTCTAGTTTTTGCAATTGTTTTCTTGCACTTTTTATCACCAATGCCGAAGTCAAAATAAAAGTCATTCTTGTATAAAATTCTTTATAAAACTTTTACGATGTTTTACAGTAATTGATCAAATTGAATTTTGTATAAAAAATTATGTGTCCGGGTAAAACAGTTTAACAGCGAGTATACTAAATAGTATAGTAATCTGAACCCATTAACAAAAATGAAATGTTTTTTTGTTTTTTTTTGTTCTTTTTTTTGTTCTTTTTTTTTTTTGTTCTTTTTTTTTTAAATACATAGCAGCGACCTATAATGATCATTATAGCGACGTCCAACTGTTTTCGTGGAGGAAAACCCCACGCAAATGTCTGGGTAGAACCACCGATGCACTGCAGGTCAGCTGGAAGATCTTCCCACTTTAAATCCTTCGCCCCGACTGGGACTCCAACCCACGCGGTGAGAGGCTAAGCAGTCAGAGAAGTTACACATTGTCGTCTCTACCACTACGCCGCGGGCGCCCCTAACAACAACAAACGAACAAGCGAAAAGAAACACTTACTTGTTTGTAATCAAGCCATCCTTCGTTCAATTTTCTTGGACGAGAAGTCATGTTTGATATGTCTCTAGACTCGTATGGAAACTTAAAGTAATGATCATTAGCTAATGTCTAAAAGTTTTATTCCCACAAACTCGGAAAGACGAAAAACATCTACATATTGGTTATAGATCAATCAGTCTACAAAACCACCCAACAACAAATCACCATAAATTACAACGTCCTTTTATGCACTATTGTCGACTTTTCTTAAAAAAAATACAACTTGATTTACTATTTCACACTGTAGCAAAAATCACAAAACGCCGTTTTTGAGATTGATTGTTAATACGATTGTTTGACAGTTTAAACAATGCACCGTGTGTGCTATCTATATGGTGTTATCGTACCAGCTACCAGCGGTTAACTGATTATGTTTCGACAAGGCCCTCAGGTAAAATACACTAACTTTTGGGTCACACTGAAGTTCAAGCACAACTTCTCAAGTCTAAGATTACGAACAAGGAAGTTTTCTACGACCCCACCGTTCGATAAACCAGTATACACTAGTCTGTTAAACCTTCTAGATAAACGTCCAGACGATAAATAAACTTGGTGGATTTTTTGATAATAACAACAACGAACCGTCACCACCACCCCACCACAACAAAAAAAAAAAACAACATAAAACAATAACAACAACAAAACACAACAACAACAACATAAAACAAAACCCCACAAAAAACAACAACTAAACAACAACAAAAAACAACAACAACAAACAAAACAAAAGAAGGAGCCTGCGTTTTGTTTATTGTAGACAACGCACTACATGCTTAACGATAACATGAACAATTAAATGATTAAGTTCATTTCACGCCAGTCACCTAATCTGCCGGGTGAAGATAACTTGAGTTAAACACGACCTTCATACGATATAAACTTGGCGAAAATAATGTATTGTCCTACATTATTCAGAGCACAATTTCATCTGTGAAGAAGTTAACTTTATGAACAAAGGTTGTTCGCCTGTTACAGGTACAGCATTTTCTTCACGTTTATATCATGAAGACCAAAGCGACCTAAAACAATACCAAAATCACACCGTCAAGTCACCTGGCAAGTCAGTTTCGATTAAACATTGTTAAGCGGTATGTAAACTGGGTAAATATAAAGTTTTATAAAATACATTTGAAAGTGGGTCGACGAATACTCAAGTAGTTTAATTTGGCAATTCAGTAGGATTTTCATTGTCTCATGCTCTTTATGAATATGTACAGTTGACAAATTGTACATGCCATGTTAAGTTTTTCACTCTCGTCTTTTTACATTGCTGTATTTTACAAGAGGTTTATATGTAAACAACTTTTTTACTGTAGTTTATATGTCACATCTATGCCGTAAAGGAGGCAATTATACTTCATATATATTTATATATGTTCACTAAGGTAAAATATACTTTTAGTGTCACTAAAGCTAATGTTTAACATAAAGCACCAACATTTAGATTTATTGTTGCGTTTGTCAAGTGTACAGACGATTATAAGTGTATTTTATTAACTATATTCCAACTAGACTAAGTGTCACAAAATATTGCAGAACATTATGCATATGACGATTGATCTTCGGGAACTGCGAAAAGGTTGATTGATCTTCGGAAACTGCGCAAATGATGATTGGTCCTTAGTAACTGCTCTTATGACAATTGATACTCAGAAAACTGCGCATAGGACGATCGATCTTCGGAACAATGGCGCCTATTACGATTCACTTTAGGACAACTGCCTGTATGACGACTGCCTCGTACGACAACGATTCCTATTACGATTGTCTCATTAAACAACCACCTGAGAACAAATACCAGCATATGATAGATTGGACAATCTCCTCACAGCGATTACGTCACGCGTTGCTACTTAAATCTCTGCCCCCAGCAAGGATCACGTGACGATAGAGCATCACGTGAAGTAAACATGGCGGCCTCCATAAACACGCCACGAAAGAAAGTGAGTCAAAATTCATAATTTCATATTTTTTCATATTTTTTCATATTTTAAGTTACTTTTTTTTAATATGATAAATTAATATTTTTAAAGGAAAAATATAATATTTTGAGGAGATAAGTAACAAAACACACACACACACAAAAAAACACTATCCGCCTGTATTTGGGCGAAAAACTTGCTGGTGGCAGTGATATAATGCACTGTCAAGGGAAATAATCACTGCGAGGAGTTAGTAGATTGGGATGGGATTAGCCGGCATTTTTGCCGATACTGTGCAGCGACATTTCTTTCATTATAGCACAGTTGCACTTATAAGGTACGAGGCCGGTTCATTATACTGACGCCGACGAGTCAGGCGTAATGCTGTCCCCTTAGCCCCGAGCGTTGGGAGGGAAGCTACTACTACCAACTTTAAAGTCTTTGGTTTGATCAGGCCGGGGTTGGAAACCACGACCTCACTATTCGCAAGCCGACGCTCTACCACCTAAGCTATTGCGGCCGGTCTACCAGCATGGCATTGTCCCCGTAGGATATTTGCACCTTGGAAGATTTTGCGTACAACAAATGCATAGGACGTTTGATTCTGGGAACAACTGCCCATGTGACAACTGCCCCTTTATATTGTACATGCACAATGATTACCACCACATTAGAACAACTACAATGTACCCGTATGACGATTTCTCCTTAGAACAAATACCACAAGGACGATTGTTCCCACAGGACAACTATCACTGGGACGGTTGTCCCCTTAGATGGACTGCGCCTATGTATGACGATTGCCCCCATAGGACAACTACATGTACCACTAGGACGAGTGACCCTACCGCTAGAACGATTGCCATAGGACAACAGCCACTAGGATGGTTGTCCCCACAAAGGAACTACCACTAGGTCGATTGTCCCCATAGGGCAACAACATGTACCATTAGCACGATTGTCCCCATAGAATAGCTACCGCTAGGATGATTGTCCCCTAGGACAACAGATACAAAGACGGTTGTCCCCATAGGACAACTACCACTAGGACGATTGCACCCGTAGGACAACGATCACTAGGACGATTGTCCCAATAGGACAACTACCACTAAGATGATTGCACCCGTAGGACAACAGACACTAGAACGATTGAACCCATAGGACACCTACCACAAGGACGATTGCACCCGTAGGACAACTACATGTATCACAAGTTCAATTGTCCCCGTACGACAACTACATGTACCAGCAGAACGATGGCCCCCATATGACAATTAAGTGAACCACAAGAACGACTGTCCTATTAGGACAACTAACGCTTAGGCGAGTGTCCCCATAGGAAAACTACTTACACACCACTAAGGCTATTGACCCAATAGGACAACTTGCGCTAGGACAATTGACCCAATAGGTAAACTAGAATTCGGACGGTTGTCCCATTAGGACGACTGCCACAGGGACGGTTGTCCCCATAGGACAACTAATGCTAGGACGATTGTCTCAATATCACAACTAACAGTCGGACGGTTGTCCCCATAGGACAACTAGCGCTCGGACTTTTGTCCTATAATATAACTGCCACTGGGACAGTTGTTCCACGTTCTCCAACCCCAAAAGGTTAACTTTACCAATAGGTAAATAGGTCCTTAGAAATATTGCGCCCAGGACGATGTCCATTATTAAGACAGCTGTCTACAGGAATAATGATATATGACCATTTCAACATACACAAAAATTAGCAAATGCACAGGACAAACGTACTCACATGCAAGCAAAATGTAAAAGAACAAATCCGTGTTGAGTCATTTAACAAACAGGGCAAATCCAACAGCCGCCGCCCGGAACGGTCAGTCGGCCATATAGACCGACTAGGATGCTTAAATCGGTTTTACAGATCTCTTATCTCGCATATCCTGATAAATTTCTCAATGCAAGCAATAAAAAGAAAACCGATCTATTTGAAAAAATGTCCAAGTGCTGACGTTTTCTTTGATAAGTTATGACGAAAGTTATGACGTCATTGAAAAATTATGTCCACATCGTGTTTTGAAGATGTATTTGGGTATTATGCCTATTAGAAGAACTACACAAAAAAAAAACGTTGATTGTAAATGAAATTAACTTTTTGAATCAAGAAAGAAAATGATTAGAGAAGAGTAAACGTCTGTATCATCCATGGGAAGATGGAATTGAGGAAACAAAATCTAACGTCCATCAAAAGAAATACACGTAACAATCCTTAAAGGATGATTTAAATGACAACATAGATTACATGCAAGCTGAGATTTTTTACGACCGCCACACTGCGTTGTGATCATGAATAAAAATATATGACAAATTCCTATGAGCTTTGCAACATATACCAGATTTTTAAAAGGCCTCTCTATATATTTTTGTGGTTTCCTACAAATCAAGTAAAGAAAAATGTTATGTCAGTTTAAGTTTAAGAGAAGGGATTGTAAATTTTCTCATGTAAATCAGGCGAAAATGTTTTCCCACCATGAGCCAGGAAGGGGTTTTCCCCCACAACCTTCTTTGCATTATTTTGTATTTTGTATGCGTGGTAAATTTACATATCAATGTGTTTCTTATGTTGAGTTATTTTCAGAAGCCTGGCAAGAATCATTGAATCATTTTGTCTGAATTTATCGTATAGATAAAGATATATGATGCGTTTATGAAGACATGAATAGTTTGTTGTGTTTTACATCAACCCCCGCCCCCCATGAACGTCAATTTTGTCATATGATTGAATTAACATGATATTAAATACAATTTTTCCGGGTTTACAAGCGCGTGGGTTTGCATGCGTGTCTGTGTTTCGTGAATTTTTAAAGTTAATGTTTTTTATCTTCTGGAGTTCAGAAAGGAAATAATATAGAAAAAATATACAGTCAAATAATACGTTGGTGTCCGATTTCTTTTAATTTATGTAATGCAACATTGTTTTCGTAATTGTGTTATTTTCATATGATAAAAAAATGCTTTTAATAAAAATATAACACAGTTTAAAGTTTAAGCTGCTGAGACAACCAACTACACTATGTCCACCAGAACATGCATACAAACTGTTCATACTCTTCACTTTCTTGTCTTCAAGTTGTCAGCGTTTTATAGCAAAGCCTAAATGACGGTTATAAATGTAGACATGTTTCCTTCTTTAATGTTAATTCGGGAATAAACCTTAGGTTTCCCAGGGACGTGAATTATCTTTCAAATGTTAGAAATGGGGATAATTGTTGTTTTGCTTTAAAAAAAATACATTGCAGCGACCAGTTATGATCATTGTAGCAACGTCCAGCTTTTTGGTGGAGAAAGACCACAGACACATGTCTAAGAACCACCGGCGAACCGCAAGTCAGCTGAAAGTCCGTCTCACATTACGTCCTTCGCTCCGAACGGGACTCGAACCCACGCGGTGAGAGGCTTATCAGAGGAGTTACAAATCGACGACTCTACCAATACGCCACGGGCGCCCCACCCAATCTTGTTTAAAACACTACATGTATATAATTGGCATACATTTAGAATATATTACACCTATGCCATTTATTGTACACAAGAGACATGAAGTTACCACATTGGAGACATAGAAGACTGAGTCGACAGTTCAATTTGTGCTCAGTTGCTATTAGAAATTCCGGGTTAAAAATGATTTCTAGATTGCTGGAAAGGCGTTCTGGATATAACTGGATATAACTTTACGTCATTTCTTTTTCAATTAAGATTATAAATTGTATTTGACTACCCGGTGCCCCCATCTCAGCTGATGCAACTGTTTCAATTCTGTTTCAAGTAAATACGTTTTTCTTTCAGGTTTAACAATGTGACGCAAAAACAACAACAACAAACAACACACAAACAAACAAAAACACCAATAAGCTGTATATGTTCATCGTTTGGTTAACCGTGTTGGGATATGTTTTCATTTTCACAACCCACTGCTTAAGATTTATCGGACTTTTAATTATTTCTCAGTATTTACGATTATAACATTAACTTTAAATTTTCGTCGCAACCAATCTCAGAACAAAAAGTCAACCAGAGCTGTACGCGCAATACATTCTCACAAACCGTCCCAAAACATTGACAATTGAACTTTAAAAATTATAAACAGGGGTAGTGAATTAATTTAAAAAATACTCGCGTCTCATTGGCTGTGACGTCACGGTAAGTAAGCATTATCGTCTATTGCAAATACCCTTCCGCGTTAATGTAAACTTACTTATATATTCACAAACGAAGCTTTTAAAGGTGGTATCCAATGGTTTGGACCAAATATTTTGTACTTAAATCGCAAAATAAGTAATTGTTACCCGAAAAGGTCCTACAAAATGCTTTTCAATGGTACCATAGATGTGTGTAAAAAGAGGAGCATAAATCCCTACTCATCATCGCAAACGGATACATGTATTTCCTATTTGGGCCACGCGATATCCACGATGGATATTTTAAAACTTACCTGTTCCGTCATCCGAATAGTCCGCTCTGACGTCGATATCTATTTTTAGCCGTGGTCGCTATCATGGTTATTTACAGGTTTGGAAAGAATGAATATTTAGAGTGATTTATTTCGAAATGTATGTGTTTAACATTATAGTTAGTGTTTAAATGTGTCATTACTTAGCCTAGTGAGTGAGTGTATGCACAGATTATACCCAAGTCTTCTAAAGCAATGGAAATATTTTGTTGCTTGCACTTGATATAGGCAAACTGTCGGGGTACAACTTTTAAACTTTATGTCTATGCACCAACCCAACTACATAAACATGAATCGATACAGGTTAGTCAAATAAAAGTCGTGTATAATTCATAGGTGTTAGGATTCACATTATTTGTTTGTTTATTGGGTTAATCGTCCCACCAAACAGAATTTCAGTTATCTGGAGACAGTGTTCACTTGAAGCAGATATAGTGTTGCCTTCACTGTGTTTAGCATGCAGTGAACACCTCACATGATACCACACACAGTCACAAAATCCTGACACCGGGCCAACTAGTCGTGGAACTACCCTTGAGCGTTAGCAAGGGAGCTGTACCTGCATCACATTATTTGCTACAGTCTATGCTATGTGAACATGCCTTCGTATGTAGTTTGATGGTTTATGTCGTAACTGGATAATAAAAACCTAAAATAAGTGTAAATGGCTTCAGTGAGGTGTTGTAGAAGTCACGGCTTACTGATTCTGTTTTTTTCATTTTATGAGTATATGTTTCAAAGTCGCAATGATCAGGGAAGTCCCCGTGACAAGACGCCTTGTGGGACCTGTATCTTTAAAGATATGACAAACTTCCCTTTACTTGTTGTGAAATATACATGTATTAGGAGTAAAGATTAATTTACAAGAATGACTCTTTTTGTATAATTTATATTTACGAGCTGAATAATATAATTAAATAATGATTTTATTGGGCATTATTTTACATTTCTATAGGGTGCCCGTGAATTAGTGGTACAGTCGCCGATTTGTAACACCTCTGACTGCTTAGCCTCTCACCGCGTGGGTTCGAGTTCGGGGCGAAGTACTTAGTGTGGGATCGTCTTTCCCATGACCGGTGGTTCGCCGGTGGTTCTACCCAGGACAGATTGGCAAGACAGGCCGACGGGACTACCTGACATGAAAGGCCAACGGGACTGACCGATAGAAGTGGTCGAAGTGAATGACTGGCAGGACAGGCCGACTGGACCGATTGACAGGACAGGTCGACTGGACCGATTGGCAGGACAGACCGACTGGACCGATTGAAAGGACAGCAGACTGGACCGATTGACTGGACAGCCGACTAGACCGATTGACAGGACAGACCGACTAGACCGATTGACAGGACAGACCGACGGGACCGATTGACAGGACAGGCCGACTGGACAGGCCGACGGGACCGACTGACAGGACAGCCGACTGGACCGATTGACAGGACAGACCAACGGGACCGATTGCCAGGACAGGCCGACTGGACCGATTGACAGGACAGCCGACTGGACCGATTGACAGGACAGACCGACTAGACCGATTGACAGGACAGACCGACTGGACCGATTGACAGGACAGACCAACGGGACCGATTGACAGGACAGGCCGACTGGACCGATCGACAGGACAGCCGACTGGACCGATTGACAGGACAGACCGACTAGACCGATTGACAGGACAGACCGACGGGACCGATTGACAGGACAGGCCGACTGGAAAGGCCGACGGGACCGATTGACAGGACAGCCGACTGGACCGATTGACAGGACAGACCGACTGGACCGATTGACAGGACAGGCCGACTGGACAGGCCGACGGGACCGATTGACAGGACAGCCGACTGGACCGATTGACAGGACAGACCAACGGGACCGATTGACAGGACAGCCGACTGGACCGATTGACAGGACAGACCAACGGGACCGATTGAAAGGACAGCCGACTGGACCGATTGACAGGACAGCCGACTGGACCGATTGACAGGACAGGCCGACTGGACCGATTGACAGGACAGGCCGACTGGACCGATTGACAGGACAGCCGACTGGACCGATTGACAGGACAGGCCGACTGGACCGATTGACAGGACAGCCGACTGGACCGATTGACAGGACAGACCGATTGACAGGACAGCCGACTGTACCGATTGACAGGACAGGCCGACTAGACCGATTGACAGGACAGTCGACTGGACCGATTGACAGGACAGGCCGACTGGACCGATTGACAGGCCAGGCCGACGGGACCGATTGACAGGACAGACCGACTGGACCGATTGACAGGACAGGCCGACTGGACAGGCCGACTGGACCGATTGACGGGACAGGCCGACGGGACCGATTGACAGGACAGGCCGACGGGACAGATTGACAGGACAGGTCGACGGGACCGATTGACAGGACAGGCCGACGGGACCGATTGACAGGACAGGCCGACGGGACAGATTGACAGGACAGGTCGACGGGACCGATTGACAGGACAGGCCAACGGGACTGACTGACAGGATAGACCATCTGGCCACCTGGACTGACTGTCAGAACAGGCCGAAGAGACAGACCGACATGACTGACTGGTAAGACAGGCCAACGGAACCGGTTGATATGTCAGTTCGACAGTACCGATGGCAGGAAAGACCATCTGGACTGTTTGAGAGGACAAGCCGACGGGACTGACTGGCAGGACAAACCGATTAAACCGATTGACGATACAGACCTACGGGACTATCAGAATGACACGACTTACTGATGGGCGGACTTGATTTTTCAGACTGACTGACCGTTCGGAATGAGAGACCTGTTTGACTAAAAGGACAGACCGACAGACCTTACCTTACCTAGTAATATTAAAAACAGTAAGCCTGCTTGATGAGTTGGTATTTAAGAAGTCGACTTCAAACATGCTTTTGACGAGTCACCAAATTAAAATTCGTTTAACACCTTCCGTGCTTCTGCCATACGTGTAAACTCTTAAATATTCTCGCCAGTATATAGTCTACATGGTAAAGTGAAATTCATGTTGCAAAAGAAACATACGATAAAGTAAGCGATAAAGTAAGCAGACCTTTTGCAATACATTTACATGCACAAGAAATGGGGAAGTAATCAGTACAATGCTTTTCAATTTTATATAAAGAAGTTATTTCCCTTAAATTATGGACATGTGGTTGCATTTTCGTTACATATGATATGCAAGAAAGTATACAGATTTTGTTTGCCGATGATGCAGTAAACTTAGCTGATATTATCATTCGATTACAGAGTTAAATTAAAGATTTTTGTGATTAAAGAAAAGAGAATGTAGAATGTTATCTTTAGAAAAAGCAGCCTATTTCCGTTAGAATATGAGTAAGGGAGCCATTAGTAAAATGCAATGAATGTTAGATGTAAAGTATATGTGGAGTATATTTTGCTCACAAACAATTATGTCCTAAAAGTTAAAGAAAAAAAATGTAACAAAAGCGAAACTAATTGAATTTATTCAATCAGAGTTCCGGTAAAGGAATATTAAGAAAAATACTATTTATCAAGATATATACTTTTATATGGTTCTGAAAAATACGTTCGCAGAGTTTAAGGTACAGTAGACGGAATACAGTGCAAGTAAAATAGTAAAATGCAGTACTGTAAATATTACAAGCACGCACGCACATACACAAACACGCACGTAAGCACGCACGAACACACGCATGCGCACATACACACACAACAACCGCAACACAACCACCAACAAGAAAAAAAACAAAAAAAAAAACGCACATTAAAACACAAAACATAACAAAAACAACAAAAACAAACAACAAATCACCCACACAAACACAGCCACACAGAAATTACAAAAAATAAACAAACATCATCAACAACAACAACAAACAGAACAACACCGTGGAGAAAACCCAATCATGTTTGCATTTTGAAGCGATAATTCGACGGAAAGATACAAACTGAAACTATGAAGTTTGTATTTTAATTGATTTTATTTACAACTCTGTTATTTATATATCCAAAAGGTTTTTAAAAGTCTGTCTTGTTTATAAATCCAATGCAGTTTTAAAAACAAATATAGTCAAGTATATAATATTAAATCACTAGCCGAAAAAATGATGAAGAATGAAAAAGTCTCTTTACACTAAAGTGTCTAATATGGACATATATTGAGACACGCGCCAAGATTGAACACAACAACACAAGGGACAGTCGTGACGGCTCATCTAATGTGTTTTTAAATCTGGGCACTGGTCCAAATATTTCCGTATCGGACACTTCAATGTTAATAACCAAAAAATATTTTAACTACAATGGAGCTTATATTTTTCACTGACGGTTAATATATCTGTGGCTGGTGACTGTGATTTGTTTTTTTAAGAATGTCCTCTCAATAATACATTTGGTACATTTTGCCAAACATTTAAAATTGTAACAATCATTACCTTTGCACTTTGGCGTGTAGGTACTTTCATAACAACATATGTAACATGTTTTAATATATGATGTTGCATTTTCATTTTCATAAATTTGTAAAATTTGGAGTCATTTACACGTAAAAGTGAACAATGTCCACTGCATACTAGGTATTGTTCCATTAAGTCACTTAGGTGTGTTGAGCTATTAATTGGTTAGTTTATTTTAAAAAATATCTTAGTTTCGGCTTGAAGAATAAACCACATTTCAATTAGACATTTTTTTAAGAATGTGTGACTCTTATAAAAACATTTAGATATAGTTTTTGCAGTTGTTCTCAAGAGATCGACAGGATTATAATGTTGGCGATTATGATTAAAATTATAATTCCTTTATTTAATAGTATATACTGATCCCTCACAACGTGAGCTATGAGCAAGCATGTTAAGACAGCATATTTAAAACACGTATGAGTATGCTTATAAAGTTTATATAAGTTTCATACGTTGCAAACGAACTAATATAGCTCACCGTCATCTCACAAATAACCTCTACACATCTTTAGCTATTTTTGTATATACGGTGTAACAAAAGTGCATCGCTCCTTAACATTCTCAAGATGCTGAGGCAGCAGCGCTGGCCAAAGATTCCTTACCAGCGGTAAGTTTCCTCTTTCCTTCCTCCTATGCTTACAGCCAGCTTACTCTTCTCTCGCAATCTCATTGAAGAATTATTATTGAACATAATCAGATACATTGTATATACAAACAAATGTAAATAGATCTTCACAAAATATACAATCAGAAAAGATGAGGTACAGAAACTTATGGTCAACCAACATTAACACAATGTATCTCTTCTTGGAAATTAAATAAAGGTAAATTAAACATGATATTAGGGATCTGAGAAAATTCGGAAGTATATTTAAGCGTGTTTCTGCCTTTTCTTGAATTATTTTATAAATTATACCACTAAGGTAACCTGAAGATTAACTAAATACAAATAATAGCAATATCTTCAAAGATGTATTGTTTACCTTATATAGCCTCATTACTGAACATTTTATAAACTTAAGGTTTTATTTAAGACGCTAAGCATTTTTTTGGAAATACTTTAGAAAACACTGTTGTATGGCGCCATGAAATATGCATAGAAGCTAACAGAATGACGTGGTCAAATTATCAATCACAAATAGTACATGTTCAAAGGAGACCTCGAGGTGCCGCTGATACCGTTATTCCGACTTTAAAGTTTCTAAAATAAATGGTTTCAGAAAATATTGAAATTTACAACAAGCCCACTCGTGAGGCACAGTTTTTGAAAATGGTTATTTTAATATTTTTTTTTCTTATTGCATGCTTTTAGCCTATTAAATAGTACGTGATCGTCTTTCTAAGCATGACGTTGTAATAAATGGATACATTATGGTGTTAATCTCATTATGCTTATATCAGCAAAAGACACATGTGCTGAAAGTCTATAAGTGCGTTACAATGACATCAGCAGAGACGGGTTCATTTACATGTATACGAATAACCCTACCAATAAAAATGGCATGTACAATTAATAAAGGCGTTGTGATCAGACGTAAGGCCGCCTTTGCGAGGTCACGCTAACATTGTTCTACCCGACCAATACATGTATTTCAATTAAAGACTGTCATGTATAATATCTCGTATTCGTTTAATGTTCATATGTTTATAACCCTTTTACTATACACCATTGGCTAACAGGTTATAACGTTAATTATCTATGTCACAACAAACAATTACACATACAATTGTTCCGAACAAGTTCCATTTGCACTTAAAATAAGATAGAGCGTGAATATTTTATCGAACAATTAAGTCATTTTAATTCTTTTCCTGCTGACACTATTTCATGTATATTTCAGAATGCTTTGTCATACATTCAGACACGGACAATAAAAACAAACACAGTGTCTAAACAGCAATTGTTCACCTAAATGTTGATGAAGTTGATTGGGAAAATATGTTAAATTTGACTGTTGTGACAATGAATGAGAATATAAGAAACCAGAAGTCTTACCAGATGAAATACGCAATCGGAAAACTCTATATACATATAACGTGTGAATAACAAACATTTGAACGTTAATACTTGCTCTGTTCGGCAGGATGTTATTATAAGCCTTTAATGAAAAACAAGAAACTCCAACAGTGACATATTCAGTGAAAAAATACATAATTATACATGTATAAACGCGCACTAATAAAACACATAAAATATCAGGTTATTGTGTTGCCAGTTATCTCGAGAAATAAATTGACATAATATTTCGGATATAATATTATAAAGTAACACGGCAATTTATTGCATGTTTTGTATGAAATACAAATGTGCATCCGCAATGTCCGATATAAAATTCAACTTCACTTATTGTATAAATCATTGACCAGATGTTCTAAGAAGAAATTTACTTTCTCAATAAACTCATTATAGAATAATAAAAAGATGGTAAATAGCAATTACAATATCTGTATATAACATGTGTTTGCTGTTTGATTCAAAAGACAAGAACATACTTATTAATCTCGCCCTTTTTATCAAGAAAGCAACCTTAGTAAGAAGGAACATAAGCGTTAATAATACATAAAGTTCATTCTCAAATTTTGTTTCTTTGATTTTTTATAATGTAACTTTCACATAAAAAAGCTCAATATTTTGTCATTAATATTTCTTCGCTTCCATATTAATAACTAAACCGGATACTATATTTGTATATTGTATATATAATACGATGATGTACATGAGTACAAATCTGAATAAAATATGTTCTGTTCTGTTCAATATCCTTTACCTGTTATTAGCATTAATTGATGTGCAACGAAATAGTTTGTACTGATGTACGTACTGTTCATATGTTAATGAATACAGAAACGACCAATCAAGATATCTTTCAATAAGAAACTTCAACAGAATATTATTAGACAGCATGTTATTAGAGTGTCGTGATCATAAACCGTTTAACATGGTACATTTACTCAGATTTGTTAATATAAGGGAATTCGAATAGGATGTATATTCGGTATTCGTGTCATTTCCATTGTACACTATTTTTAAATTCGTTATTTTTTGGCGTTCATATGTAAAATAATTTCCGTGCAAAAATCTTAGTTCTGCTAAACCATTAAAAGGAGTGTCTCAGCAAAAAATTGAGAACATTTTTCTTTTGCAGGCATGAAACGTCTGCCAGTGTGTCGTTGTCGTTATTGAACGGTACACTACAAAATGTGTTGATAAGTTTGTTAATTTACTTGTTTGGGTTTTCCGGCACAACGAAACTTAACAGGTCACACGGCGCCGAATACAAAGCTGTTTAATTTGAATAAAGAATAAACAGGCTAAAACTAAACTATGTTAGTAAAATATAGAAAAAAACCCCAACACAAATATATCAGAAAAGTTTGTCTAAAGATGGAATCATACATACTGATGAGTATAAAATCCAGGGAGGAACGTCAGGTAACTTGTATTACCTGGTGATGGCTGCAACATTACAATAACTTACATAAGTACCTGTATAGTAGTGTTAGATTTTATAGCAATCATAGAAGTAGAAGAACACGAAACATGCCTTATAAAATTAGACAGACTTGCTGTTTTTGTAGAATTGCAATGGTCATTTGAATTAATTTTGCACGAGATTCTTGTTGTTGTTTATTTAAAAAAAAACACAACATGATACGTTTATGCAAAAGGTAACAACAAAAACAACAACAACAAAACACAACATAAAACTTGTTCTTTCTCTTCGTAGGTGTACCAAATTTCCAGTAGATATTTGGCATTATCTGTAGCCTTTTAGGGCAATAAAACGTAGTACTTAATTTAAAAGAAAAAGTAGAAAAAAGAGAAAAGAGAAGATTTATTGCAAAGTTGGTGATACTTTTATAATCTAGTGATCTGCAGCAGAAAAATACACATTCGCATAGTATTTTGTTTGCATTTAAGTGTTTATTTATCAGGCTAGTTTACTTTAAATTGTATGAAGAAATGTTTCGAATTTTCCATCGTTTTATTTTTAATTTTACCTCGTTTTTGAAAGTAAGAAATTAAATGGATGTACCCAGATACATAACGTATATCCTCTGTATCTTTTAAACTAAGGAAGTTGTTCCACAATATTGCCTGCAAACATACACATTATTATGTCAAGATAACTCCTGTCTAACAATTTCATTATTTTACCAAATAACAACAACAACCACAACAGCACATGATTATCTGTTTAACCACAATCAGTGTGGCGGAGATAGAGCCAATAACATAGTTTTTAAAGGTTAACACCAGATATGTCATAAATAAAATGATGCTTTCGAACGATTCATTCGATATAATACACGATAGTTGAAGCGGCGCCAACGGCGCTGTTTTTGGACAAACTTTTCATACGCTTGCTCCGTGGTTTCTCGACATCCTGCTGTCCGAAAGACAGCTCTGATTTAAAATATTAATAATACCAAGTCAATAGCAGGAATTTATCATACGATTTAAGAGATAGGAGCAAAAGCAAAGTATGGCACACTGTTTTGGGTGTCTTTGGGGCGATAATGATATTTAAGTAAAAAGACATTTTGCTTACATTTTTCTGTCATGCTTTACAAGTAAATACGGATTACCATATATCTCAAGTGTGGCTATTTAAGTAAAATAAAACAATGAAGTCCCCATAGGAAAGGTGACATGATCCGACATATAACAGCCACGGTTAGGAGGCAATGTTATTGCTCCAACCTGTTAACCAGTCTCTTGCAACATGTTCTGAGTATCTATTACAAAATATAAAATTTCTTTAAATTTTCTCAGAGAAACCAGTCGGAAAGTGCGATGTTAGTTCTCTGCAAATCAGTTTAAGCATTCCATTAATTTTTTTTACTGTTTATTGTAATAATTCATTCGCATCTTCAAAATGCCTGAAAGGACACAAAGTTTGTCACTTAAGTATATAACTGTGATGGTCACATGTCATGTTTCGAAAAATCTGAATATGTCAATCATTTATTTCAATTCTTGCAGATTCTTAGAAAATTCAAATAATTTCCAATTTAAAAAAAATTGTGTTTGTACAAGACCCATGATGAATCGATGGAAACATTTTCGAAATAATTGTGATTTTAATATTTTAGGACCGGTCCCAAAGCGACAATGTGGCTACCATTCGACTCTACAAAATCAAGGAAATTATCGGTCCTTGAGAACCTTTTTGATAGTGATGGAAGCAATGTTTTAACATTAAAAAAGACGTGTTTTTACCTTCATATCTTGCAAGAATGAAGGGCATATATATTATTTCTCCAGTTTGTACTGTCTAAATTTAACAAAAACATTCATTTTTAATTTGTCATACATCAAAGAAGAAACAGACAGGTGCCTAAATATGGTAATATTTCAAATCATAATAGTTGATAAAACGCGTTTAAAGCAGCGTACCCTATATATCACTTAAATGATTATGCTTGTGTACTGTACGTATATAAAATAAAGTAGTATATAGTAAAATGAGTTACGGTAGCCGTTGTAGGGAGTTGTCGTTCTTGAGAGGGAAAATACTTTGAAAACGACAGGGGGTAAATTGAACTGACGTCCAAGAGAGGTATTCCTCTCAGGGAGGTGTCGTTTGGAGAGGGAGCACTGTATCTTCGTGAAGCGTAAAAAAACACGTGTTACGACTTTAATAAATGATATTTTATCTTAGATACATGATAATTGTAAGTGACGTTTTTAATAAAATTGTGTATTCGCATGATTTAAATCAATGGGCAAAGGGAAATATCAAATTCTAGACTTACGTAGTAACATAAGTATTATCTTTTCTTGAGTCATGATCCTTGTAGATCGTTTTTCATTGGCTTATGCTTCAACCACTAACCACTCGACAACAGATCATTTTCAAATTATTTTCCGACATAAACCTTTTGATGTAGAAGTTTATGCTACAGGAAATTATATTTCCTTAGTTAAGTATTTTACTTTATTCTTTAATAAATTACCATTAGTAACATTTAACTGAATGATTAACTATACTCATTGTCTTTCAAAAGAGTATTAGTAAACTAATTTGTCTAAACTGTTTTCTTTTTATTAACATGTTTAAAACATGGTGTAAAGATATTTTCCATGTATTCCTACAAGAGCTCGAATCGATCATGCAAATGTTTTTAACTTTTTACTTTGTGTTATACCATTTGCTTTTTCTATTTATAGATCGTTACTATTATGACCATCATCCACCCCCCATCTTCCATTAAACAAAAACACATCGGTAGAAAGACATTTTGTTGTTGAACTTCTTAAACCCATCTAGTCCGGAACAATAACACAACTCATCTAATAAGTACACTAAACATGTTTGTAAGAGTATCATTAAATATTTCAGCCCATGACACTACCCTTAGACAATAAACAATAGTGTCACGAAAATATCAATATAAAAAAACAGAACAAAATACAACAACAAACAAAACAAAACAAAAACAAAACAACAACAACCATAAACAACAAAACCCACTTCAAAACAAAAGCAACAAACTGCAACAACAACCACTATCCCGCCCCCACCCCTTAAAAAATAAAAATAAAAATAAATAAATAATCAAACACGGAGTACGTGGTATTGTTATATAAAAAAGAGCTTTAAAAATGTATACGGCGTTGGTGAGGCATTAACATACAGAATTTTATCGCGTTTATGTTTTTATTGAAACTAAATTGGTAAGAACAAGGATGCCAAGATAATATACATTTAACAACAGTCACTTGCTCTGTCTGCGCCTCATAATTCTGAAGTGCCTCGCATAATAGACACTATAAAATTCACAAATCAGTGTGGGTGTAAATGTTGTGTTCAGTTGCATGTGGCAGAGATCAAGTTTAATCAAATGTAGAATCAATTGACATTTTAGGAACTATACAGACATACTGTAAGAGATTAATTTAGAATTGTTTATGATTTTTAATAACCGCCCGCTTCCCCCGTGGAAGTCTAATAGAAACAATACTATGTATGGTGATGTCTGGAACTTCCACCAATGCGAGACGTGGTATTTATTCGGGTTGACTTTGCGTCAGCATTTGTTGAGTTGATCAAAAGTAAAAAAAAATATAAGTTACGTACACGAAATGTACTTAAATTATTATTCGTCACCACGACAAAACGTTAATTTGCGGTTTTATTAAATGATTAAAAATGCAATCTTGATAAATTGTGCAAAAGTCAATTTAAATAAACACTGAAACAACTAGTAATAAAAAAAGGCTGATGATTTAGAAATGACTATGCCGTGAACACCAGGCATGATACCACACCCAGTTCCATAATCCTGACACCGGGCCAGCCAGTCATGGAACTACCCTTATATTTGCTTGAGTGTTAGCAAGGGATCTATACCACTACCACTTTTAACGACTTTGGTATGTCGTGGCCCGGAGATCGAACACGGGGCCTCCCGTACCTGGAGCCGACGATGTACCGAATGCGCTACAATGTCCAGTGTTTTAAAATGCATGACACTAAAACGTTTCTTCCATACCGCATCATCGACACATTTAACAATCGTCACTGAATGTACATGTAACTGCTAAAAAGTACATTTACATTCGGCACTTTTGGCCTTACATGCATATGGTCTTTACACGCTCCTAGTACTTTAATTCCAAAAGTCAGTCATTTTGTATACTGGCACTTTGGTAAATATCATATAGCACTTTCCGTCGAAATGTTGCAAATCTAATTATGCTGTGTTTATTGTCTTTAAGTGTAAACATTTACATGTTTGTACTTTCCAAAGACACTAAAGCCAAGAAGCAAGAGAACAACATCCATTTCAAATAGCCATAAAGCCATGACATTCAGGGATAGAAATTGGGTTTTATATCAGGTCGGCGTCTCGATGACTGTTTTTTGTGGCCAGTTCTGTCACGAAGAAACTATGTAACGCTATTCTGTGAACCTTAAGCCATTTCCTTGAATAGATTCCATCTTTTTATTGAATTGCAGACTCACATTGGCCATTTTTAATACATTTACTGTCCCTTACTCCGGTAATTATGCATTTTCTAAATATCAAGCTGCATGTTCGATTCCGCTTTAAGTTTAAGTACAAATATTTAATGCATTTAGCAACATTATTATTTTACGGAGGACTGACATTGTATTATAGTTCTTTATGAAAACACAACTGCAAATCATTTTGTACTG
Source organism: Sinonovacula constricta (assembly GCA_007844125.1). Classification (NCBI taxonomy): domain Eukaryota; kingdom Metazoa; phylum Mollusca; class Bivalvia; order Cardiida; family Solecurtidae; genus Sinonovacula; species Sinonovacula constricta. The sequence goes on along the minus strand of CM017559.1, from coordinate 40,224,570 downwards.
AAGTAAAACTAAGACATTCAAAACACAATGGTGTTCATCCGGACCGGTGCCTGAGACTGGTGGGTGGTTAAATACATTAAACGAACAGCCTTTGCTTGCAGATCAAAAATTGCCAGGTCCAATTCCCGACAGGTGAATCGAAGGACTTGAACAGAAAGATTGGCAATAATAGTTTCCCTTTTTGGCACTTCATGATTAGGAGGATAGAGTCAAGACTGCTCCGTGGGTGTCTGGCTAATGTGAACAACCGTATTCAGTCTCAGGAGGACCTCAAAACTAGCGCCGCGCATGCGCCCGGCGTCTTTATGTTATCGTTTCAGAAAAAGCCTTGTGGATGGCGCCACGTCGTTCTTTAAACAAATGAGATGAGGCGCTTTTATACATTTATCATTCAAAAAAAAAATTCTGTTCCGTTCTTCTGTTTATGTTCGGATTCCTTCCCTTGCGTCCAAAGACTACTCTTTACTGCTTAATCTGGTTTGGATACGATTTTTGTGCGTTTGTGTACTAATAACCATTAAACAGCTTTTTATGTTTTGTTGTATCTTTACCAAAGGAGTTTTTAATTTGCAGACTTCTTTCATTTCAGGATTACCTGCCCCTTTCTAATCTATACTCCTATGAAAGTTTGAAACAATCTTCTATGTTTCAAAAATAGACACTTCTCTCTTTCTATCTGGCATCAATCCGTTTACTCACAACTATGACACTCAAAATTTAACTTTTATTTATTCAGTTTGTCTTCATAGCTGTATTCATATTTGTTTCTGTATAACATTTGAAGTGTTATACACATATGCATATATTACCTTAAGGCATGAAAATCAAACACAAACCGTGGAATCAATTTGCCCTCGATACGTTGCGTTTTGTTGATTTTTATCGCTATTTTTCTCTTCTTTTTTCGTGTATCATTTGTGCTTGGAAGCAGCCTGGACCTACATGTATAATAATTCCAGGAAAGAAGAATAGTTGACCCACTATATTAAGACATACGTTAGCCAATAAGTAAACAGAACTACTATGTTTTCCCGCACAAACAGGAAACTTCGATGAAGGGAGGCTGTTACATGGCTATTCGTTCAGACAGATGTTTATGCATCGATACATGTGGCCATACCGATTATGAATTGAGTTCAAACCAACATAAACAAGTTTATGTAGGTAAAAGTAAATACATGTTCATTTATCACTTACCAATGTCAGGCTGCTGAACACTAAGTTGGTGGCATTGTGAAGATTTTATAACAACAAAGTTTTGTTGTTGTTTCGATGGTTCTTTTATTAAGCAAAATGAATCTTTGCTGAGCAACAGCTCGACGGCAATCTTTGATGTTTCGCCTCTATGGTTTCTTTAATACTCACAAGAGAAGTCCGACGTATACAACGCCATATATAAGACAACGTCCTTTACTACACGTATAACATATATGGACGTTTTAGACTTTTTAAAGCTTCTGTATCTAATTCACCATTATTTTTATTCAGCTTTACACGTGCATTTGATATAATCCACTGATATAATCCGACTGGTACATGTACAACCATATTTACAATTTATACATAAACAGTCAGCTTTCACTTATGATTTTAGTCATTAAACTTTAGTTAAAATGACTGTGGGGACCAGTTTATTACCTATAAACAAGCCACCATTCCAATGACAAATATATGCTGTAAGTATTGATGTCTGTGTAAATTAGTACGATGAACTTATTCGAATGAGGTGTAAAACTTCATTAACATTATGTGTGTTGCACCATACATGACGCCTTTTCTCTCTTCACTACCGACTTTGCATCTTCATGTTAAATACCCAATATGCATGTAGTAACATGTATAACGCAGTACAATTACATTTAATAAGTAGGTTCTGAGAACGCGTTTCATAAGTCAATGCCGCGCCAAAAATCATCAATTTTGTACAAACTTCTGTTCTTGGTTCCGGGAATTTTTCAATCATAGTATGATCTAGTTATGTACCAACATAATTTGAGAGGTGGACATGTTATTGTAATGATCATTAAAGATGGGTATATTTAATTAAAAGTTATATTACTTTATAAGCTTATATATTAACAGCAAATTCGATTTTGTTCATATAAGAAATTTCAAAAAGGTTAACAACAGTATAATTCTAGTTTATTAACTTGTCAGATTTATGTTCTATTTGTTATTTGCTTAACTTTCTTTATGGTGTTATAGAAATTGTTAATATAACATATAAGAAAATTGATCTTTATCTTTTTTGATATAGAAATTCACTTATTCTCTAAAAGAGGCTGAACATACTCAGAAATGGATACACGTATAACAGTAACCGTGTCCCTTATATATATATATATGTTTACAGCTATTTTCTCAGTAGCATAGTGACTGAAAATTTTAATAATGATTCGTTTTGTAATTGATATTCTTAAAACTTAAATGAACACTTAAGTGTTTAACATGTCTTTTCTTGTAAATAATTGTATTGCTTATCTCAGCAATATAAGATACAATGCATGTTAATAAACAGGTGGATTTAACGGGAACGGATCGGATAAGCGTACACATGTATATCAATAACCATTCCATAGCAAATGACATGTCTAATTAGTACGGCGGCATGATCAGACGTTGAGTTACCTCACGATGTCATACTGATATTAGCCTATAAGCCCTCAATCAAGTCATTGCAACCTATATGATTCCTGAATGATGGAACTGTTATACTGCTACATTGTATAATAAGTATATTAAGAGTTCCTTTGCTTCAGCCGTGTTTATAAAGAATATTTCACTGTATATCAGTTTGAAAATACAAACCCGTATTCAGGAATATACACAATTTTATTAGTCTTTTGAATGTTTATCCAATCTGAAAATAATTCGTTATTTTCTGCAAAACAGTTTCAATATTTTTGCAATTTTTACCAGTTTTTCTATAATTAACTGAAATACCTAAATTGAAGGCGATTTAAGCAAACACTTCGATTATATTTTTGGGTGCTAATTAAATTTTGAGTTTAACATAAAGTAACATACTGTATACATGTGAAGACAGTCGTCAATTCGTGCATTATCTTCAAGTAAGTTCATGTATAAAGCTCATGCAATATTTTTCAATTACATATCTCAGGCCACTTCATAAAGAGGTGATTGGCATGTTCAGTGTGCCAACGCATTATTTTATAATCACACAGTGATGAAACTGACAAAGACTAGTGAATCCATCATATTATCTTGTCGGCAATCTTCTTAAAAAAAGATGAAACATAATTAATCTAAATGCAAATGAGTAACACGATATTATATGTGAATTACATGCCCTATATGGAACATATTAGCAATTGCAGCATTACATTGTAATTTGCTTCTAATATTTACATCATCATCATCATCATCATCATCATCATCATCATCATCATTGCATCACATAAAAGTCAATGTTATTATTATACAAAAACTATTTGCCCATTTTAGTTGTGGTTCTCTCAAAGAAATAACCATGTTAAATTAAGAGACCAAATGTCTTAAGAGGTCATTTTAGTTCTTTCCCGTCGATGGTCTTTTTATACAGGTTTGATTGTATTCTTTGCTATGAACACACTTGCTTAAAATGGTTCTTATGACACTTATGTCATTGATAACTGACGTTAATTGATTTAGTTTATAATCAATTATACATTGTATAAAAATATTAATAATGTTTTTAGATAGAGATTCTTTTTTTAAATAGGTGTTGGGAGCATCACCATTAATAACCAAACAGAACATGTTTTGATGCGTTTAAAATTACATAGTTATCTTTTTATATATTTACAGAGCATACATTGATATACCTTTGCTTTTTTACATATATATTCAAGTCAAAAACATAATTTAATTCAACGTCTGTCAAAATGACGTCTTGTTTTATCTAAAAGATTTAATCATCAGTAATTTACCAAAGATAATCTTCTCTTAGCCATTTTATAATTTACCCTTAGAGGTTGGCTTTTACCCTTAGATAAAAGACTTGATTAAAGTTACTTCTGAATGAGACAGTGTACAAATGCCTGTTTTAAGCTAACCTAAGTCGCTTACTAATCTACTTAAACAGGCCCTGTTCACTTGAGTGTATGGATATTAAAACAGTTTCGTCTTGCTGAAACTGTCGTATAATAGGTGTAATAGCAACGGTCAGAACATTCTTTACCATAGCTTACTGACAATTTAAGATGCTTAAATATTTGTCCATAGACAAGAAGTTATGTGGAATTCAATCTATTCGTATCCATTTCGACGTGTTTTTTATCTCAGTTTAGGTAAAATCGATGTACTTACCTGCGACTATTGTTTTGTTTACTTTTCAGTCTGATATATCGAAGGCTCATTGGTAAAAATCTCAATGTGATATCACATCATGGATTGCTTCTTGCAAAAATCAACAAAAAAATCGCACTTGGCACAGCACACGGATTTAAACTAAGATCAAAACTCTTAAAATCTGTTGTGACCTGTTTAAATAATAGACCGGTGGCGATGTAAGTCCTTAGTTTTCTCTCATTTAATGAACTACCTGCCTATTTAGGCCCATATTTTACAAACTCCACTACTGTAGCTAGAAAATTTAGACAATTTATCATAAGTCATTATAAATATGTACTATATATCTAACAATTCTAAACAATAATACTGTGCTATGTAAACATATTAAGTCTGTGCTAAAATATGTGTACTATAAATATTTCAACATAACGGAAATTCGTTGCACAGAGCCATCAATAAGCTGATCAATTGAAGACTTGTGATCAGGAAATATTGATGCTTACATATCTTAACAGTAATGACAACAGACAAGTACACGTTGGCTATATGAGAGTCGATCACGTTAATAGATTTGACGTCATCTGCAACAATTTCATCTAGAACCCGCATTTGTAATAGGTAAATAAGAAAAGGTCCTATCTAAATTTCCACATATATCTAAATTTAATCTAAATGTAGACAAAGGCGAACAGGATAAATATAAATGTGACAAAAACACAGAGACGAGACATAACACACGAAAATAAAAACCATCAGTTACCGTCTTGGAACGGTCAGTCGGCAAAAAGACCGACTGGGGAGCTTAAGTCTGGTTTGTGGAGCGCTCCAACCTCGCATTCCGGAAGGTTTTTCTATCAAACAAACAGTTTAAATAAAAATATCCCGTCCAATTGAAACAACTAACAGTAAGCACTTTTATCGGGAGTAAAAACATTCAATGAAATTATATTCATACATGATATCTAGTAATAAAATAGACTATGAACATATGTAAAGTATGTAAAGTAGATAAAAGCCTCGGCAACCTAAAAAATAAGAGAAATAACATTTGCAATCCTCACCATCCTTAAAAAGGCCACCTGAGATTGAAAAATATTTCAATATGTATCCTGTTAAGCAGATCTAAGAGTGAGTTGCACAGGACTGGTGCAGCGAACTTGAATGACATTTTTCCATACGTTGTTGTTTTTACAAACGTACGAGAATATGAGAATATCTAACATTATATTTTGATTTCTTTCTAACTGTCATTTCTTGAAATTTATATGTTATTTTAAAAGTTTTGCTGAGTTCTTCATATGGTAGTTTGCGATCATCGTACAAATGTATACAAATCTTAAGCTTTTCTTTGTCACTTTTCTATTTTTCTTTTTATTTATTTACATTTTATCTTAAGAATTCGAAGCTGCATTGCTGCCCTTTTCCCCACGCTTGTTTATGACATTCATATATATATATATATATATATATATATATATATATATATATATATATATATATATATATATATATATATATATATATATATATATATATATATATGTGTCAGCTTTCTTCTAAAGAAATCAGAAAATATAAAAACACAGCATTTCCATAGACATAGATGTCCATACTTGGATTAAACAGATAAAATTACAGGAATGTGTGCAGGCAAATTTCCTGAGATCTCACCAAGAAAGTACATGTATCAGAAAATTTAATGTAATCCGGAACAAATTGAGTGTAAAAGCGTTGTTTAACAAAATTATGATCACAGTGGTTGAACTTAATATAGCATCATGCAGTCACGCAATAATAATTAAGATCTCTTAATAGAATTATCCGTATATTTTACTAGGAAACGCGATTGAAGAAACCATTATGTATAAGAAATATTAGAAGCATTTTAATGGAGTTTGTAATGCATTGGCTTTCTTATATTTAAGTGAATTTCAACCATTTTCAAGTAATCGTCTTTTATGCTTAAACAAAACAAGACGGTCGAAACATTTTCTGTTGTATTCAAAATAGTCGCCATATAGATTCATAACCTGTTTGTAGATCGGCTAAATAATTTCGAACGTTCAATGTGATTATTCCTAACAGCCACATGTAGGTTCCAAAATGTCTTCATTGAAATTGCATACTAAAGAACGTTTACGTAATGGTTGGTCAAAATTGTAACCTCATACATTAAAGAAAATTGCGTTTACGACGAAAACAGGTATCCCTCTAACAATGTAAAACTTCGCTGAATGACACACAAACCAAAGATCGGACGATCTTAATAAACAAACTGTACGAGATTCTATAATTATCAGGAGCTAACTCTGCATTCAAGTTTCAATGTCAATGTGTTTGTTCTTTATTATTTCTTCTCAAATTGGGTTAGCAATATTTATATTTAACATATTATTTTATCAATGGTGCAACTTAAAAAAGTGAAACATTAACGTTATTATTTGTTACAGTCAAGTAGTAAAAACAAATTGAAAGAAAACAAATTAAAGTATTTGCACATTACTTACAACAACCAATTAGTTTACGATTTAAATTAGAAGTAAAATGCTAGTGAATGGATATTGCATGAAACACTGTATTCGTGCTCGCTTTCGTATCCAGTAGATTTTAAATAATAAGAATGTATTGACCGTTGCTACCATCGTAACATGCATATTTCTGTCACTCTTTTTTTGTTTCCATACTCTTTAGTACTTTTTATGTTTATTTATATATATTTCTATAAAATATAAATAATTAAAAGTTACTAAGATTACAGTTTAGTTTTGTTTGGGTAATTTGTAGACTAAAAATTTGAATTGGGTCGATTCAGTCTTTCAAAGTTACCAAGTGTTTTTATTAAGCATAAACTTGTCTGTAGACATTTAGAGCTACGAAAACTGTTTTCTAATCAAATAATTAGGTTTTAAGGTGATACAATATTCAGGGTATACAAAGCTAATTCATTTTTATAAACAACACCTTAATCAATATACTGAAACTCTTTTCCAAAAATGTCTAAAAACCTATTTAAGAGATTTAGATAATTTTAACGAAGATAAACTTTTTAGTCAAATAGAACAATAGAATGTTACCACTTCAACTGTTAATTTACCATCTTGGCTTCTATAAGCTGCTTGCACAATTTATGCAAATAATCCATTCATGGATTTATTGTTGACACTAATTAATACCAATTCAATGTTGTCATTCTATGCTCCGACCTCAAAACTAAATAAACTCACTATTAATTAAAACATGAAAACATAACCACCGTAAAACTTCTTCATAAAGCTATATTTAGAAATTAAAAAAAATAACCATCGAAAATTTTAATACAGACTTTGTCATACTGACATTTTAGAAATACTTAATTTAAAAAAAATAGTTATATTGTTATATGGCACCGAAAAAAATATGGTCATATTGGCAAGGTGCAGCTAATTATTGGTGATGAAGACCACAGACTTATATTTAGTAGCTCTTCAGCGCATCGCAGGTCAACTGGAAAACCTCTCTACGTGATTTTTATAAATTATGTTTTTATCTTGCTTAAAAGTATTGAATGTTACATGTACTATTTCTATCATTTCAGAAAAGACCAATTATCTCTAGATCACAAAGTGGGTTTAAAAAGAGCATCAAAAATGCAATAGAAAATGCAAATAACTGCTATTTCAAGCACGATGCTTGTGTACAATCCATAATAAAATCAATGGCTTATGTTTGAGATGCTCGAACTGCCAATATTGACGATGTGTTTCAAATGAATAATGTAGTAAGCATCTGTCTTGACAGAATCATCGGAAGCTAGTTTGTTAAGGTTGAATACCCGTATTGACTTCGGGCGAATTCGTGCTAATTCAGACTTGTCACAATTTTGACATAAAAAACTCAAAAGAACAAAAAATATTTTATAAAAATCAAGGGAAATCATTCTGATCAAACTTCCAGTAATGCACTTGAGAACTCTTGGGTAGTCATGAAAGTCGACAAAAAGGTCGTTTTAAAGCAAAAACAAGAAGAAAGATTGGAAAGAAATCGTTCAACATAATCGTAGAGCACAACTATGCAGACATACTAAGTATTTGCAAGTGGAGAATACAGAACTGTCCGGTATTTTCGCACCGAAAGCAGACAAATGGCGGGTTAGAAAGCTGGCACGGACGCCGAGTGATCGAGCTTGATGTTCTGCTGAAAAATCTACACTAGTACAGTATTGTCAGCATTGTAGATTGGGACCAGGGTGCACAGGAAACATTAGAAGGAGACTGCTATCAGTCAGGTAAGTCAATGTTATTTAATTGGACCATTCTATGAGGCTGTGAAGCCATGCTTGTGATTTGGTCTGTTACTGGTTCTATGCAATTTTGTGCATATTAATAAAGCTAACACCACAAAAAAGCTATTTTTAACAAAGTATGGATATCTTGTTAAATTTATTTAGTGTATTTTGCACACAAAAAATCCAACAAAAAACATACATGTCAGTGAAACATTTCATTACAATAAAAATAAATGAAAAATTCTTTTTAGAGAATTTTTTCAGCACAATTATTGTTACACCTTTTGTTTTATTTTTTATTTCCTGTGAGTTACTGTGACTGAAATTTCCTAGATTTTAATGAAAACAAAACTACATTTCAGGTATTGGTCATGTTCCTGAACCAGATATTGAGAAGCTGCCAGAGGCCATGCTGAAAACGTTTGAAACTGGTCATGATTCCTTCAGGAGAGCCATCCTTCATATCTTTCAACTTGGAGACAACTGACTTGAGTAAGTACATTTCTATAAGTTAATTATGTTTAGGCATAGATTGTGTTTGTTATCCAGTCAGCAAAGAAAGGCTAAATACAAATGATATGGTGCATCGAAAAATAGATTCCTGGGATTAACCAGTATTCTTTTCATCTGTCTAACCAACAACAAGCCACCATGCTGCTTTTTTTAACATAAATTTCTCTTTCTCCACCAGAAATAGGTATATATTGTAGCTATATATTGCTTAAGATCTTAACTGGCACTTAACAATTTCATTTGTTAGCTCCTTCAGTGTGTTCAAATCTTAGTCGGCATATGAATGTGAGGTCTTCAAACCAACCTGCCATACGTTATTGATTTTACATTGGCCTTTGCCTGATGCAGTTGAGCTATCAATTCTATTTTTTACAGGTCGTTGTGGACAAATGCCAGATATACTTCAAATAGCAGCATCACCATTCAGCACTGGTGCCACTTTCAACCTGTGTGTTTTACCCACCAGCCATATTGTACCTGATGCTGAGAGAATTACTGGGATTAGAGTGTCAGACAGTAAAATGACATTGCATGGAAAGCAAGTCGACAGCAAGGAATTGGACTATTCTCATGACCAGTTTTGTAATTGGTTAAGTTTCCAAACCCTGTACTGGTGGCACACAATGAACGTCAGTTTGACTTCCCTATACTGATAAACAGCTTTTAGTCAGTCAGCAAACTGAAAGATTTTTTCGAATGCTGTGTCAGAATGATTGATTCCCTCTCCATATTTAAGAAAATTTGCCCCAAGGGTTCTCAGCAAGAAGATCTTGTGTCAAATCTCCTTGGAATCACCTAAGAAACACATAATGCCATAGCAGATGTCACATCCTTGAAGGATCTGGCTCTACACACTCAGTTGTCATCAAAAGAACTACTTGTTTTTAGCTATCCACCGTAAGATGTCTACAACTCCATGTTGTTTAATCGAGAAAAGAACATGAACCTGTCATCTTTAAATTGCCCTGTATCATCCGTTGTGTGTAAGAACAGCTGAAAATATCGCTGGCTCGGGACTGAACATTCACCACCTGAATACCATTTATAGGAGATCTGGCGAGGATAGTCTGAGGGATATATTCACCAATAAGAGTTCAGATGGTGCACCAAGGGTGACAAATGTCAAAAAAGTCATTCCAAAAATGGCAGCATATTTCACAAAGTGATGTGTAGTAGTTGGTGATGAAAACTAGCTTCGTTTTTGAAGTTATCGAATATGTTATAATAAGAAACATTAAAAACGTGCCATCCTTTTATGTAAATTACATACAATTGACACTTTTAATATGTCAATTATGATTAATTGTATTGATAGAAGTTAAAACTCTTAATTTTTCAGAGTAATAAAAGTATCTTTTCATAGAAGCATTTTCTAGCTCTAACAACATGTTTGATACACAGTGTTCAAATAGTGTCCATTGAAGTTTTTTTATTATCATGTTTAGATGAATACATGTTTATATTTATTGCCGGAAAGATACATGTGAAGATTTAACCATTAGTGTGTGTGATTTCATTTTTTACCCATTTTTGGTGTTGTGATGATTAGAAATGTGAAATTGACATTTTTTAAATATATTTTTTTCTAAGCAATTGTGGACACCATAACATTTAGATGTCTATTTTCTCAAAGTATCACATGGAAACATGTCATGAAATTTACCCAGTTTATAAAGAACATAACAAAAGCAATTTCTAAAAGCATAATGTTGATGTCCCAACATGTCCAGTGGTCAAAATTTCCATTATTCTTGTGTGATAGAAATTCATTTTGTACAAACATTGTTGATTTTCAATGGCATTGTGTCATAATTTATGGTAAAAAAATACAATTTGCTTGCACAAGTTTCATTAGCTTCATTTTCTTTTTCTTTAATTATCATTTCTGAATCAAAAAAACCTAAATTATATGATAAAAAGTCAAGATATCCAAATTTCACTTGTATTTATTTTTCCCAGGTCCTAATTTTACCTAGATGATTTTGGCCGAGAGGAGTTAAAATGGAAAATTGCAGAAAACTATGTTTTTTACGACAAAACTTTCAGAAAATGTGGACATAGGTCAATCAAGTGGTATACTTCACCATGGTATAACTATATTTATGATTCTAAAAAGTGTCCATAACAGATATTCTACCTTAATATAAAACAATATAATATAAACGCTGAAACATGTGAAGGTTTTCCCTTAGACTGTTGTAATGGTCTATGTGATAAGGTTAGCGTCTTGTAAATGTTATTCATTTAATTAAACGTCCCACCTCAGCGTGAATTTGAGGTTGTTGCGGATGTCTCCTATGCGGTGAAGCGATGGTTCTGCTGAGGCAGCTGTCTGGGTTCCACTGCTAATACACTTCGATGCCGCTTTAAATGCAAACGTCGCTTCAATGAACTCTAAAATAAAGCAAAACACATATTGTAAAATAAAGGGTTTTAATAAATATATAATCTGTGTTGTTGAATCGTTACGTTTAGTCGGCATAAGAGGCATATACATTTTTACTCATGTAGGTACGAGGCTGCTTAACAAAAAAACGCACACCACTATTATGTTGTTACAGATGAGAAACATATCAAGGTATACATATCGCAATGTTGTTAAACTGAATTAGTGGATTTAAACGGGTAATAAGCTGGATTTGCATTACATCACTATAATAAGTGTGTATGTGTTATTTATATACGGGGGTTTTTGTTCATGAGACACACATGCAATACGTTTGTAGAAACCATATGTTTAGTTTTATTATGAAAAAAGCCCCTTCGAGGACCTCAAAACGTTTATTTTAAAACATGATAGCACCAGTTGCATCTATGTTTCAAAGGCTAAAACATTACAATATACAGGGACAATAAGGCCAAAACAATGAAGAATGTCAATTTCAGAATATTCCTCTACGAAACACGTCATGTTTTACATAAAGGTGTCTTCATTCGTATAAAAGAATCTAGAAAATAAATCAAACTTTATATTGCTCGCATAAAAAAGATGTTTGCAATGACAAAAACGTTTTAATTGCTACTGAACATATGTTCTAATACAATAATATAAAAGAGGAAGGAAACAAAGGCAATGCGTAAATATTAAGGTCTATAATTGATATGATTGGTAGTACATAATCACCTCGATAAAAACTCCTTTTAAAACAGAAATTCTACACCAAATAAATTTCTCCATTATCCAATGTTACAAAGTATTTATGTACCACAAGCATTTTCACAAAGTGTAATATTATTGTTTTGCACGGTTGTTAACTTTGGAAAAAAGAAATCAGTGCCTTCTTTATTATGATTGCATTATAGAAGATCAATCGATACAGACAATATGTATGTTGTTCGATGTTTATAAATGTAAGCAAGAATTTAAGTTCACCGCAGCAGCAATTTGTTTCAATTACTTCATGTATATAACTTTATATTTTATACATTGTCCCTTTTCCAAAATATCTCGATTATTCGCACCGAAGCATATAATAGAAAGTAATCAGATGTGAATGAGCATATCATAGTAATGTCTTTTTTGTGTAAGCATTTACATGTTCATTCTTTATATAGACCCAAGTGTTTTAGAATCAAAAGAGCGATTTCACATTAGAGAGCAATAAAACCATGACATGGAAGAATAGAAATATGGTTTTAAATGAGGCTGGCGCCTAGAAGATTTCTTTAGTGGCCGGTTTTGTCATAATAAAAGGACTCCAACGCCATTTCTATTAGTTTATGCCATGGTCATAAACATATCCTGCTTTTTCTTCATTGAATCGCAGATTCACACGGACGACAGACAGTTCATTTTATCTTCGTAAGTCGCGTTACTCGCGAAAATATACGATATTTATGAATGTGAGACTTGAGTATCCGATTTCACTTCATACTTAAAAAGTTATATTTGCGTCAGCTTTATGAAAATGAACATCGATTATTTACAAGAAGAATTTGGTGTAGTAAACCTAATATGTTTTATTTCAGTTAATTATGCATGGATATATTCCAAGACGATTACTGCTTTCTGATTAATTAAGTTAAATAAGAATCGGATATCAATGTTTAAAAGACAGTTATAACCAACGTCCGTTTTATGGTTTACGAATGTGGATATATGCATGCCAGCGAAACATGTACTGATGATAAGTTAAAAGTATGACATAACCATGACTGCTAGCGCCGACATATAGTCGTATAAATAAATTTATAAGTAAATACACTTTTTCTTTATTTGATTTAAAGTCAAGTACAAAATAATCTAAAATAGAAAGTCGTTTCCTATTGTTAATTTTAGTACATGGATTTGAGCTTTAAATATACATTGTAGCTTGACAAGTGTTACGACCGGTGTCGCTATATAAGTTTATTTATAAAATGACACGCTTATTAAACGAAGAAATGGTGTAACAGAAAGAACAAGCTAGCATCAAACTAGTACAATAATGTTTTATTTTAATAAACAATTAAATCTTTGGCGTAATAAAAACAATAACAAATAAATGAGACAAAATTTCAGAAGGCAAAATAAATGTTAGCTTACAGTTTGTCCCTTAGGAGGTGTCCCTTGAACAGTACAATTAATAATCCAACGTCGAATAATCCTGGAGAATTTTCGGTAGACTGTCCTCGTAGATAAGCACATTTTAAATAATCCAAGTAAGAACAATACACTTATGTTAATTATATAGTTACAAATCCAACACTTTGATATAGTAAGTTCACGTAAGTTCCAACACAGAAAGATATAATATAGAAGCTACAAGTATTTTCAAACTATATGTCCCAACTCTTAAGCAAACTTTTTATCCAAACTTTAACCCAAACGTATTTTAAATCGGCAAACAGACCCTTATATATACTTAAAGAATTTCCAGAACATTCACAAACCCATAACATTCTCGAAAACCAGTCAAAAATAAACAATTGAACTTTCTAGCATGATCCTTTTCTTTTAGCAGTTACGCGAATGCTACGTCATCAAAACCACAACGAAAAACAACCCTTAATCTGTCTAGCATAACCTTGAACGCTGGTGTACTACTGTACATAACACAAGAGAAGTATGTACAACATACATTAAATATTTATTCCTTGAAATAAGAATATATGACAAAGTCCTATGAGCATTGCAACATATACCAAACTCCGAAAAGGCACAGAACAAAGGTATTTCACATGCAAGCCAAGCGAAAAGTAAGAACAAATTTGTGATGAGTCATTTAACGAAAAGAGCAAACCCGACAGTTACCGCCTTGGAACGGTCAGTCGGCAATATGGTCCGACTGGTGTGCTTAAACCGGTTTTACAGAGCTCTAACCTCGCACTTCCTGACGAGTTTCTAAAATGCAAGCAATGAAAAGAAAAACGATCTATTTGAATACAACATGTCCAAGCGCTGATATTTTCTATAAGTTATGACGAAAGTAGTGACGTCATTGAAAAATAATGTCCACATAGTGTTAAGAAAAGAATATGGTAGGATACTTTCTATACTGTGCTGTATAAATACATGCAATACTTATAAAACAAAAAAAACTGTAGCGGTGAAATATCCATCTGAGTTTCTACATGTTTACTGACTTTTATCTGGCCCCTTCGTGGTTGTTAACAGAAAAATAGGTAACATACGTACTTTAGGTTGTAGGTTATTGTTTTTAGAAAAAAAAAAATACCATTATAAAAAGAAAAGAAAAAGTAAGAATGACTGCCATGAAGGAAGGCAATTTGACACCTCAAAACGTTATGTCAGAGAAATATAGCAAACTTAGGTATGATTGTTGTTTATGCGGCTGAGGGCATTTTATATAATAAATGAGACGTTTAAGACAATGATGTAGGGTACTTTGCGGCTATTGCACGCGATTGCTTTCCTTTATATTAGATGAATTACGCGGTTAGTCGTGCAAAATGGAATTTTAGGATGTACTTGTTTATTATTTATCATTTTTACTTACAATTTATGAAATTTGTGCGTTACTCATTCAAAAGAAAATATATTTGCAGTGAAAAAAATGTTCTTTCAACGAAATGTTCAGTCTGCCATTATATGAATTACGCAAGTGAGAGTGTCATACAAAAGCGCGTGGCAGTTGAATCAATGTGAATGTGGTTGCGTGTTTTTATTTTTTTTAAATCGGTCGAAGCCATGCCTTTTTATCGTGAGCTACCTTTCAGAAACAATAATACCAATGTCAATTCATAGATTGAATTCAAGACTCGTGCGTGCAAATCCAAGAAGGAAACGCGCAACCATTTTCTTTAAGCAAAACTCGATTCAGTACTTGAATGTTCCTACATCCTTAAATGTAGCTGTACATCGCAGTCAATCATTATTGGATGCAAGAGAATGCGACTTCAGGCTGCAGTACAATTGTTGTGTACACTATATAAATAGTTTGCAGTAGACATGTTAGGATAAGCGGTGTGATCATTCACCATTAATGATGTTCTTAGTGGAATTTATTTAAGAGTATTACCTATTATGGAAATCAAATCCAATCACATACAATATTGAAACAATAGATTATTGGCTTTGTGTTGTGTGGAGTTTAGACTTGTCAGAGTCTTTCATTCAACAATAAAATGGTTTGAATTTGTTGTTGGTACATCTCACCAAATTAATTTCATTATATTCTGACGTATTGCTGTTACTGATGTTGTTATTGGCAGAAAAGACGCATTAGAAAAGGTAGAGAACCTCCGGCGCACGACAGGTCAGCTGGAAAGCCTAACATAGTGAAAGTTTTCGCCCCAACTGGGACGCAAAAAACCCTCGTTAAATGATTGAAAAGTTATTATTTAGGATGACTATATATTGTTTATATGGTACATATGCTTTCGAATTCAACATGATTATAAATTACTTGCATACATGCTTCGCTAGTAGTTATACGTAACACATACTTAAATGTAAGATATTTGTTTACAAATCTATGCACAAGTAATTAAGCTTATGTTTTAATACCGTAGGCGGACTGTATTTTTTCTTTTATTATTGTGTTTTTTGTTCTTTCTAACATGATGTTAAAATAAACTATAACCAGATGACATTTTGAAATGAAAAGAAAATGGTTGTGTATCCTCCGGTGCTTACATGTGGAAATATCTTTCTATATTTCACATTAAATATTATGATGAACTAAGGTTGTCCTATTCCGCATTTATCCCACTATGTTTATAGGCGATAGGGACTTAAATTTGTCTGGAAACTATACACTATGCATGTTAACAATAATAGCCACGTGATTAATTATTCAGGAACAATTGTAAACATTTGTTGAAGACCGTCAGGCACAAACGACGACGTTATTCTACCGGAATGTTTAATCACCTTGTGGCATGCTTATTGTGGGATTACTCTGTCATCAAGATCTAATTAACGTATATTTATTAGTTAAAGACAGATCAAATTCAAGTATTTTTATTAGTTCAAGGCAGTTATTTTATGAATACCATTATTTTTTCTTTTGAATGAGTGTCATATTAATAAATTGTTAAACAACGACGTTAACGACAAATCATAATAAAACAGATGTAAAATTATGGTACCCTAATATTACGCCATGATCAGTATGTAGAATAAGCTTTACGATGCCACTTTTGCATATGGTCATGATCAGATGTTGAATAACCTTAACAATGCCACATTGACGTTTGGGCATAATCAGTTGCAGCATTTCCTTGGCGATTTCTTGGGAAATGATCACCTGCAGAATTACCTTAACAACAGCACATTGATATTGTGGCATAATTAACATTTAGCTGTCCACTCTCAATCCAGATTAAGGCAAATTTCGATGAACTTCATTGAGAAAAACAGTTTAAATTGACTTGTGTGACAAAAGTGCCTGAATAAGAGAAGGTACTATATGTCCGACAATACAAAATACAAAATAGGAAGCACATTTTCGGCATACCGGACCTAGTAGCGCAATCGGCAGGGCGTCGGCTCAATGGTATGGTAGGCCCCAGGTTCGTTCCCGGGCCGCGACTTATCGTCGTTAAAGTCGTTAAAATGGTAGTGGTATAGCTCCCTTGCTAACGCTCAAGCAAATATAATGGTAGTTCCACAACTGTTTGGACTGGTGTCATGATAATGTGACTTGGTGTGGTCTCATTTCAGGTGTTTACGACATGCTACGCACAGTGAAGGCAGCACTGTATCTGCTTCAAGTGGACATCGTCTCCGGATAACTGAATAACTGAAATACTGTTGGTGAAACGACACACCCAGTGAATAAACATTTTCGGTATGGAATACAAATATTTGAACTTTTATTGTGCTCTAACAAATAATCATAAACAATAATATATTATGTACATGGAAAAAGAAAGTGCAGACAGTGACATAATCTAGAAGAAACAAGCATTTGATAGTATTGCAGGCAATACAGTTGTCCCCTACCGGTCCCTCAAAAAGTTCTTTAATTATCATACGCTTCTGTTTATTGCCATTTATAATTAATTTGAGGTTGCAGTCTGTATTTGTATAATTATGGCTTATAAATGAAGTAATAAACAAGGAAATCTACAGATACATATACAAGTTAGCCTGAGCTAAGAGACACCTGAGAATAGCAGACACCTGCTTTCAATGGACCCATCAATATTCCCCAAAGGAAAATCGTCCTATAATTGACCTGTAAACAATGGACACCTCTGATCTGTGGTCAACGGACACTCTTTTTACCCTGAACAAAGGACACTTGACCGATTGTCTGTTTTTTACCTTATCTAGCATCATTTCAATATGCCACGTTTTTATATTATTAACTGATCTTAGTGTTTGTCTCCAATGTTTTGTAAACAATGTCAATAGGAGTGAATTTGGCCCTATCATTTGATTATTTGCAATATATGTCAGATAAAGGCGTGAAAATATCGACCACAAAACATAAGAAAATAACAGATTTCTTTGTGAAATTGAGAAATGCGCTTTCCAAAACTTCACGATTTTGCTGCAAGGTCATGCTGTGGCATTGACCTTCAAGGTAGCGACCCAAATTTTGTGCGTGACACGTCATCTCAATATGGTGATCATTTCTGTGAAATAGTTGTAAAATCCGACTTCAAACAACAAAGTTATGGGGCGGACACGACTTTGCTGCAAGGTCATGCTGTGACCTTGACCTTCAAGGTAGCGATCCGAATCTTGCTCGCGACACGTCATCTCAAAATGGTGATCATTTCTGTGAAATAGTTTTAAAATCCTACTTCAAATAACGAAGTTATGGACCGGACACGATTTTGCTTCAAGGCCATGATGTGACCTTGACCTTCAAGGTAGTGATCCAAATATTGCGCGTGCATATTGTAAACATTGCTACCTATTAACATACCAAGTTTCATGCGCCTAGCTTGAATAGTTTTAAAGTTATCAAAGGATCACATTTTTAGCGGACAGACAGACATACAGACTGACGGACTGACGGACGTAGGGTAAACCTATATTCTCCTCCGGTGTGAACACCGGTAGGGGACTAATTACACAGTTTTGTAAGCGCGCACCAGAGGAATACACAAATTGGTCATGTTATTTTGCTGCCGATTATGTTGAGAAGAAATATAATATAATACTTTGTATATAATGTTAAGTAACAAGAAATTTTATGTTTAATTTACGGCGAATTTTGTCTGAGATAAAATTGTGCATCTGCGATGTCATCCTGTCCTATATAAGAATAAATGACAAAGCAAATTCAGTTAGGATATAAATATATATGTGTTTTCAATCTTTATGACAGAATTGTCTTTACTTGTTATTAGCGTTAGTTTATATGCAACGAATTGATAGGGCAACAATATTTATTCATATACAAACTTTCTGTTAAAAATAGAACTACAGAACAATTAAAAGTATACCTCAGTTTAAATCTTGGAACACTTACTTTTGCAGGCCGAAAACGTCGGCCCGTATGACGTTGACGTTATTTAACGGTAAGAAACAAAATGTGTTGGTAAGTTTTTGTAAAAAAAGGAAAAAGCACAAACTGATCCATATAAACACTAGGACATTAAGTAGAAGTTATACGGGGATCTTGTTTTGCCTGCTGAAGGCGACAACACTACAATAAGTTATATATACACCTATACGCATATGTTAGTTTGTAAAAGAATCGTAATCATAATAAAATGGCAGGCTTGACGTTTTCTTAGGATTGCAAAAGTCATTTGAATTAGGTTTAACTGAGCTTCTTTATCGTTTTTATAACAGGATTAAGTTTTTACAAAGACAAAAAAAAATAATAAAAAAACACATCCTAAAACTTGTTTTATTCTCTATTTCCTGTACGATGAACCAAGTTTTCACTATATGTTTCGCACTAACTGTATGCATTTAAGACAAATCAATGTATTATATAACTTCAAAAAGTTATACACATTCGAGTGTATGTCACTATTTTCTTTGTATATGTACCACACATTTTATAAGGCCTGTTCCACAACCTCTTTACTATAAAGTGTATGAGATAATCTTTCGAAGATTTCGTTTTTATAGTGTCTTTGAATAAATTGTTTCACAACGTTGCCTACACACATAAATTTAAAAATGAAACATCTCTTAAATTACTTGATCAATTATTGAACCAAACATCTTCTTATTTTAACGAACATGGTATCTTTAACCACATGCAGTATGGTATCTTTTATTTTAGATCTTTGGGGGCGATGTCAATGTTTTTGTAAAACAATTTGCTTGCATTTTCCTGTAATGCTTTACCACTGAATATACTTTACCACCTTCCTCAGGAATGACCGAATAAGCAAACTAAAAGAATGAAGTCTCCGTCAGAAAATGTTAAAATACGCAGATGTACAGCAGAGACCATTATGAGACGATGGTTTTGTTTTGACCTTTTATCCATTCTTTGCAACATGTACGGTTCTATTATTATGACATGTTTTCTAGTCAGCATTATAGATGTAATGCCGTTATTAATGTACGAGGGATATTCCATAAATCCGCGGAATTTTCCTCTAAAACACTCATTTTTGACAAAATTTCGCGCACATACTGTCTGACATATATTTAAATGAATGTATATAGTATGAATGTTTGTTATACTTTATCGCGAATTTAGCGGTATCTATAGCAACTAAAATATATACACTTGAAGCACGCCGGGTTTTTAAACTTTAGAACATAATATAAACACTGTAAAATAGTCAAAATGGTCACAATTTTGGGCGCCAATTTGTCTGATGTACATCAAGGTGTCAACGTCATTTCCTATCCGTTTAAAGAGTTGTGTTGAACGGTTACCGCTCAGCAGCGTTTTATCGCTATGACTTCAGTAAAAACGTTTGACGTCAAACGACGAAATTGAATTACGTTCCGTCGTGAAATTTTGTGTCGGACTAATACTGTTTCCGGCAGAAACACTTAAACGCATCAAGGAGTCAAATGATTAAATATCAAATTAATTTAAACTATCAAACTACAATTTGTCTTAGAGAAATCAATAAGGAAGTGCAATCAACTCTGTAACCAGTTTAAGCATCACATTTTACTCAGTGTTATCGCCACTTTTACATTGAGCTTTCACGCATATATTATTTTAATAATTCGTAAACGTCTTCACATTGAATGAAAGGACACAAAGTTTATGTACTTATATATATATTAAAAACTTATATTTTTAATCAATTATACATTCCTATTTGATAGCAGAAATGTGAAAGTTGTGTTTACCAATATGATAAAGGATACAAAATCATTAATTTATCTTTATTTATTTTTGTTGAGAATTTATGAAAAAATACACGATTGTCACTAAAATATATAACTGTGATGGTCACATATACAATCTTGCCATGTTCCTGAAAAATCTGTCCTGTGTATCACTTTAATGGTTATGCTTGTGTACTGTACTTATGTAGAATGTAGTAGAATCTTCTTGAGGCAAACATGCAAGGCTGTCTCATATGACATCACGTCTTTAAACTTTTATAAATGTTAAAAATAACACAGCTCATCTTATAAGTACACCAATCATTTGGTGTAGCCGTGACAATATATATTTTAGGTCATGGCTGTTCGTGGTATTTAATTAATTAAATAAACATTATATTAGTATATCCTACATGTAGTGCAAAAGAAAAAAAACTTAAATAATTCGTCAGAACGTCAAAATGACATCTGCTGTTTTATCAAACAAGTAAAAAATGCAGACTTTACAAATTGCGCAAATGTCGAATACATAAATACAATAAAGGCGGAAGATTGAGAAACTTATTTGGGCACAGTTATAATATCAGTATATAAGTTTGGTCAGTCGCACTAAAGTACTTTTATAGGCAAATATGCCCTTGGATTCGAACCTGTAAGTTGATCTTTAAACTGTATGTACACTTATACTTCTCTTCTATACCGCATCACAGACACATTTAACAATCGTAATTGAATGTACCTGTAACTGTTAAAAAAGTACATTTACAGACCGAACTTGTTATTTTGTCTTACTTGTAGACAGTCTTTTAACGCTCTTAGTACTTTAATTCCAAAAGTCAGTCATTTTATATACTGGCACTTTGGTACATATCATATAGCACTTGCCGTCGAAAGGTTGCAAATCACATTATGCTGTGTTTATTGTCTTAAAGTGTAAACATTTACATGTTAGTTATTTTCCAAAGACACTACGGCCAAGAAACAAGAGAACAACATCCATTTTAGTAGAAAATAAAGCCATGACATTCAGGGATGGAAATTAGGATTTATATCAGGTCGGCGTCTCGATGACTGTTTTTTTTGTGGCCAGTTTTAACACGAAGAAGCCTTGTAACGCCATTCTGTGAACCTTAAGCCATTTCCTTGAATAGATTCCATTTTTATTGAATTGCAGACTCACATTGGCCACTTTTAATACATTTACTGTCCCTTACTCCGGTAATTATGCATTTTCTAAATATCAAGCTGCATGTTCGATTCCACTTTAATTGAAAGTAAAAATGTTTAATGCATTTAGCAACATTATTATTTTACGGAGGACTGACATTGTATTATAGTTCTTTATGATAACACAACTGCAAATCATTTCGTACTGAAATAAAACTAAGACATGCAAAACAGAATGGTGTTTATCCGGGCCGGTGCCTGAGACCGTTGACTGAATAGATTACACAAGGCGCCTCCTCTTGCAGATCAAGAATTACCAGGTCCAATTCCCGACAGGTCAATCGAAGGACTTGTACAGGAACATTGGTTCTAACAGTTTCCTTTTTTTGCACTTCATGATTAGGAGTATAGGACTGCTTCATGGATGTCTGGATAATGTGAACAGCCGTATTCAGTTCCCGGAGGACGTCACAACCTCGCCGCGCATACGCCCGGCGTCTTTATGCTATTCTTTCAGAAAAAGCCCTGTGCATGTCGCCACGTCGTTCATTAAACAAATGAGATGAGGCGCTTTCATACCAAAATCATTCAAAATAAACTTCTGTTCTGTTCTGCTGTTTCTGTTCGGATCGTCTCCCTTGCGTCCAAAGACTATTCCTTTCTGTTAAATTTGCTTTTGGACACGATTAATTGTGATTTTGTGTTCTTATGAATAACCATTAAACAGCATTTTATGTTTTGTTGTATCTTTACCAAAAGAGTTGTTAAATTGCAGACCGCCTTCATCTTCACGATTACCTGCTCTTGTTAATCTCTTATCTTATAAAAGTTTGAAACAATCTTCTATGTTTCAAAGAAGACAGTTCTCCCTTTCTATCTGGCTTCAATCCAGTTTACTCACAACCATGACACTCAAAGTACAACAGTTTTTGTTCACATTGTCTTCATAGCTGTATACATATAAGTGTTTCGCATAATATTTGAAGTGTTATACACATTTGCATATATTACTTTAAGGCTTGAGGCTGTTACATGGCTATTCGTTCAGACAGATGTTTATGCATCGATACGTGTGGCCATACCAATCATGAATTTAGTGCAAACCAACTAAAACAAGTTAACGACGGTAAAAGTGAATACATGTACACTTATCACTTACAAATGTCAGGTTGCTGAACACTAAGTTTGGTGGCATTATGATGCTTTTAAATTAACAAAGTTTTGTTGTTTGTTTCGATGGTTCTTTAATTAAGTAAAATATATCTTTGTTGAGCAATAGCTCGACGGAAATCATTGATGTTTCGCCTCAATGCTTTCTTGTATACTCACAAGAGATGTCTGAAGTCTACAACGCCATATATAAGATAACGTCCTTAACTTAAACATATATGGACGTTTGAGCTATTTTCAATCTTTTGTATCTGATTCGCCATAATTTTCTTATTCAGCTTTACACATGCATTTGATATAATCCATTGATATAATCTGATTGGTACTACCATATTTACAATTTATACATAAACAGTCAGTTTTCACTTATGATTTTAGTCATTAAACTGTCTGTGGGGACAATTTTCTATTGTTTTAAAAATCAACTATTCCAATAACAAATATATGCAGTTAGTAGAGATGTCTGGACAAATTAGTACGATGAACTTCATTTACATCATGTGTTTTGCAACATTCATGATACCTTTTCGCTCTTCACTGCATTCATATTCTCTCTTAATTTAAACTGATCAACGGCATCTAAATGTTTACTATTAGAATTTACAGGAAGTATAATTCAGAGTTTGGCAAAACACCATTATACAGCTTATCCAGTTATATATAATATAAAAGATGATTATCTGTTTGTAACTGGTAATCTTTCATACTTAATAAAGAAAACCACTGAACGCCAAAACGTACTAACAGTCAGATGTTTATTAAGATCGTGACGAATTACATAGTTTTCGTAACTTTACCCCTGGCAGAATCTACATTCTAAAGTAAACACAATATCATGCAGAATCCGTATTAGGATTTTTAAACAAAACGAGCAGGCAAGTTTCGGACAAATGAAATTACATTAGACATTGCCCCGATAAAGGAACAACAAATTCACTTAGGTTCTATCTGAATTGTGTATACAAGAAGTTTAATCATTTAATACAGTCAATGAGATTAAACTAAGCATAATTATATGTAATCACGCAACAATTAAAACAAATCTCCGAATAAATTCTAAAACTATTTTAACTAGGAAACCTAATTGATTGATAGAAACATGATATATGAGAAATATTATATTTTATTTTTTTTCGTAAGCACACATGTACACCATTCATAAATTGTGTTTTATGATAATCATATATCATTAAAAATAATTTGATAATAAAAGGCAGAGTTTTTTACCATCCTTTCAAATAGCAAGAAGAAAAAAAATTCAAAAACATGTTTTATTTTTTTCCAGGAACATTTTATTGTTAAATCATACTTTTATTATTTTAGCCACGGGCAGAATAGGCGATATTGATTAACCGACTTTGCACCTTCATGTAAAATACACAATATGCCTGCAGTAACATGTGTAACGAAGTCCAATTACATTTAATAAGTAGGTACTGAGAACGCTTCTCATAAGACAATGCCCCTCCAAAAATTATTAATTTTGTACAAACTTCTGTATATATATGTTTACAGTTTTTTTCTCATTAGCATAGTGACTGAAAATTTAAATAAGGGTTTGTTTTGTAATTGATGTTATTAAAGTTTAAAGGAAACACTTCAGTGTTTCACATGTCTTTTCTTGTGAATAATTGTATTGCTTATCTCAGCAAGGTAAAACACAATGCATGTGAATAAACAGGTGGATTTTACTGGGACGGAGCGGATAAGCGTACATGTATATCAATAACCATTCCATAGCAAATGACATGTCTAATTAGTACGGCGGCATCATCAGACGTTGAGTTACCTCACGAAGTCATACTGATATTAGCCTATAAGCCCTCAATCAAGTCAATGCGACCTATAGGATTCCTGAATGATGGAACTGTTATAATGCTATAGTATGTATATTAAGAGTTCTTTTGGTTCAGCTGGGTTTATAAAGGATATTTCATTGTATATCAGTTTGAAAATACAAACCCGTATTCAGGAATAGACACAATTTCATTAGTGTTTCGAATGTTTATCCAATCTGCAAATATTTAGTTTTTTTCAGCATAACAGTATCTATATGTTTGCAACTTTTATCACACTTTTATAATCAATTGAAATACTTAAATTAAAGGCGATTTATTCAAACGCTTTGATTATTTATTTGGGTGTTAATTAAATTTTGAGTTTTACGCAAAGAAACATACTGTATTCATGTGAAGACAGTCGTCAATTCGTGCATTATCTTCAAGTAAGTTCGTGTATAGAGCTCATGCAATATTTTTTTCAATTACATATCTCAGGCCACTTCATAAAGAGGTGATTGGCATGTTCAATGTGCTAACGCATTATTCTATAATCACACACTGATGAAACTGACAAAGACTAGTGAATCCATCATATTATCTTGCCGGCAATCTTCTTGAAAAAAGATGAAACATAATTAATCTAAATGTAAATGAGTAACACGATATTATATGTGAATTACATGCCCTATATGGAAGATATTAGCAATTGCAAAATCACATTTTAATTTGCTTCTAATATTTACTGCCAGCGTCCTACTTTCTAAATAATGTGTAACTTTGTGGACTTGGCCGACCATGAACTACGATTAAGTAACTGATAATTTCTTTATTAACAAAAACAGTGAAAGTTTAGAACATACATGTAAACTATTATTCCATTGGTGAAAATTTAATGCATGTCATTTAAAATCATATTCCATCATCATCATCATCATCATCATCATCATCATCACCATCATCATCATCATCATCATTGCATCAGATAAAATAAGAGTAAATGTAATTATTATACAAAAACTATTTGCCAATTTTAGTTGGGGTTCTCTCAAAGAAATAACCATATTGAATTAAGAGACCAAATGTCTTAAGAGGCCATTTTAGTCCTTTCCTGTCGATGGTCTTTTTATACAGGGTTGATTGTATTCTTTGCTATGAACACACTTGCTTAATATGGTTCTAATGACACCTAAGTCATAAATAACTGACGTTAACTGATTTAGTTTATAATTAAATATACATTGTATAAAAATATTAGTAATGATTCTTTTTTTTTAAAAAATCGGTGTTGGGAGCAAAACCATTAATAACCAAACAGAAATTGTTTTGATGCGTTTAAAATGACATGAGTTATCTTTTTATATATTTACAATACATACATTGATATACCTTTTTGCGACCTTTGCATGCTTACATATATATTCAAGTCAAAAACATAATTTAATTCAACGTGTGTCAAAATGACGTCTCATTTTTATCTATAAGATTTATTCATAAGTAATTTATCAAAGCAAATCTTCTCTTAGCTATTTTATAATTTACCCTTAAAATTTGGCTTTTACCCTTAGATAAAATACTTGATCAAAATTACTTTTGAATGAGACAATATACATATGTCTGTTTAAAGCTTACCTAAGTCGCTCACTAATCTAATTTAAACAGGCCCTGTTCATTTGAGTGTATGGATATTAAAACATTTTTATCTTGCTGAAACTGTCGTATAATAGGTGTAATAGCAGCGGTCACACTATTTTTACCATAGCTTACTGACAATTTAAGATGCTTAAATATTTGTCCATAGACAAGAAGTTATGTGGAATTCAAGCTTTTCGTATCCTTTCCGACATTATTTTATCTCAGTTTAGGTAAAATCGATGTACTTACCTGCAACTATTGGTTTGTTTACTTTTCAGTCTGATATATCGAAGGCTCATTGGTAAAAATCTCAATGTGATATCACATCATGGATTGCTTCTTGCAAAAATCAACAAAAATCGCATTTGGCACAGAACAAAGATCAAAACCGTTAAAATCAGTTGTGACCGGTTTGAATAGAGCAATGGCGATGTTAGGCTTCAGCTTTCTCTCATTTAATGAACGCCCTGCCTATTTCCGTCCATATTTTACAAACTCCACTACTGTAGCTACATAATTTAGACAATTTATCATCAGTCATTATAAATAGGTACTATATATCTTACAATTCTAAAAAATAATACTGTACTATGTAAACATATTAAGTCTGTGCTAAAATATGTGTACTATACATATTTCAACATAACTGAAATTCGTTGCACAGAGCCATCAATAAGCTGATCAATTGAAAACTGTTGATCAGGAAATATGGATGCTTACATATCTTAACAGTAATGACAACAGACACGTACACGTTAGCTATATGAGAGTCGATCACGTTAATAGAGTTGACGTCATCTGCAACAATTTGCAATAGGTAAATAAGAAAAGGTCCTTTCAAACTTTCCACAGATATTTAAATTTAATCTATCTCTAGACAAAGGCAAACAGGGTAAATATAAATGTGACAAAACACAGAGACGAGACATAACACACACAAAAAAACATCAGTTACCGCCTTGGAACGGTCAGTCGGCAAAAGGACCGACTGGGGTGCTTAAGCCTGGTTTGTGGAGCGCTCCAACCTCGCACTTCCGGAAGGTTTTTCTATCAAACAAACAGTTTAAATAAAAAATATCCCGTCAAATTGAAACAACTAACAGTAATCACTTGCATCGGGAGTAAAAACATTCAGTGAAATTATATACATACATTTCATGAAATGGCTGAAATATTTAACCGTTTCATGAAACGGCTGAGTGAATTAGTCATTTAACAAAAAGGCTAAAATTTTTAGCCATTATGAAACTGCTGATTTCACAGATTGGCTGTAACACACACACACACTCACACATATACACACACACACACACACACACACATATATATATATATATATATATATATATATATATATATATATATATATATATATATATATATATATATATATATATATATATATATATATATATATATATATATATATATATATATGGCAGCTTTCTTCTAAAGAAATCCCATAATAATATAAAAACACAGCATGTCCATAGACATAGATGTCCATACTTGGATTAAAAAGATAAAATTAAGGGAATGTGTAGGCAAATTTTCTGGTATCTCACCAAGCGAGTACATGTATCAGAAAATTTAATGTAATCCGCAACAACTTTGACTATAAAAGCGTTGTTTCACAAAATTATGATCACAGCGGTTGGACTTAATATAGCATCATGCATTCACGCAAAAATAATTTAGATCTCTAAATAGAATTATCCGAATATTTTACTAGGAAACGCGATTGAATAAAACATTATGTATAAGGAATATAAAAGCATTTTAATGGATTTGTAATGTATTGGTTTTCTTATATTTAAGTGAATTTCAATCATTTTCAAATAATCGTCTTTTATGCTTATACAAAAGAAGACGGTCGAAACATTTGCTGCTGTATTAAAAAAAGTCGCCACAGAGATTCATTACTTTTTTTGTAGTTCGCCTAAATAATTTCGAACGTTCGATGTGATTATTCAGCCAAATGTAGGTGCCAAAATGTCTTCATTGAAATGGCATACTAAAGAACGTTTTCGTAATGGTTGGCAAAAATTGTTAAATCATACATTAAAGAAAATTGCGTTTACCACGAAAACAGGTATCCCACTAACAATATAAAATTTCGCTGAATGACACACAAACCAAAGATTGGACGACCTATGATTTATAGCTTACTATTTATAGAAAACGACATGAGGCATCGGCTTAATCATTTGCCTTGAACGCCCATTGTAAAATGACATATTTTCTATCAAACTTCAAAGGCTTGTGTTCGATGGGTGTCCCACCTTCTGTAAACGGACGGAATGTAACAGTGTGTTACCGTGTTTAAAGACGAAATGAACTTTGAGGCTTCGTCATCATTGTTGAGACCAGATTTCATCTTAGCTCAATTAAACCATGTAGCCTAAATCATATCAAAACCCTGTGATTTGAAAAATATCTAAATTCTCATATTGCAATAAAGGAAAAATAATCTGATGTTTATATGAACATTTTTAATAGTCATGAAAATTGAATCTTTCAATTTTGAACAGCTGGTTATGCATTTCCTTCAGGTTACCAAAAGGGACTTACGCATAACGTTTAGAAAAAAGCGTCATTCTATGGATCTTGAGAAAAAATATTTTCACTATGACGATGTCTAAGCTTATCGTAAGAAAAATCGTTGTAACCGAAGTCATTGTTTTGCATTTTGAGTCTTTTTGCATGCACACTAAAGTCAAAAAATCACAACCATGGACTTTTTTCATTACAATAAACACTTTCATGTTATTTCTGCTTGCCTTGCTCCAAAATTACGGGTATATACCACTAAAATATGCAGAATGTTCATCTCAGCATTATTTAACTATTGAACGATACTTATAAACATGTACATGTATACATGCCGATGTACATAACAATTAGACCTATCATTAATGACGATGTTGTGCATTTGTAAATGGTAAGATTTGATCAGATGTACAGCTACCGTGCCTAGGTCAGGATGAATGTACTTTTTCCAAAATACTAGTACATTACAAGGTGTATTAAAGAAACTGTAAGAGATTCTATAATTATCAGGAGCTAACTCTGCACTCAAGTTTGAATGTCAATGTGTTTGTTCTTTAATATTTCTTCTCAAATTGAGTTAGCAGTATTTATATTTGACCTATTCTTTTATCAATGGTGCAACTTAAAAAAAGCGAAACATGAACGTTATTATTGGTTACAATCAAGTAGTAAAAAGAAAAATGAAAGACAACAGATAAAAGTATTTGCACATTACTTACAACAACCAATTAGTTTACGATTTAAAATAGAAGTAAATAGCTAGTGAATGGATATTGCATAAAACACTGTATTCGTGCTGGCTTTCGTATCTAGTAGAAAGTCAGTATGCTTTTTAAATAGCCCTTTATATCCATATGGTTTTCCCCTAGTGTGTTAAATACGTGTTTGCGGTGAAGCTTATTGCGTTGGCAAACGAAAAATATAGATTTTGAATAATAAGAATATATTGACCGCTACTACCATCGTAACATGCATATTTCTGTCACGCTTTATTGTTTCCATACACTAAGTACTTCATATGTATATTAATATTTCTATAAAATATAGATAATTTAAAGTTACTTAGATCACATTTTAGTTTTTCGGGTAATTTGTAGACAAAACGATGTTAATTGGATTGATTCAGTCTTTCAAAGTTACCAAATGTTTTATTAAGCATAAACTTATTTGTCTGTAGACATTTGGAGCTACGAAAACTGTAATCAAATAATTAGGTTTGTAAGGTGATACAATATTCAGGGTACCCAAAGCTAATTCATTATTATAAACAACACCTTTATCAATATACTGAAACTCTTTCCTAAATTGTCTTACAGCCTATTTAGGTGATTTAGGTATTTTTAACGAAGATGAACTTTTTAGTCAAATAGAACAATAGAATGTTGCCACTTCAAATGTTAACTTACACATTTTTGTCTTTATTTGCGTGCAGTATTTAAGCTGAAGATTTATTGTTGACACTAATTAATACCAATTCAATAGTGTCATTCTATGCTCCGACCTCAAAACTGAATAAACTCACTATTAATTAAAAAACGAAAACATAACCACCGCAAACTTCTTTAAAAAGCTATATTGAGAAATTTAAAAAAAACAACCATGGAATTTTTTAATACAGACCATGTCATACTGACATTTTAGAAATACTTTATTTTAAGAAATTGTTATATTGTTATA
This sequence comes from Sinonovacula constricta, assembly GCA_007844125.1. Classification (NCBI taxonomy): domain Eukaryota; kingdom Metazoa; phylum Mollusca; class Bivalvia; order Cardiida; family Solecurtidae; genus Sinonovacula; species Sinonovacula constricta. Next base: position 40,193,867 of record CM017559.1, on the reverse strand, counting down.
TGGCACCGAAAGAAATATGGTCATATTGGCAAGGTGCAGCTAATTATTAGTGATAAAGACCACAGACTTATATTTAGTAGCTCTTCAGCGCATCGCAGGTTAGCAGGAAAACCTCTCCACGTGATTTTTATAAAAAAAAAAATTTGTCTTGCTTAAAAAGTATTGAATGTCGTATGTTCTATTTTTATCATTTTCAGAACAGACCAATTATCTTTAGATTGATTCTGTATAAAAATGTCACAAAGTGGGTTTAAAAAGCATCTAAAATGCAATAGAAACAGACAGGAAAATCTTGACAGAATGCAAATAACTGCTATTTTAAGCACGATACTTGTGCACAATCCATAATAAAATCAATGGTTATTGTTTGAGATGCTCGAACAGCTAATACTGACGCTGTGTCTCAAGTGAATAATGTAGTAAGCATCCGTCTTTACAGAATCATCGAAAGCTAGTATGTTAATATAAATATAAAATACTATAATGTAAACGCTGAAACATGTGAAGGTTTTTCCTTTCAATGCTGTAATGGCCTATGTGATAAGGTTAGCGACTTGTAGATGTTTTCATTTAATTCCACGTCCCTCCTCTGCGTGAATTTGTGGTTGTTGCGGATGTCTTCTATGCGATGAAGCGATGGTTCTGCTGAAGCAGCTGTCCGGATTCCGCTGCCAATATACTTCGATGCCGCTTTAAACACAATGCGTATGTCGCTTCAATGAATTCTTATGTTTTGATAAATATATAATCTGTGTTGTTGAATCGTTACGTTAAGCCGGCATAAGAGGCATATGCATTCATACTCATGTTGGTACGAGGCTGCTTAACAAAAAAAAAACGCACACCACTATATGTTGTTACAGATGAGAAACATATCAAAGTATACATAATGCAATGTTGATAAACTGAATCAGTGGATTTAAACGGGTAATTAGCTGGGTTTGCATTACATCATTCTAATGAGTGTGTATATGTTATTTATATATGTAAAATGTAGTTTTTATTCATGAGACACAAATGCAATACATTTGTAGTCTTATATGAAACCATATATTAAGTCTTATTATGAACAAACATAGCCCCTTCGAGGACCTCAAAACATTTATTTTGGAACATGAAAGCACCTTTCGCATCTATGTTTCAAAGGCTAAAACATTACAGTATACAGGGACAATAAGGCCAAAACAACGAAAAATGTCAATTCAGAATAATCCTCTGCGAAACACGTCATGTTTTACATAAAGGTGTCTTCATTCGTATAAAAGAATCTAGAAAATAATTCAAACTGTATATTGCTCGCATGAATATGATGTTTGCAATGACAAAACCGTTTTCAATTGCTACTGAACATATGTTCTAATACAACAATATAAAAGAGGATGGAAACAAAGGCAATGCGTAAATATTAAGGTCTCATTGATATGATTGGTAGTACACCTTGATAAAAAATCTCCTTTTAAAACAGAATTTCTACACCAAATAAATTTCTCCATTATCCTATGTCAGAGAGTACTTATGCATCACAAGAGTTTTCACAAAGTGTAATGTTATTGTTTTGCATGGTTGTTAACTTTGGAAAAAAGAAATCAGTGCCATCTTTTTTATGATTGCATTATAGAAGATCAATCGATACAGACAATATGTATGTTGTTCGATGTCTATAAATGTAAGCAAGGATTTAAGTTCACCGTAGCAGCAATTTTTTTCAATAACTTATGTATATAACTTCATATTTTATACATTTTCCCTTTTCCAAAATATCTCGATTATTCGCACCGAAGCGTATAATAGAAAGTAATCAGATGTGAATGGGCATATCATAGTAATGTCTTTTTTTGTGTAAGCATTTACATGTTAATTCTTTATATAGACCCAAGTGTGTTAGAAACAAAAGAGCGATTTCACATTAGAGAGCAATAAAACGATGACATTCAAGAATAGAAATATGGTTTTATATCAGGCTGGCGCCTAGAAGATTTCTTTAGTGGCCGGTTCGGTCATAATAAAAGGAGTCCAACGCCATTTTTATTAGTTCATGCCATGGCCATAAACATATCCTGCTTTTTTTCATTGAATCGCAGATTCACACGGACGATCGACAGTTCATTTTATCGTCGTAAGTCGCGTTACTCGCGTAAATATACGATATTTACGAATGTCAGACTTAAGTATACGATGTCACTTCATACTTTAACAGTTACATTTGCGTCAGTTTTATAAAAAATGAACATCGATTATTTACAAGAAGACTTTGGTGTAGTAAACCTAATATGCTTTATTTCAGTTAACTAAGCTTGTATATATTCCAAGACAATTACTGCTTTCTGAATAATTAACGTGTGCAGTAAGTTTAATTAGAATTGGATATCAATGTTTAAAAGACAGTTAAAACCAACGTCTGTTTTATGTTTACGAATGTGGATATATGCATGCCAGCGATACCTCAACAGTTTATTTTTTTATAATTTTGATGAAATATTAAATCTTATGTCTCCTTATTCGTACATTTTTTCTCTTTAAAAATATTTTATGAACATATACGCCACAGTGGTCAAGATATTATATTTTTCAAGCCTTATCAATGCCGCATAACTATCTAAAAATATTTCTTTTTCGAAGTATTATTTTCTCCATTTTGTGAGACTCCTTCAGATTCATAAATCCAACAGAGCACATGTGGCTATATGTTACATAGTAAATGTAGTTTAAGGTAGAATCTGGAGATGCCGCTAACACATACATACATGTATGAGGTCAAGATAGCTCCTAAGCAGCTTTGAGAAGTATTTAAGTAAAGGTCCTATAAAAATGTCCAGATATTTAAAACTAAACTACCTCTAGACAAAGGCAAACAGGTACTGATTATAAGTTGTAAGTATAACATAACCACGAATGCTAGCGCCGACAGTACATATAGTCGTATTCATAAATTAATGAATAAATACATTTTCATTATTATGAGTCAGTTATTAACTTCTTCTTTATTTAAGATAAAAAGTAAGTACTAAATAATCTAGAAAAGCGTAAAGTAGAAAGACGTATCATATTGTTAATTTTGATACATGGATTTGAGCTTTAAATATACATTGTAGCTTGACCAGTGATGTATGCACAACATGCATTAAATATTTATTTCTTGAAATAAAGCATCATTAATGTGTATGGGATACTTTCTATATGAAATAAAGAATCATTAATGTGTATGGGATACTTTCTGTACAGTGTTGTATAAATACATGCAATAATAATTCAACAATAATACTGTAGCTGTGAATTATCCATCTGAGTTTCTACATGTTTACTGATTTTTATCTGGCCCCCTTTGTGGTTGTTAACAGAAAAATAGGTAACAGACTTTGGTATCAATGCCGGTTTTGGAAGACGTATTAAGTGACAAACATATTTCGATTTAAATTTATCATTTCCTGATATTTTGTAGGGTATTCTTTTTAGAAAAAGATACCTTATAAAAAAGAAAACAAAAGAAAGTAATTATGACTGCCATGAAGAAAGGCAATTTGATACCTCAAAACGTAATGTTAGAGAAAATATAACAAACTAAGGATTAATTGTTGTTTATGCGACTGAGGGCATTTTAGATAATAAATGAGACGTTTCGACAATGATGTAGGGTACTTTGCGGCTATTGCACGCGATTTTTTCCTTTATATTAGATGATTTACGCGGTTAGTCGTGTAAAATGGAATTTTGGGAGGTACTTGTTAATCATTTATCCTTTTTACTTACAATTTATGAAATTTGTGCGTTACTGATTTAAAAGAAAATATATTTGCAATGGAAAAAAATGTTCTTTCAACGAAATGTTCAGTCTGCCATTATATGAATTACGCATGTGAGAGTTTCATACAAAAGCGCGTGGCAGTTGAATCAACGTAAATGTGGTTGTATGTTTGCAATTATTTTGAAATCGGTCGGAGCCATGCCTTATAACCGTGAGCTACATTTCGGTAACAATAATACAAATGTAAACACAAAGATTGAATTCAAGACTCGTGCGTTCAAATTCAAGAAGGAAGCGCGCAACCATTTTCTCTAAGCAAAACTCGATTTAATACTTGAATAAAGTCTTGTTGTTTCTACATTCTTAAATGTAGCTGTACATTGCAGTCAATCCTTAAAAGATGCAAGAGAATGTGACTTCCGGCTCCAATACAATTGTTGTGTACGCTATATAAATAATTTGCAGTATACATGTCAGTCTTAGCGTAGTGATCATTCACACTTAATGATGTTCTTGATGGAATTTATTTAAGAGTATTACGTGTCAAGGAAATCAGAACCAATCACATACAATATTGAAACACTAGATAATTGGCTTTGTGTTGTGTGGAGTTTAGACTTGTCTGAGTCTTTTATCCAACAATAAAATGGTTTGAATTTGTGTTGGTACATCTCACCAATTTATGTTCATTATATTCTGACGTATTGCTGTAATTGGTGTTGTTACTGACGGAAAAGACGCATGAGAAAAGGTATAGAACCTCTGGGACCTGGCAGGTCAGCTGGAAGGCCTAACATATTGAAAGTTTTCGCCCCGACTGGGACGCGAAAAGCCCTCGTTAAATGATTGAAAAGTTATAATTTAAGATAATTATATATTGTTTATATATGCTTTCGACTGCAACATGATTATAAATTACTTGCATACATGATTGACACATACTTAAATGTAAGGTATCTGTTTACAAATCTATGCACAAGTAATTAAGCTTGTGTTTTAATACCATAGGCGGACTGTATTTTTTCTTTTATTATTATGTTTTTGTTCTTTCTGACATAATGTAAAAATAACCTATTACCAGATGACATTTTTATTTCAGATATAAACCAAAACATGAAATAAATGAAAAGAAAATGGTTATGTATCCTCCGATGCTTACTTGTGGAAATATCTTCCTATATTTCACGTTAAATATGATGATGAACTAAGGTTGCCCTATTCCGCATTTAACCACGAATAGTTTATAGGCGATAGGGACTTAATATTTGTCCGGAAACTATACACTATGCATGTAAACAATAATAGCGACGTGATTAATTATTCAGGAACGATTGTAAACATTTGTTGAAGACCGTCAGGCACAAACGACGACGTTATTCTACCGGAATGTTTGATCACCATGTGGCATGCTTATTTTGGGATTACTCTGTCATCAAGATCAAATTTATGTAGTTTTATTAGTTAAAGGCAGATCAAATTAACGTATTTCTATTAGTTCAAGGTAGTTATTTTATGAATACCATTATTTTTTCTTTTGAATGAGTGTCATATTAATAAATTGTTAAACAACGACGTTAACAACAAATCATAATAAAACAGATGTAAAATTATGGTACCTTACGCAATGATCAGTAGGTAGAATAAGCTTTACGATGCCACCTTTGCATTGGTTCATGATCAGATGTTGAATAACCTTAACGATGCCACATTGACGTTTGGGCAAAATCAGTTGCAGCATTTCCTTGGCGATTTCTTGGGAATGATCAACTGCAGAATTATCTTAACAACAGCACATTGATATTGTGGCATAAATAACATTTAGCTGTCCACTCTTAATCCAGATAAAGGCAGATTTTGATGAACTTGATTGAGAAAAACAGTTTAAGTTGACTTGTGTGACAATGGTGCCTAATTAAGAGAACGTATTACATGTCCGACAACACAAAATACGAAATAAGAAGCACATTTTCGGCATACCGGACCTAGTAGCGCAATCGGCAGGGCGTCGGCTTAATGTTACGGGAGGCCCCAGGTTCGTTCCCAGGCCGCGACTTACCAAAGTCGTTAAAATGGTAGTGGTATAGCTCCCTTGCTAAGGCTCAAGCAAATATATGGTAGTTCCACAACTATTTGGACAGGTGTTATGATTATGTGACTTGGTGTGGTATCATGTCAGGTGTTTACGGCATGCTACGCACAGTGAAGGCAGCATTATATCTGCTTCAAGTGGACATCGTCTCCAGATAACTGAATAACTGAAATACTGTTGGTGGGACGACACACCCAGTAAATTAACATTTTCGATATGGAATACACATATTTGAACTTTTATTGTGCTCTAACAAATAATCATTAACAATAATATACTATGTACATGGAAAAGAAAGTGCAGACAGTGATATAATCTATAAAAACTTTCATCATTACATAAGCACGCACCAGAGGAATACACAAATTGGTCATGTTCTTTTGCTGCCGATTATGTCGAGAAAAAATATAACATAATACTTTGTATATAATGTTAAGTAACAAGAAATTTGATGTTTAAATTACGGTGAAATTTGTCTGAGATATAATTGTGCATCTGCGTTGTCATCCTGTCCTATATAAAACTCAAATTCAGTGAGGATATAAATATATTCTAAGAACTGCTTTTCCTCTACATACTGTAACTTTATAAAATAGATTTTGTGTTTACAATCTTTATGACATAATTGTCTTTACTTGTTATTAGCGTTAGTTTATATGCAACGAATTGATAGGGCAAAAATATTTATTTATATACAAACTTTCTGTTAAATATAGAACTACAGAACAATTAAAAGTATACCTCAGTTTAAATCTGGGAACACTTTCTTTTGCAGGCCGAAAACGTCTGCCCGTATGACCTTGACGTTATTTAACGGAAAGATACAAAATGTGTTGGTAAGTTTTTGTAAAAAAGGGAAAAGCACAAACTGATACATATAAACACTTGGAAGAAACATTAAGTAGCAGTTATACGGGGATCTTGTATTGCCTGCTGGAGGCGACACACTAAAATGAGTTATAAATACACCTATACGAATATGTTTGTAAAGAAATCGTAGTCATATTTAAATGGCAGGCTTGATGCTTTCATAGTATTGCAAATGTCATTTGAATTTGTTTTATTGAGCTTCTTGATTGTTTTATAAAAGGATTAAGTTTATACAAAGACAAAAATATTAAAAACACATCGTAAAACTTCTTTTATTCACTGTTTCCTGTATGATGAACCAAGTTTTCACTTTATGTTTCGCACAAGCTGTATGCTTTTTAGACAATACAATGTAATATTTAACTTCAAAAAGTTATACACATTCGAGTGTATGTCACTATTGTCTTTGTATATGTACCACACATTGTATAAGGCTTATTCCACAACCTCTTTACTAAAAATTGTATGAGATGATCTTTCGAAGATTTTGTCTTTATTGTGTATTTGAATAAATTGTTTCACAAAGTTGCCTACACTCATAAATTAATAAATAAAATATCTCCTAAATTACTTTGTCAATTTTTGAACCAAATTTTATCTTTTTTCAAATGGCGGTTTTGAGGAAAAATCTGGATGACTCTGACCTTTTTCCATTTAAGCTGGTCGTATGTCATTAACGAACATGATCTTTTTAACCACATGCAGTATTGTTTATTTTATTTGAGATCTTAGGGGGCGATCTCAATGTTTTGTAAAACATTTTGCTTGCATTTTCCTGTAGTGCTTTACCACTGAATATACTTTACCACCTTCCTCAGGAATGACCGAATAAGCAAACTAAAAGAAAGAAGTCTTCGTAAGAAAATGTGACATACGCAGATATACAGCAGAGACCATTATGAGAAGATGGTATTGTTTTGACCTGTTAACCATTCTTTTGCAACATATAAGGTTCTATTATTATGACAGGTTTTCTAGTCAGCATCATAGATGCAATGACGTTGGGAATATATATGACTAAATATCAAATTATTTTAAACTATCAAACTACTATTTGTCTCGGAAAAAAACCAGTAAGAAAGTGCAATCAACTCTGTAAACCAGTTTAAGCATCCCATGTTGCTCAGTGTTATCGCCACTTTTACATTAAGCTCACACGCGCATATTATTTTAATAATTCGTTAACGTCTTCAAAATGCATTAAAGGACACAAAGTTTATATACTTATATATATTGAAAACTTATACTTTTATTTAACTATACATTCTTATTTATTGGCAGAAATGTGAAAGTTGTGTTAACAAATATGATAAAGAACACAAAATCTTTCATTATCATTTAAATATTTTTTGAGCATATAAAATACACGGTTGTCACTAAAATATACAGCAATGGTCAAATATACAATCTTGCCATGTTCCTGAAAAATCTGATAATTAATTTCGATTACTAATTTCAAGGCTTGTAAATTCTTAGAAAATTAAAAAAAAAATCCAATTTAAAAGATTGTGTTTGTACGAGAGCTATGATGAATTGATTGAAACATTTTCGAAAAAATTGTGCTATTAATATTTTAGGATCGGTCTCAAAACGACAATGTGGCTACCAGTCGCCATTATAAAATTAAGGAAATTATCCGTCCTTGAGAATCTTTTTAATGGTGATGGAAGCAATGTTTTAACACTAAAACACATGTTTTTACCTCAATATCTTGCATGATTAAATGACATATGTATTATTTCTCCCATTTGTACTATCTAAATTTAACAAAGACATTATTTTGTGTCGATCAGCAGATAAGAAACAGACAGGTGCATGAATATGGTAATATTTCAAATCATAAGAGTTGTTAACGCGCTAAATGCAGCTTGTCTTGTGTATCAATTCAATGGTTATGCTTGTGTACTGTACCTATGTAGAGTATAATAGTATCTTCTTGAGGCAAACATGCAAGGCTGGCTTATAGGACACCACGTCTTTAAGCTATTATAAATGATAAAATAACACTTATCATATAAGTTCACCAAAACATTTAGGTGTAACCGTGACAATATATATTTCAGGTAATTAATTAATTATAAAAACATAATATAATTATATCCTACATGTAGTGCAAAAGAAAAAAAGCAACCTTTTATTATTCGTCAGTACGTCAAAATGACATTTGCTGTTTTATCAAATATTAAAAAATGCAAACTTTACAAATTGTGCAAAAGCCGATTAAATAAACCCACATTGAACCATTAGATGAAAAATCTGAAGATTTAGAAACTTATGTGCTCACAGTTATAATATCAGTATGCAATTTTGGTTAGTCACACAAGAGAAGTTTTATATGCAAATATGTAGGTGGATTCGGACCTGTATGCTTATCTTTAAACTGTATGTATACACTTCTCTTCTATACCGCAGACACATTTAACAGTCGTAATTAAATGTACTTGTAACTGTTGAAAAAGTACATTTACAGACTGAACTTGTTATTTTGTCTTGCATGCAGACAGTCTTTCAACGCTCTAAGTACTTTTATTCCAACAGTCACTCTTTTATATACTGGCACTTTGGTAAATATCATATAAGACTTGCCGTCGAAATGTTGCAAATATAATTATGCTATGTTAATTGTCGTAAACTGTAAACATTTACATATTACTGCTTTCCAAAAGACACGAAAGCCAAAAAACAAGAGAACAATACCCATTTTAATAGCAATAAAGCCATGAAAGTTAAGGATGAACATTCGGTTTGATATTTATTCTGCGTCGTCGCGAAGACTGTTTTTTTTTTTTTTTGCCAGTTCTGTCACGAAGAAGCCCAGCAACGCCATTATGTGTTCTTTAAGCCATTTGCTTGAACACATCGTATTTTTTATTGAATTGCAGGCTCACACGGGCCACTTTAAGTACATTTACTGTCCCTTACTGAGGTAACTTTTTAAATATTAAGCAGCGTGTTCGGGTCCACATCAATTTTAAGTACAAAGTATTTATTGCATTTACTAACATTATCATTTTACGGAGCATAGACATTGCATAATAGTTTATTGATAACGCAACAAGAATTCATATTGTACTGAAATAAAACTAAGACATGCAAAACACAATGGTTTTAATCTGGACCGGTGCCTGAGACTGGCTGAACAGAATTAACAAAGAGCCTCCGTTTGCAGATCAAGAATTACAAGGTCCAATACTCGCCAGGTCAATCGAAGGATTTGAAAGAAAGATTTTCCTAATAGTTTCCCGTTTTGGCACTTCATGGTTAGAAGGATAGAGTAAGGACTGCTTACTGGGTGTGTGAATAATGTGAACAACCGTATTTTGGCCCAGGAGGACCTCAAAAGTGTCGCCGCGCATGCTATATTTCATTGTTCCAGGAAAAGCCATATGAATGACGCCACGCCGTTCTTTAAACAAATGAGGTGCGGCGCTTTCATACAAAAATCTCTCAAAATAAAATTCTGTTATATTCTGCTGTTTCTATTCGGAACCCTTCTCTTGTGCCCAAAGACAATTCTGGTTTTGCCATGATTATTGTGTTCTTATAAACAACCCTTTAAGTATTATTACAGGAAAATGATACTTATAAACAGTATTTATGCCTGGTTGTATCAGTAGGAAATGAGTTGTTAATTTGCAGACCACTTTCATTTTCAGGATTATCCGTTCTTGTTTTTTCATCTTTTATGGAAGCTGGAAACAATCTTCTATGTTTCGAAAATAGACACTTCGTTCTTTCTATTTGGCTCCGCTTCAATCTTCAATCACATTTGTTTACAACTCCTTCCTTAATATAGGAGTTCACTCTGAAAGAGGCTCAAAATACTCAGAAATGGCAAAAGCAGAAAGCAAGTCTTTTTAGCAGCATAGTTATTTTTACACGTCAGGTAATTTTAGAAGTGGTGATACTTTCTAACGTATATCTTTTGTCAATATAGACCGAGATGTTAGTTCTCTTATATATACTGTTACATCAACTTTCCCAGATACATGCCGTAAACCGGTCGGCAAATACCTGAACATATTTTAAGATATAAGAAGTAAGGTTTCTTTTTTTAATTGATGTTCTTAAAACGTGAGCGAAATATTAAACTGTCCTAACCTGTCATTCATTGGGATTTATATTTATTGCATATCTAATTAATATAAATATGGAATTCTTTAATATTTTGCAAGTGACTCAACTGTGGAATTTAATTAGAACCTGTCTAAAAAGTGTTCATGCTTATTCAAAGCCTGTTTCAAATAAAAATACACGATAGTTTTATAACCATTGCAAAAAGGCTCGTAAAAATTTCCACAAAGCCCAATTTTTATACAAAGAACAGAATCACATAGAAAATCTAAATAAAAAAGCAAACTATTCAAACAAACATTGTCAAAGTCCTTTAAGTCCTTTCAAAACCAAAATGCTTCTGTACTGAAGAAGATGTGTAAATCTAATCTAAAGCAATTTTGGAAATATTTGAACCCTAGCAAAACTTCTAAATGCAAATCTTCTTTGAATAATATGTTTGAATATTTTAAAAATATCAATAGCGTGGATACAAATGTAAAAAAAATCATAATAGTGAAGAAAAACACTCTAATATTAATTATGATAGTTTTGACCATGACGTTAACGACAGTATTTTAAATTGTGAAGTTTGTACTGATGAAATAAAAAGTGTCATTAAGAAACTTAAAAATGGCAAAGCCTTTGGTGATGATAATATTGTTAAGGAGTATCTAAAGTCTTCTGTTGATTGTATGATGAATGTTTACTATATATTGTTTAATATGGTTTTTAAATCTGGTATTATTCCTGTTGATTGGACCATTGGTATTATAAACCCTATATATAAAAACAAAGGAAACGTATTTGATCCGGCAAATTACCGACCAATTATGTTATTGAGATGCTTTGGCAAGCTTTTCTCTTCAATACTTAACAACAGACTGTTAAAATATGTTGAAAACTATGACATCATTATATTTTAAATTTCAAACCGGTTTCAGACCTACCTTTTCTACAGTAGACAACATGTTTTTAAAAAAAAATGTTTATAGATTATTTGTACAGTTCAAAAAAAGTTGTTTTGTGCAAGTATAGATTTAAAAGCTGCATTTGATACTATAAATAGACATATGCTCTGGATAAAACTTGAACATTAATGTTTAAGATGTAATTTTTTTAAATGTTCTTAAAAATATGTATGAAAAAGCAAAAAGCTGTGTTAGAATAGATAATACTTGTAGTGATTACTTCCCCTGTTGTATAGGGATAAGGCAAGGGGGGAGTTTATCTCCCTTGCTATTTTCATTCTTTGTCAATTATGTACATGAATACTTTAGTCAGAGCAATTTAGTACATGGGTATGTACTTGAGAAACATAGTAATGTTGATAGAATGATGGAATTTCTCAATCTGTTTGTTCTCCTATATGCTGATGATACAATCATTGTAGCTGAAAGTGCTCATGACTTGCAAAATTCTCTTAATATTAATAAACATTATTGTACGGTTAATAAACTAACAATGAATACTCGTAAAAGATTTTTTTTTATATTTAGCAAGGTAGATTGCCTGATTATGATTTTTACATTTGCAATGACCCCATTGATGTGGTATTTGAATATAAATATCTAGGTTTAGTTTTTGCTAAAAGCTGCTCGTTTATCAGAGCTTAGGAACACATTGCAAAACAGGCAACAAAGGATACTTATAGTATTTAAAAAAAGCAAAAGATCTTTGCTTATCCATAGAATTACAAATTGATTTGTTAAATAAAATGGTTAAGCCAATATTAATGTATGGATGTGAAATATGGGGTTATGGTAATAACAATGTCTTAGAAAAATTTCAGTTAAAATTTTTGAAACATATACTCAATGTTAAAAGTAGTACCCCAAATTGTATAGTCTATGGAGAGACTGATGTAAAGCCGCTACAGATTGATATCGACACAAGAATGATAAGTTCTTGGTCTAAACTAACTCGACCAGTATGTAACAAAATTACTGTTATAGTGCAAATATTATGCTTAGCAGATTTATGTATAATAATATAACAAATGAAAGTGATTTTCAATGGTTTAAATACATTAAAAATAAACTAGTTAAATATGTAAAAAATCTGTAAATACGAAGCTATCTGACCTTTTTATAAATGTTTTTAAAAATATCTAGAAAATGTTGTTGTTATAAGTTATTTAAAGACAAGTTTGGATTCGAAGATTACCTTATTAAAACTCCACGCAATTTTCTAAAATAAGTCATTATGTTTAGAACAAGAAATAACAAATTTCCAGTAGAAACAGGAAGATGGAACAATGTAACTGCAGAAAATAGAATTTGTGAACTTTGTACTAATGGAGCTATTGGAGTTGAATTTCATTACCTCTAAGAATGTGATTTCTTTGCAGAAAAGAGAAGAAAAATGTTAGATAGAAATCTCTTTATTTCTCCAAATGTACTAAAATTAAAAAATGTAATGAACCTTTCACCTTGCAATGTTAAGTATACTACATTTTGTAAATTTGTTAAAGAAATAATTGTCAAATTTAGATAAAGATGACGATGTTGTGTTCTCCTCCACACATATTATCTTTTCTTTATGATATTGTCACTATCTCTTATTTTATTGCAATGCCTCTTTCTTTTATTTCTTACATTCTACATTTCTTGTGCTCATTTTGTCATGTTTATTGACTTGAGTTACGAAATAAATAAATAAAAAATAAATAAATAAATATATATATATATATATATATATATATATATATATATATATATATATATATATATATATATATATATATATATATATATATATATATATATTATATATATATATATATATATATATATATGTGTGTGTATATCAATAACCGTTCCATACCAAATGGCATGTCCAATTAATACTGATCTGACAAATGGCATGTCCAATTAATACTGATCAGACGTAGAGTTACCTTCTGATGTCAAAGTGACATACACACTTTCATGCAAGATATTAAGACCTGGGATTCCTGAATGATGTAACTATTATTACGTAATAATTAATATAGTATGAATTTTTACAGTTCAATTTTGTTTATAAAATAGATTCCCCTGACTTTGAAACTACGAACCCAAATTTTTGAATGTACACACTTTTATTAGTGGTTCGAATGTTTATCCAACATGGAAATAATTCATTATTTTCTGCATAAAAGTATCAATAATTTTTTTTAATTTTCAGTTCAGTTTTCAGTTTTTCTTTAATCACATTTATAAATACTTAAACTTAAGACATTTAAGGCAAACACTTATTTATTTTGGTACTAATTTGAATTTAAGTTTTATATAACGTACCATACTGTATATACATGTACTAGACACGTTAAATGCATTAGAAAATATTAAAAATAAAAATAATTAGTAGAAATGAGGTTCTTTTTAAATCTGTAGAGATCGGTGTTTGGAGCATAGCTATAAATAAACAAACAAAAACACATGTTAATGCATTTGAAATTACATAGTTAGCTTTTTCATATGTTTACAATACAACCATTGATATAGCTTTTGTGACGGTAGCATGCTTACACATATTTTCAGGTCAAGAATATAATTTAATTCAACGTGTCTCAATGAGATTTATTCATACAATCATGTAATTTATCAAAATAAATCTCGTTATAGCCCTTTAATTTTTATCTTTAGGGGTTTGCTTATGCCCTAAAATAAAGGACTTGATCAATGAATGAGACACAAATACTTTTTTAAGCTAAGCTAAGTCCCAACACCGGTCTACTTCAACAGGCCCTGTTCATTTGAGTGTATAAATATGAAAAATTACACTTTCGTCTTGCTGAAACTGTCGTATAAAAGGTATAGCAATAACGGCCAGATTTAATTCTTTACAATATCATACTGACCATTTAAGATGTTTAAAAATTGGTCCAAAGGCAAACAGTTAAGTTGAATTCAAGCTACTGGTATCCTGTCCGACGTTATTTTACATCAGTTTTGGTGAATGATGAACTAACCTGCGACAGGTCATATGACAGACTTGCATTCATAAGCATAATTCTTCAAAAGCGCTGATGATTGTTTATTGTTTTGAGTCATAAAAGCAATACAAAAACCCAACAGAAATCGCACTTCACACAGCACACGAATTAAAACAAAGCTCAAAACTATGAAAATATGCTGTGACCGGCCTAAATCATGAATACATAAATAAGTGCCAATGTTAGTCTTCAGTATCCTCTATTTTAAATAACTACATGTATCGGCCTATGTCGGCCAATACTTTGCAAACACCATTAATTTATATAGAAAGATATAATTTTGCGACTGCTAGATTGCAACAAGTCGTTATAAATCTTTAAATAAGCACTGAAAACCAACCTTATAGGTCTTTTTTTATCTGAAAATGCTATAAGAGAATATATACTACACTATGTTAACATATTAAGTTTATGTTAAAATACCGCACAAAGCTATCAAAAAGCTGGAAAATGACGGCCAGCCAATATTGATACTTACATATCTTAACAATAATTACAGGGATGGGATGGGATTAGCCGGCATTTTGGCCGATACTGCGCAGCGACATTTCTGTCATTATAGCACAGGGGCACTTATGAGGTGCCCAGGGACTGAACCCGGCCGATCCATTATACTGACACCGACGAGTCAGGCGTAATGCTGTCCCCTTAGTCCCGAGCGTTAGGAGGGAAGCCACTACTACCAACTTTAAAGTCTTTGGTATGACCCTGCCGGGGACCGAACCCACGACCTCCCGATCCGCAAGCCGACCAATAATTACAACATTCACGTTAATCATATGGGAGTAGAGCACGTCAAGCTTTACCGTCACCTGCAATTAACTCATCGAAAGTCCACATTAGCAAAAGGTAGTAACATTTACAATCTACATCATCACAAATAAAGACATTTGAGCTTGAAAGGTATATCTTGCAGTTTTTTACAGTGAATTCGACAGACTGGTACGACGAACTTGCTGTTGCCAAGCGTTTATCATATGCATGTTGGTGATCATCGCATACAATTCTTAAGCTTTTTATTGTCTCTGTTTTATTTCTATATTTATCTTTATATTTCTAACCGAACAAAAATGCCAAGGAATATACAACAGTACGAATGTTTAGAAAATTGTTTGAAAGTTTATTATTTACCTATAATCTTAAGATTTTTGCCCTGCATTGAAGCTGCCTCTTTGCACACATTTGATTATGACTTTCAAATAAATATTATATTAAAAATCACACACACACACATGCACACACACACACACGCACGCACGCACGCGCGCGCGCACACACACGTATACACACATATATATAGCAGTATTCTATTAAAATCCTTAAATATATATATATATATATATATATATATATATATATATATATATATATATATATATATATATATAGCATATAAACGTCCATTCTTGGAAAAAATATATAAATAAAATGACAGGAATGTGGGCATCCAATTTTCCATAGATCCCCGCAAAATAGTATCAGCAAATTGAATGATATCTGTATTAATTGTATGTACAAGAGCGTTGTTGACTTAACGTACGATAACTGAGGTAAGACTGAATATCTGAATATAGCATCATGCAGTCACGCAATACTAAGTTAGATCTTTTACTATAATTATCTATATATTTTTAGGAAACGCAATTTAAGAAAACATTATGTCTGAGAATACCAGTGTCAGTTGAACGACGTTTAAAGATATACGAGGAACTTCCTCGTGCAAAGCATTTATTTGGTTATTTTTAACAGAATAATATTTCCTTGTTGTGTGATAAATACAATAATAAATACACACGGTTGGAACATCCTTCGCTGTATTTAAAATAGTTGCCTTTGAAACGCATTATCCGTTTGTACGTCTGCTAAATAATATCGAACTTTCAATGAAATTGTTTACAGCAACCACATTTAGGCGCCTTTAAAATGATCTGCCAAATAACGTTCTCGGTATATTTGGTCAAAACGATGACCTCATGCATTAAAGAAATGCGCGTTTACAACGAAAATAGATATTCCAGTAACAATTCAACATGTTGTGAATGACAGACAAACCAAAGAACGACCGATGATTTATCGCGTAGATATGCAGAAAACGGCACGAGGTATCGGCTTTATCAATTGCCTGAGACGCACAGCTCCGAATTAAATTTTGTTTGTTGAATTGAGAATGTTAAAGGCCTGTCCACGATGTGTGCCCTGCTTTAAAAAAAACAGACGGACTGATTAAGTGAGTTACCGTTTCTGCAGACTGTTTACGCATTGTTGTACAGCATCATCATCACTATGCTGATACATGACTTTATTTCTACGATCCAAAGTCAAAAGGAGACTCCATGGATTAGAAATTAACTTCTACTTATTTTGTGAAAGAAATGTGAATGAAGTCCGCGTCCAGATTTATGTTCATATTCTTAATAGACACCGATAGTATGCTTCCTGAGCACAAGGTTCTAAGCGATGAGACGGCTTATACGGCAATCACCAAAAGAAACTTCCTAAATATCTCACTTAAAATTTATCGCATTTCCATTAAAATAAACGCTTTGATGTTATTTTGGGGGGTTTTGCACCATTATTTACAGGTGAATTCTACTTCTACATTATTAAAATAGTGTACCGACATTACAAACATTTATACCTATCATTCAGAGCTTTTTATTGACCATCTTGTGTACGTGTGAACGATAAGATTTGATCAGACATACAGCTACCGTGTTGTAAGATAGCTTTACTTTTCCGTACGTTTCCAGCGCACCGTAGGTTAGCCAGAGAACATGCTAAATGATTTTTAGAAAGTGTATTTCTTCCTAAAAGAGCACAATGTTTCATTTATTATTTCCCACATTTTCAGAAAAGAACAATTATCTCAAGATTGATTTTGCATAAAATTGTCACAAAGTCTGTTTAAAAAAGCATCTAATATGCAAAAAAAACGGCAGGAAAATCTTGACAGAATGCAAATAACTGCTATTCTAAGCATGGTGTTTTTGCACAATTCATTAAGAATTAAATGGCTAATATTTGAGATGCCGGAATTTTAAATATTGACGATGTGTCTCGCATCAATAATGTGGTAAGCACCCGTATCCACAGAATCATCAGAAGCTAGACTGTCATTATAAACGCCGAAACATGTAGTTTTATAGATTCAAATCAGTAATGACTTAGATGATAGAGTAAGCGTCTTGTACGAGTAATTAATTTAATTTTACGCCTCCTCTTGCGTGAGTTTGAGCATGATGCAGACGTCTTATATATGGTGACTCGTTGATTCTACTGAGGCAACTGTCAGGGTTTCACTGCCACATACTTCGATGTCACTATAAATGCAATGCAAATGTCGTTTAATGAACTTTAAAACTAAGCACACATTGTAATATTGTAATAGAAGGAGTTATATTATCTGTGGTTTTATCGTTACGTTCAGCCGGCATGACAGGCATATATATTGATATTCATCGAGGTCGTTTAACAAAAACAACAGCACCATATGTTGTTGCAAAGGTTACATAGATAAAATGGAAATTGTCTGCCTTCATTCGTTGACATCCGAGGTATTCCAAACAGTAGGTAGGTCCTTTCAATTGGAATTCTTGGACTTTATCGCCCGTTCTTTTGTAGATATTGAAATTTTAAACACTGAACTTTCTTACTTCTGCATGAAAACATGTATAAGCTTAAAGTTCATTTAAATACGTATAGAGATATATTATTTAAAAAAGAAAATGGAAGTGTTTGTTGACGATGATTAAGCTGGGTATCACAAGAAAGGCATACAAATCAACATACACTCTATAGAGCACAAGCATAAAAACCGAGTAAAACAAATGAAAGGACCTACTTGCATTTGGGGATTATTAAGGGGAGACTATTCATTAATGTCTCTAATTGAGAAGCATATCAGAGCATACCTATGGCATTGATTTTTTAATTGAATCAGTTGATTTTCACGTGTTAACTATTGAATTTGATTTATATTACTATAATAAGTAGGTATGTGTAATTTACCTATGTAGAAGGTATTGTTTCTTTGTGAGGCAAACCTGCAATACATGTGTATAGTCTCATATGAAACCATATAAAATGCATTTAGTTATATGCTTTAGTTTTCTTAATAAACAAACACAGCTACTTCGAGGACATCAAAACGATCATTTTGAAACATGCTTCCACCAGTCGCATCCATGTGCCAAAACATTACAGTTTACAGTAACAATAACTCCAAAACAATGAAGAAGAATCCTCCTCCATGAAAACGTTATATGTATGTTACCTTATAAGACGTCTATATGATGCTTAAATATGAAGACGAAACTTTTTTCAACAGTTTTTGTACATATGTCCTTGCACAATAATACAAACGATGCAGGAAGCGAAGGAAATATTTAAATACCGGTATATATATATATATATATATATATATATATATATATATATATATATATATATATATATATATATATATATATATATATATATATATATATATATATATATATATATATATATATATATATATATATATAATAGTTTTTTTACAATTTTAATGCATTATAGAGACGGTTAAAATATTGTTAAACCTGATGATGTTTTATGCAAAAGTGTATACAAAAGTTTTAAAATTGACTTCATTTGTATTTGTCCTAATTGCTGAAAAAGACTTTGGCCAAAATGACTTAAATTTGTGATCGTCCATGCTCATGTCGTTTGCTCGAGTATTGTTTGTTTGTCTCATCTTTTGAATTAAATTAAATTTCAGCCATTGTTTCAAAATTTCGAGTTTTACAGAAATGCGTTTTTCTAAATCTGTGTATGAAGACAAGATTTCAAAATGTTTGTACAATTTATATATTATACTAAAGACGTACATACTGCTAGCATTTAAAAAACTAGTAAATTTCCTAAATTCAAGTGGTCTTATTAATCCATTTAACATATGTCTGATTGCTACTATCATAATAAAAGGAATGTTTAAAACACATTCGATAAACTGAAATTGGCTTTTAATAAAAAAAATTCACGACCAATTGTTTCGCGAAAAAAGCAAATCAGTTGTTTGTTTTACTTTAAATGTACATCAAAAAGTTTTTGTTTTTTTACAAAATGTCAAAATATTCCATATTTGAACACGGACTGCTTTTTATATAAAAAAATGAAAGAATATTTATTGAAAATTTTACCGAATATAAACTAAAATTATAATATAATAATATAATTATATAATAAAATAATATAAATATAAAATAATTTTAGTGACTTTTGAGATGGTATTAAAACAATACACAAATAAACTAGGCAACATAAAATCTCATGCCACAAGTCTAGTCAATTCAGCTTTGGTACATGCCTTTGAAACATTTCGAGATATGTACACATGTTGAAGAGAAACAGTTGAATCTAGTGGCTCTGTATAACCGGTTTTAGCACCCCAGTCGGCCCATATTTCCGACTGACCATTCCAAAGCGTTTACTGTCGGGTGTGCTATTTTAGAATCATAAAAAAATGTTCTCACTTTTCACATGGCTTGCACCTGAAACACCTTTGTCCTTTGCGCTTTCAGAGTTTGATATACCTTGCAATGCTCATAGGACATTGTCATATATTCGTATTCGAATACATTTAATCCCAAATCCAATGTGATTACTTAAATCATGATTCAACACAATTTGATGTAGAAAGCTTGTACAAAATACATGCATTTTATTACCTATTCGACAAAGAGAAATAAATAAACGATTAACATAACACATAACATTTAACCATAAACATTAGTATAAAAATCTAACTAGCTGCTTTGGACGAACTTCACTAGAAAGATTTCCATTTGAGTTGTATATCTATTATTTGTATGCTCAATACATTTAAAATATGATTTTATGACTTTTGGGAGAGAAAATATAAACGTAATACAATACGAAAATATGACATATTCCTATGAGTATTGCAATATGTATTAAACTTTGAAAAAACTTGACAAGAATATTCACATAGGAAAATAAGAAAATGTCCTATTATAATTACCACAGATAATTAAATCTGAACTTCCTATAGAGAAAGGCAAACATAATAATTGTAAAAGTGACCAAAAAACAGAGACAATGCATAACACACAAACAGAAAAACCCGCAGTTACCGCCTTGGAACGGCCAGTCGGAAAAAGGACCTGCAAGGATGCTTAAACCTTGTTTTGGCGTGCTCATACCTTGCACTTCCTGAAGGTTTTCCTATCAAGCAAGCAAAAATGTAAATAAAATAATCTATCTTAGTTAGACAACTTACATCAAGCACCTGCATCGGGTGTTAAAACTGATAAAATGAACTTATTTATCGACAAAATAACTAGTAATATAATAAATCAACATATGTACAATATGTACAGTAGATAAACGCCTCGGCTACCTTAAACTATCAAATGAGAGAAAACCCGAAGGAAACCATCGAATTTAAGAAAATAGCCTAGACCAACATGTAGTTTATTGAAGAATTAATAGGTTATGAAATTCAAATTGTTTTGTACAGTAGTACACTAGCGTTTAAGGTTACGCTAGTCAGGTTTAGGAGTTGTTTATCGTAGTGGTATTAATGACGTATTTCGCATGATGTAGCATTCGCGTAACTGCTAGAAAGAAAAGGATCATGCTAGAAAATTCATTTATTTTTAATTGGATTCGAGAATGTTCTGGGTTTCGTGACTGTTCTAGGGACTTCTGCGTTCTAGAAATTCTTTGGGTCTATATAAGGGCTTGTTATCAGATTTAAGTCGGAAGTTTGGACATAAAGTTTTGGACATAAAGTTTTGGACATAAAGTTTGGACAGATAGTTTGGAAGTACTTGCAGCTTCTATATTAAACCTTTCTTTGTTTGAACTTATGTTGACTTATTATATTCTACATTTGGAATTATATTGATTACATTCCTGCATTGTTTTGCATTTGGATTCTTTCAACAGTGCGTATCTACGAGAATATTCTACCGCAATCTCTTCCGGATTATTCGACGTTGGATTATTAATTAGACTATTAATGGGACACCTCCTAAAGGGTCAAACTGTAAGCTAACATTCTTTTTGCCTTCTCAAATTTTGTCTGATATATTTGTTATCATTTCGTTACGCCATAAATTTAATTGTTTATTAAAATAAATCATTATTGTACTAGTTTGTTGCTGGCTTGTTCTTTCTGTTAAACCATTACGTCGTTTAGTAAACGTGTCATTTTATAAATAAATCTTAAATAGCGACACCGTTCGTAACAAAATACTATGTTTGAAAAAAGCCATGCAAAAATTAAAATTACAAAAAAAAACTAAATCGATGCATAACATAAAATAAAGCTTACCCAAACTTAAGCAATTTCGCCTTAGAACGGTGACCAGGCAAAGGAGCGGATTGGATGCTTAAAAATGTTTACAGACCTCTACAATGTGAGGTAATTAAACATAATTCTATTTAAATGACATCTCTCAAACGGCATAAATACTATTATTAGAAATCTACTTCTTACGAACCTCCATCCATATGGTATAACTCTCGTGTGACCTACATAGAACTTCTTACGCGTGGCAAGCCCAGACGAATGCTAAAAAGCCAGCATTGATAAAATTACCCATTGCATCAATATACTTACTTAAACCTGAAGCGATGTCGACGATGCACCACGTTCTGCCAGCGCCGTCAAAGAGAACGTATGTCTACATTAAATACTTATAATTGCAGCTTTACAAGAATTGAACATTGGTTATTTTCAAGAATTAATTGTTGTATCAAACCTACTTAGGCGTCTGTATATTGCGAAGACAGTAACTTCTTGTCGATAATTCACTGATCATCTCACTCTCAAAGTTTGCTCCTTGATCAGCATGTAGTCTGGTTGCAAAACCAACATTCATTATAAACTCAGTGTAAAGAGCTTCTGCAGTTGTTCTGGCAGTCTGGTTTTTGGTAGGTATGGCTTTATAGAATTTGGTATAGTGGTTTATTATTATCAGTATGTTTCCAATGTTTCCACGTGATGGTTCTAAACTTAAAAAGTTCATACACACCTGTTCGAGTGGATATTTTGTTTGGATGTTGACTAAAGGTGCTCGTTCAACTTGTGATTTATTTCTTATACACCTGTCTCACTTTGAAATGTATTCGGGGATGTCCTTCCACATTCCGGGCCAGCAGAATCTTTCCTTGCTAATTTGAATGTTCTCTTCTTTCCAGAGTGTACGACGTGATTATGGAGTCCTTTCAGTATGTCTTTCTTGTAGCAATCTGGCACTACTAGTTGTTCAACTTCTTCATCCTTGTCCCTGAGGGTTCTATACAGCATGCCTCTCTTCATGTTCAAGTCATTGATCTGTTTCCCCATTGTCAGATCTTTCGGTGCCAGGTCAATGTCTGGTATCATTTCATCCAAGACTACTTTTCCTCATCTCTCGTTTTGGGGGTCGCTTCTTTGTGCTTTCCTTATTTCTCTGAACTCCTGGACTGCTAAAGTTTGTCCTGTTCCTCTAGTACTTCAGTGAAGTTTACGGAAAACGCAGGTAGGGTTTCTATGTATGGACTGACCAAACTGTTGCATAAAAAAGCACAAAAATCACAGAGTATTGAAACAAATTGGGATTGATTATTTTCGTCAGGGTCTTTTTTTACAATAAAGGGGTTTGATAAGATTTTGGTACAGCGTACCGAATTATATTTAATATACTCGTATCGTTTGGCATTTTTAATGGGGGGAAAGACGCCAGACAAGTAGGTAGAACCTCCGGTGGAGCACCGCAAGTCAGCTGGAAGGCCTCACAAGTTAAAGTCTTTCGCCACGACTAGTCGAGAACGCCCTTCATTCAGTGGTGGAGAAGTTTCATGGATTAAATGATACAATAGTTTATATAGTGCATACTATTTCAACTTCAATTTCGCTCTTAAGTAGTATTTCTAATAATCCCTTAAATATATGCTTCCTTTGTTGTTAACCCAAATTTTAGTCCTAGTTGTTTGTTTACAACCCAACGTACAATAACTAGTTTTGTGTTTGATATCGTTGGAGGCCAGTAATTTTTTTATGATCGTGTTTTGCCTTTTTTCTGATATCACATGAAAATAAACCACTTCAAGATGACTATTTTATTTTTGACAGAAACCAGACCTTGACAATGAATGAAAACAAAATGTTGCATACTCTCCAGTGCAAACATGTTCAACCACCGTTAAATATGATGAAGATTTTTTGTCTTATAAGAGTCAATTTTCTACTTGTCTTGAACACAGTTAATATCACTTATTTTACCCTTTCCGCTTTTTCACTATTTACTACCATCTTCAATGAATTAATGCATAGAGCAATAAATGGTTACTTCCAGAATGTGTAACATGTGTAAAATACATGCTTTTTTTGTCTACTTGCACGCATGTACATATTTAGTAAATTAAAAATCATGAGCATTTTTAGTATGCATTTTATTCACTTGTGTATATTAAATAAATATCATTAAACCAATCTATGTAATACAAATCTGTTTAATACAAATGCACCAGCTCATGAACTTTATAGTTAATTTCGAATTATATACAATTTATATATATGACTAAAAATGTTTTTATAATATGCTCACGATAATTCATTGACGAATGCAGCTCGTAATTAATGGTCAAAAGTAAATGATTGTACTTCACACCTGTGTCTTTTTTTTCCGGATTTCATCCTACAGTACTGAAAATCATGAAATTGACAAACGGAAACGGAATGCTTTCGAAATGGAAATGCAACGGAGCGCTACAAACGCTTGAAACGGTGTAAACGGTATAAACGCTATAACCGGAGCGCTTGGAACGCTAGAAACGGTAGAAACGCAAAAATCGGAATGCTAGTAACGTTTCTAGGTCGCCCGATTATTTAAAGTAACATTCCAAGCGTTTCTTTGTACGAAATAAATTTAAACGAACACAATAAATGGCTTCAATTTTAGCAACATAAACGCGCTACTATGTGCTATCTGCAGAAAGAAATAACAAAAAAAATCTTTATTATTATCAAAGAATCGTATCAATCAAACTCGTACATTACAGTTCCGAAACCGCACAAGTTGTCCAAGTCATCGTGTATCGTCAAAACAGAAACTGCACTAAAAATCACTCCGCACGATAAAACACACAATTTAACTATAAAATTGCCTTTCTGTCGAAACTGACATTTTGATTTCAATGAAAAGCTTAACATCCGCATTGGATCGAAATTCTTAGTCTTCATCGTTTTGCATATGAAGATAGTGTTTACACAGCTGACTTTACACGTATGCGCGCGCAATGTCGCAGCCTGAGTTTGAATTTTCGCTTATTACTTAATAGCTGCATGGTCCGTTCCCGGATTAATTACGCCTATCATTTTTTTGTGAGAATACTGTTTAAAGTATTTGTCATTTACAAAGAATGCATTGGTGATACCAATTAAAGCTACTTAATAAAATAAACGTTAACCAAAAGAAGGTAAATATCTCATATAACACAAAAACATAAAACAACTAAACATAAAACAAACAAACAATGCTGTGCATAATTGCAAGGTGTAACCCAATCAAGAACCAATTACATCCTCCCCGGCACTCAGAGCCAACGACTGGTATGATCCCAGTGTTCAACGTCTGAATAGCGATAGATTTCCAAATAGTGTACGTATACTATCATCGATGTCAGTTAAATGAAAAACAATCGTAGTAAAAACGAACTTATATCACGTCCCTTTACATTATAAATATCAAAGAAATAATCATCATTACCGCCATTAAATTAACATGATCATCATTATGATCCCATATTACCTGTATAATCGTCACTAATCATCATCATCATCAGCAGCAGCAGCAGCACCGCCGTCACGATCTACATTAAAATTGTCATTAGCATCAACATCACCGTAACCGTTATTACCATTTTCATCATAATCATAAACAACATCGGTATCACCGTCATCATTATCGGCAGAAGCAGCAGTAGCAGCAGCACCTTCATCATTTCATTAGTTACAGGGGTATGGATATGTAGTTTATTTAATCTTGCCTCTTTGTCAAGCAAAGTTTCTTATGCTTCTAATCTTAATTGTTATTCATCTTATAATGAAGAATGGTGTAAATTTGGACATTGGTGTCAAAATTCCCATTTCTAAATGCATAGTTCCCATAATGCGCTATTGTGTATATATGATTAATCGGAACCGAAATTAAAAATCTGCATAAAACTTTGACTTTACTTGACTTGCAACTATTTGAATGAAGGTCTACACGCCTGTTCACGGCTTATTTCATGACCCCGCCATTTTCCCATTCATGGCTTAAATGTTCTATGCCAAATTGTGGTCTAAAGTGGGCCCTACCGGGAACTTAATTTGTGTTCCCATTTAAGGATAGAAATGAATTAATTTAAAGTATATCGTTTTGTTAATTCATATTATGTTTCTTCATGCGCATGGGTCCATTTCATACCTTCATAAAGTATTATTCTAATTCAATCGCCAATTTTAAGACATGAGCGGACACCCAACTAATAAAGCTAATTGGCAGATTTATGACACCTTGTTTGTCTAGTGGACAGGAAGTGTGACCGTGTTTTGGCGTCTTTTCCCCTTTGTAAGAACACATGCATCCGCTATGCAGCTGTGTTTGAAAATGTCACCATATGGCAGTCGTGTGGTTTATGACCTTCACCTTTTAAAGAGCAATATGCATTGACCTACGCGAGGACAACAAAAGTAACACAACACTAAGGTCTACAATATCTTTTTTTGGCTCATAAAAGGACCTAACGCTATATCTAGCAGTAACCACAATGATGCACCTCACGCCACTCTTTTTTCGTTGAGGAAGAGGAAACGTGGATGGGGGATTTCTTATAGTAAATACTATATAACTTGTCGTTTATTTTTTGTAAATAATGTTATGAAGAGAAGACACTTCAAGGAACAGTCTAGTACATATTTTCATCTCGTGTTTATTCCAAATATATTATTTCAATGACTCGCCTATTATTTTATAGTTAAGCCATACCTTAAATATAAATAGTTCCTTTATAAAAAAGTTTATGATCATTCGATGGACACAAGAAGTTTGGTAGGACATTTATATAAGTAAAAG
This sequence comes from Sinonovacula constricta, assembly GCA_007844125.1. Taxonomy (NCBI): domain Eukaryota; kingdom Metazoa; phylum Mollusca; class Bivalvia; order Cardiida; family Solecurtidae; genus Sinonovacula; species Sinonovacula constricta. The sequence goes on along the minus strand of CM017559.1, from coordinate 40,167,024 downwards.
GATACGCGTTCTGAAACATTACTACATAGTACAGTCCCCACTCTCTCCCCTCTCACTCCTTTAGAACTTATCATTATGGCAGCTTGAAGACAATTATCGATGATATCATGTTAAACAGTATTGAGAGAAATAATGGGTCGGTCGGATTAACACATCACAGAGAAGTTACTTTTTAGGATACTGGATGTGTGTGGACCATATTTGACAGTTATTTCTGGTTTGTTTATTCCGGCATATGACGTCTGGCGTAGACAAGTAGGTTAGGTAAGGGCTTTGGGTAAAGCTGTTAAAATACGTCATATTGACAAATTCGTCAAATTAACTTATATCCAATGAAAATAATCAACGCGAGATTTCTCGTTAAACAATTAAAACTTCGAAAAAGTCGTGCGAAATTATTAAATTGCAACAATATTTATTTCGTTCTATGTTTGTATGAAAAAGTAATATTATTTTCTTCTTAAACGGTTTAGAGAGCAGTAATTTTAATTTGTGTTTTATTTGACTATCTTCGGTGATTCAGTGTTTGGACAACAAACTTGTGACAGAGCTGCAATTATGTTTGTGAACTATTTTCGTTTTTTAGCATCAGTGTTTGGATAAATATCGCGAAAATGAATGACAACAATACAAAGCGTCTCCAACGTTTTTGTTGGTCAGTCTAGATGGGAAATGTATGCACTCTCTGAATCTTTAGCTGGTGTTTTATAAATGAAATTTGAGTTTTTCTGCATAAAACAGGTTAGTAGGGAAACATGTTATCGTGATTAGCCTAATATTAACTAAAGCGCAGTTTCCTGTTGTTTCAGCTGATTCAGGAGGGTAGTTATGTGTCTGCAATTTCCCTCCGGGTGGCTGACACTGAATAGCCTCGTCGCAAACAATCTATTGCCGATTCCTTTATATGCAATGGAAGACTTCTGCCTCCCCCCAGAATGTTTACTTCTTTCGTCATTGCAAACACACCGGAAGTACTTTACATTAAGAAATTTATTAAACGAATTTTTTTAACCAAAATCGCAACGGAGCAAAATGGAACGATTGAAACGAAAGAAACAGAAGAAACGATAGAAACGCTGGAAGCTTTTGAAATGCAGCGCTGGAAGCGAATAAAACGAAATGGAAACGCAACGGAAGCGGATTGGAAACGGAGCGGCGAACGCTTCCAACTGAAACGGAAACGAAACGGAGTGGAAACGGGAAAATTGTCAATTTCGTAATTTTCAGTACTGTAAGACACTGTCGTATCTTTGCAAAGATGTCCACACTTGTCAACCTTTTAAACTAATACTAAAATGAAACGTGTACAAATGTGTTGTATAGTTGTGATAACTGACACAACGTACATTGAATTATGTTTACAGGGAATAAAAACGAAAAAAAAGTAAGCATTGGGAGCGGTTGGCTAAGAGAAATGATCACTTGACATTTGTGCTCCATAAAATTAACTTTGACTTGTTTTATTTGCAATTTCAGCTAAATTGCTGTTTGAATGTCTCAAATCGTGATCCGACAGTGTAACGTGACCATAATTACGGGTTAAAAAATGAGTGTTTTCGTGTTTTTTGTGCGTCATTGATATCATATAAATTTATCTGTGCATTTTTTATTTAACTCGTTCACGGTGCAAATAGTTATGCATGGTGCAAATATAACAGTAAAAGATAAAAACCTTTATCTTTCGAATAAAATAGTTCACAACAATTGTATGTTTAATGTTTTGTGTTGTTTTATGCATTATTATTTTTAAGACCCTATATTACAAAAAGCAATACATGTAAAATAAAGGGTTAAAAGTATAGTGTACGAATGCGGGTTGTTGTATTTGGTTCTCTTGGAATTTAACACGTTATGTCAATATCGAATAGACTACATCAGCCCGTATTCTCTCACTGTGCATACATAAGCCAACAAATCCTTAATATAACATGCTGACGTCAGTTACGCGACGAAATGCACGTAACTATTTCCATGTGACATTCGAACACTAAGGTCTGTTTCCGGCACATTAGTTTTACAATTTCGTTTTTCAGCATTTTCAAAATTATCACTTTTTTCTTTCTAGCATTACCGTCACCTTTACAAAGTCAACAACTTTTTAAATAAATTACTAAAATAACGAGCCCATGTGTTTAAAAATAAAAATGACTGTACAGTGAAATCTCCTCAGCAACATTTTGCGGAGGTACAGAAAATAGTTGTTGCTGTTCCTGAGAGGTGTTGCTGTAAAGAGATCATAATTGATGTCCAAATGCCCTATAACATTATTTTAATTCAACATAACTTAATGGATGTTTTAATAATATTAAAACGCAAAATAAATATTCATAATGTAAGTTAACTTTTGTTGAAATATGTGAGAAATAGACCACCATGCACACGTACAAAGTGTAATTCTTAACAAAGTAAACATCCTTATAATTAGATTAAGATCTTAGATAAAATTGAATAAAATAGAATTTAACTAAGTCAACTAAGAAAATGAAACTGAGCACTAAAATATGAATAAATACAAATGCCTTAACTTATTGTCATAATAAATTGTACGCTGCAAATAAAGAGCAGTCAATGACTTTATTCACTTCTTACAAACTCACCAATAAGTTTCCGTGGATTTTATAAGCATCATTATTAGTCATATTTACCAATAAACTGATCTTTTTCTTTCTATTCACATACTTTGACACAATATTATTAGGTGTTTTTACACCTAACTGGTTACCTGTCAAATGGACATCTATATTTAAACAGTCAACTATGATTCCTTATCAATGAAGAAAATGTTATACTTCTCAAGTAGCCACCAGTTGATGCTCATCAAGGCTTAATACCGACTTCTGAGACAGAATTAAATGGCCGTTTACATTTACTCAGAGGTGGTAATGCTCAGAGGTAAAAATGCTCTGAAAACTAAGGGGGATGGATAAGGTGTTGCTGTTAAGAGGTTGTTGCTGCTTAGAGGTGCCTTTTGGAGAGGCTTTACTGTATGCACTAAATGGTGTTTTCAGGACATACATCTTGCTTAATATTATGTCCTTATTTGATAAAATATACTCAAATGACGTGCCGAACAACAGTTGACTCTGCACTCTCAGAGGAATTTAATGTCGACAATTGTCCTTTGTATAGATTTGTTGTGCGGGTAGTGATAACTTGTCATAAAGATGTCTTGTGTGATCATCAAAGTGAGAGAAAACGGGGTCGTTTTTAAACTATTTATTGTCGAAAGAAGAAATAGTATAATTAATTTAGCTATTGCAAGTACTTCCGAATTACTGTTTATGAAGAATGGGGTTGCCTAATAATAATACAATATACAAATTATTTTATTGCATTAAGCAACTGTTTGCTTACACCCCAACACTACATTTTATATATATACCGAGCGACATGGTAAACAGATTAGTATAACCAAATTTTCCATAAATAACATTATTTTTGAATACTTGTTAAAGTGTAGTATAAGGAATTATTCAATTATTATCTAATTGAAAACAACTCCCTTGGTTATGTATCTTTGATATTTTAATTTACTTTTTCTTTCATCAGATTTTTACACAAAGCAAACTATGCTCCTCTAACGAATAATAAGAATGGCAAATATTTTCAAATTTAAAAATAAACTTCAACTAGTTGTCTAATCCATCATTTGTTATTGCAGGCAATTTCAGGATAAAAAATGTAAATCTGAAATTCCCTGATGAAGTCTCGACAAATTAAATTAGTTTGGTATCATTATTGGGAATGATAGCGTTGTTAACTAATCGTACGACCAGTCAGATTGAACTGTCTTACAACAAGTAGGCACGCAACAACAACAGAAGATCTATACATCCAATTATCAAAATATTTTCCACTGGGAACCTTAATTTAAAAGAAATATTTTGTATAATAAAAAATCAGAAATATGAGAAGAGTATCTGCATTTTTACCATCTTAAACTTGAGACTCTACCTACCTTTACATGTATGTACTCGTATGTGCTGGTAATAAAACGTATGAATTATCAAAAATACATTATTAAATACAACAAAAAGGAGTTTGAAAAAACAACAACAGTGCTGTCAAAGATCGATATCAAGGAAAATTGTATTACTCTCAATTTTCTTTCTTGATGCGTATCAATGGCAAAACATGAAAAGATGTACAATGTATATCACAGCTGAGTTTGTAGGTGATAGTGACTGTATTGTTGTCTAGGAGCTATACACTATACATATAAACATTAAGATCGACACAATTAATTATTTATCAATTATTGAAATTGTTTGTTAAAGGCCGTCAGGCATTCTACCAGAATGTTCAATTATCTTGAGGCATGCTTATTTGGGGATTATTCTGTCATAAAGATCAAATGTACGTATTTTTATTAGTTGAAGTCACTTATTTGATAAATACCATTGAACTTTTTCTCTCTTAATAAGTGTCATTTTATAAATGTCAATTGACAACCTTAATAAGAAATCATAATAAAAACTTCTCGTGTTTAATGCAAATAAATATATTTTGCATTCACAAAATAGGATATTAAATATATAAATGTAACGTGTCTGTTGAATCTTTTTTCTGAATTGTGCAAGTTCAGTTTATATAAAGGAAAATTTTAATTCCTTGCATAACACTTATGTCAGGATAAAATAACACGGTTTAGTTTAATTCTTTGATATACTTTTGTCCAATTGTTGTAAAAATATTTCGTCTGCATAAAATGTCGAAAGGTTTTATGAAATCAACCCCATCCCCTTGTACGAAATTTTTTTTTGAAAAAAATTTATCCTTAAAACTTTTGCTTTCTTTAAATGCGCAAAGCTCTGTCAAAACATTACTGCTGACACGCTGATATATTTATGTTTGTCTTTCCGGCATGACAAGACGTAGAATTACCTCGACGATGATACATTGACATTGCATCAACATCCGATGAAAGACTACCTTGACGATGATACATTGACATTGCATCAACATCCGATGAAAGACTATCTTGACGATGATACATTGACATTGCATCAACATCCGATGAAAGACTACCTCGACGACGACACATTGACATTGCATCAACATCCGATGAAAGACTACCTTGACGATGACACATTGAGATTGCATCAACATCCGATGAAAGACTACCTCGACGATGACACATTGACATTGCATCAACATCCGATGAAAGACTACCTTGACGATGATACATTGACATTGCATCAACATCCGATGAAAGACTACCTCGACGATGACACATTGACATTGCATCAACATCCGATGAAAGACTACCTTGACAATGATACATTGACATTGCATCAACATCCGATGAAAGACTACCTCGACGATGACACATTGACATTGCATCAACATCCGATGAAAGACTACCTTGACGATGATACATTGACATTGCATCAACATCCGATGAAAGACTACCTTGACGATGACACATTGAGATTGCATCAATATCCGATGAAAGACTACCTCGACGATGACACATTGACATAGCATCAACATCCGATGAAAGACTACCTTGACGATGACACATTGAGATTGCATCAATATCCGATGAAAAACTACCTCGACGATGACACATTGACATAGCATCAACATCCGATGAAAGACTACCTTGACGATGACACATTGAGATTGCATCAACATCCGATGAAAGACTACCTCGACGATGACACATTGACATTGCATCAACATCCGATGAAAGACTACCTCGACGATGACACATTGACATTGCATCAACATCCGATGAAAGACTTACTTGACGATGATACATTGACATTGCATCAACATCCGATGAAAGACTACCTCGACGATGACACATTGACATTGCATCAACATCCGATGAAAGACTACCTCGACGATGACACATTGACATTGCATCAACATCCGATGAAAGACTACCTTGAAGATGATACATTGACATTGCATCAACATCCGATGAAAGACTACCTTGACGATGATACATTGCCGTTATGATTTTGTTTTTGAAATACATCGCAGCGACCAATTATCTCAATTACAGTGACTTCCATCTATTTTGATGGAGGAAGAACCCAAACAAATGTCTGGGAAGAACCACGGGCGCACCACATGGTCAGCTGGAACCGGACTCGAACCCACGCGGTGAGAGGCAAGGCGGTCAACGGAGTTACAAGTCGGCGACTTTACCACTACGAAACGGGCGCCCCACAGTGAGATTAAGCGGCTCTCTCTCAGTCCATTGCGAACTGAAGGATTCTATTAGGGTTAGTTTGATACCGAAAGCAGTCAAGAGTTACAAATGTATCACTTTTGTGTTTGTTTTTTGTTATTCTCGGATAGAATTTAAAACTCCTGACTTTGAATATATTTTTGTTTATTGTTTGTTTATTGGGTTTATCGTCCGACCAACAGTATTTTAGTTATCTGGAGACGGTGGCCACTTGAAGCAGATATAGTGCTGCCTTCACTGTGTATAGCATGCCGTGAACACCTGGCATGATACCACACCCAGTCACATTATCCTGACACCGGGCAAACCAGTCGTGGAACTACCCTTATATTTGCTTGTGTGATAGCAAGGGAGCTATAACGATTCCATTTTTAACGACTTTGGTATGTCGCGGCCCGGGATCGAACCCGGGGACTCCCGTACCTGGAGCCGAGACTTTGAATATAAAACACGTTGTAAGCGTTTCATTTTTTTATAATTTCGATCTAAAAGTCTGTTTATTATTTGCAACAATACTTGACCGATTATATACGAATCCTTATGTGATCAGTATTTCTTCAGTAAAATACCTAATCAAAGATTTGAAAGGAATACATGCAAAGTTTAGACTATGGCAAACCATTAAATGTGCATTTTACCCTGACTGGAAACAGCATAATAAATATTAAAATAACTGCGAGTGTAATGATAAAAGAGAATGACAGGTTGTTAATTTCTACAACATTTCCAGGCTTGTTCGTGTATTTAAAAGCATCAGTAACGTAAATTTTAATTTCAAGTTTGGTTTCACTTCATAAAGAGATAATTGGATTCAGACTGTTTCTAGGCATTAGTTTGCACAAATTAATACGTCCGTGAAATTCTTTATTTTATATTGTCGATAACTAGACTAGATAAAATTGCGAACAGAAACATAATTTAGATAATTAATTTGATCAAAATGTAAATGAGTTTGAATTTACTTCAAGATATAGAGATATACAACACTGCCTTTTCAAATGAAATAACAAAACATGTATCTTTGTTGCTTCAAAGACGTCAAATACACAACATGTTTATGTTTGCGTGTCGATTTTCTAGTCAATAATGTGAGAGATGATTTGTTAAGTTTACGAGGCGTTTCGATTGCGTCTTCACAACTTAACACAGAGAATCACCATCAAGTACGACATACGTACAGTCCTGGCACCGTACCAGTTGTCCAAAACATCGTATATCGTGCGTATTTCTATCGTAAACGTATCGTATGGTAACGTAACGTATCGTGTAACGTAATAGGCCTATCGTGAAGTAACGTAACGAGTCCTATCGTAAATGGTACATCGTATCGTATCGTATCGTATCGGAACGTAACGCTTATGACAAGACCGTGGTATCGTAACGGAACGTATAGTATGGTAACGTAACACAAGGAGAATTGCACTGTGCCTTCTCATAATTCTTTGATACAAAGATACATATATTGTGACAATTTTCTAATGACATTATCATGTTCATGCAAATGTTCACAGGAAATTTAAATGTCATAATAAATGCTTCACAAATACAAAAAGAAGTTATGGTTCTAAACAGAAACTAAACTATATATTACATTTCCGGTACATGCATACAATCGATGATCAAATTAATATTGCACACCTTCGAACTTATTACTTGAATGACAATATGCGTAGACTGAATATGAATGTACGTTTAGGAAAATATTCGTGAAAACTAGGATTCTGGTTATTTGCCCACGCTTTTATGGAAAAAAAAGCAGTAAGACGTTATTGGAATAAACATACAGCTGGAAAAATACTAGCTATAACACAATCTAGCTCTATGTCAGGCTATGGAAAAGAGGTTTGTCTCAAATATGGGATTCAAATGATACGGCTCATATACAATGAACATTGTTAATAAATAATTGGACCGTGTGGAATCATCTCTGATATTCCGACAAGTTAGTTAACTGTAAAGCTAGCTTACCTATGTCATCGCCGGGCACAATCAACACTGATATCGTCTCTTCGCCAATTATTTTAAACGCGTAAATTTTACACACATTTATGCGAATTTAAATAAATTAATAAAAGCAATTCAGTGCTCGACGAAAATTCAACAAAAGTACGTTCACAAGTGAAGCAAACAAATTAATATAAATATTCTTCTGCCCGTGATGGGATCAAACGTTTAAGGTGTGAATGTGTTTGTCAAAACAATGTGCTAGTATCATAAATAACAGTGAACATCTGTCATCATGCCTTCTTAATTTCCGTACATTTTCCCGCCCTGCCAATCACGTGCACGTGTGTTCATTCCAATTAATTGGTGACACTTTTATGACACCACTAATCTTAAAGGAAGTATGATTTTTAGCCATTCGTTATGTTGATTGGTTTGATCCTTAACGTGTTGACCGGGGGTGTTAATTTGTCTGTTCTTAAATCGATTTCCTCTTATAACGAAATGGTCCTTAGTAAGTCTTTTTAGGTTGATGAAGCCATTAACATACTCTCCTAAAATAACAAGCGCACATCGGCATGAACCTTGACGTCAGTATGGATACTGAAAAGAATACCGTTGGGGTAACAATAGAAAATGATATAATATCTAATCATTGCAAAATCAAGCAAGTCAGCAGACATATATAGTCTTTTAGTCTCCTGTCAAAAAACCTCAATGCCCTTATACAATTAGGTCGGGTACCAAGCCATGGAGAAAGAGCTATAATTAATAATAAAATATAATAAATAACGCACAAATTTAGATATTCGGACATGTTGGTAGGTCTCTAAGTTCAATATTTACTGCCACAATATCGTTAGTTTATAATAGTTTTTAGTTTAAACTAGGATCAAGCTACCCTTGTAAAGAATGCAAGTTCACCAATAGGAACTGTCCTTGTTATGACAGAGAAATACTTTAACCCAGTGCTGTTTTGGTTAAGGCAGCACACAATAGCAAGAGATTAGCTACAAAGACCTCTATTAGTCACGCGTGTCTTTGCTTTTTGTACCAGCAGAAAAAAGCAGATTTAATAAAAATGCAACACTTTAATACCTAGAAGATATTAGATACATTAAATACATTTAATTCTCTAATACAATATATATTATATACGATATACTAAACTAACTGAATTACCAACCCATGCTTAACTACTCACACACTTTTCCCGTACTTTTTTCCCTTTAAAACATCCTCGTAACTAGTGTGTAACTTGATGTATTTTTTTGTTCATAATCATCCGATTTCATGTTCAGTTTTAGTTCAAAAAGTAGCAGCTCTAATCAGGAGTAGAAAACATTTCAATGGTGAACATTTTAAGAAACAGTTTCTTAGGAGTGTAATGCCTTTAAACAAAGAGCAGTCATAATCTTCCGCCAAATTGGGGTCCAGCCAATCAGAGAATGGGTTTATAAGGAATGTTTAGATTTTAAAGAGATTTCACCCCATCACGTGTCTTGTGGGTTTTGAAACTTTAGTTATTGTTTGATTTGGACATGATATCGGTTGGACATTGTATTAATTCAGTTTATGTATGTGTTATCCTATATTATTAATTAAATATTTAATGAAATGTATTTATTCTAAAAGAAGATTAAGAGCGCGTATTATTAGTTCTGCTATGTCGGGGCCGGCGGGTGGGGGAGGGGGTGGATGATTTACTTTCTTCACCTAGGTAGCTGGATCCGAGTATGAGTCTAGTAATATTTAATCATAGGCTATATTATGATGGTGAGTTCCAATCTCCAAATTCATATTAGAGATTTTGCTTAACATTTGTATTTTAGTATTTAAATCTATATATTTCTTTGATTAGTTCTTGTCTATTCTTTCCGTAAATTGTCTGAAATGCTTGTAAATAACTAAGAGAGCCGGGGTAAATATGTATTGTTAATCGGCAATTTTGTTCTATTTGAACACATTTTATGGGTTGTAATTAACAGTTTGTTTCTAAATATAGAATGTCTAGTGCTTAGTTTTATTTTGGTCTTGTTTATTTATTCTGTTGATTTTCAATCATAATAACTCATGCTCTTATAGCATTTTTGTTTGTATCCTTGCTACCGTCGGTGTAGATGTGGATGTGGGTAGCGATATCTCAGCACTCAGTATTTGAGTTGAGTTTAACTAAGGGAATAATCTTATCAAATACGTCGATTACTTCTTCTAAATTTGTTTTAATGTTCATGGATTTGATCCCTACATGGAAAGGATTAAGTGGAGGTGTTAATTTGTCGGTTGTTAGTCCAATTTTGTCTCATAATAATATAATTATTATTTAATAGTTCTGTTTCTATCTTTTTTAGTTTGTTAAGTTTTTTTTCCCGATTGACCCATATTCTACTATTCCTTACCGAATTTTTATTTAAATAGTGCTTGAAAAAGGGTTGAGTATGAGACAATGGTATGTTTCTGATGTTATTTATTTTCTAGCAGCTAGTCCATTTATGTAGGTTATTCGGTACATGTACCTACAAATCACGCGAGCGATTATAAGCCCCCACACAGATGGCCACTTTTATGACACAATGTTTCTATTCAAATTAGACGGGCAGTGGTCATTTATCTGTAGTGCACAACACCTGCATTTGGTCTGAAGACATGTCATACATGTCTGAAGATCCCAGCACACATAATCTGGCTGTGAAATTTCACTTCAGTAAAACGCAGACACGGATGCGGGGAATATGAAAATTGAAATATACGTGTATAGAAGAGTGGTGTAAGAATGTTAGGAAATTACAGATTTAAATTAATTTGTCTTAACATGGTACATTTTTACACACTTGTTCAATGTTTAAGCAGGCTATCATATTGGCGTCACTTACTTATCATTTGCCTACACATTTTACCATTTAGATGGAAATAGTTGTATTGTCTCATTTGAATGGTGTGAAAACATTACCGCCTATATGCGCTGGAAGTGGGCCGATTGGAGCAGAACGATTTGGACTAAACCGAGTTGGTACAGTATAAATAGGCTGATTGAACCTTTACTTTAACAACATGTCGCATTTGACATGGTATTTCGTGTAACGTGACGTAAACGGAAACAGTACAGTATGTTGTATCGAAGCGTACACCGTATCGCATCGTATCGTGTAGATTTTCTATCGTAATGCATATCGTGTATGGTATCGAATCGTAACGTGTATGGTATCGTGTAAAAACCGCACATGGTATCGTACATCGAACGCAATCGTACCGTACGTACATCGTATCGTGTGACAACTGTTACGGTTCCAGAACTGTATCACCTAGTTGTATAATACACTGTCTCTCATTGGCGTAAATATGAGGTCACAATGCTGATTTTAGGTTGATGATAAATTGTTATGAAATGGGTTTTATCTTTACGTCAATTGTTTCTTTCCCTAATGACAAAAAACAGACGACCGAACCTGGTAGCACAATCGGCAGAGCGTCGGCTCCAGGTTCGATCCCGGACTGCGACATACCAAAGTAGTGGTAAAATGGTAGTGGTATAGCCCCCTTGCTAACGCTCAAGCAAATATAAGGGTGGTTCCAAAACTAGTTGACCTAGCGGCAGGACAATGTGACAGGGTGTGGTACATGTATCATGCCAAGGTGTACACGGCATGCTATACATAATAAAGGCAGCACTATATCTGCTTTAAGTAGACACCGTCTCCAGATAACTGACATACTGCTGGTGGGACGATAAACCCAATAAATAAATAAACAAACAAAAGTGTCGTGTCAAAAGCAATTATTAAAATTACACGTTTTAATACTTTAACAAAATTCGCCATTAACACCGTATCTATGCAATTCCTATTATAAATTAAATTTTAAGGCTTTCTATTTGTTTCATATAACCGCAGAATCAGATAGAAATGAACCTCACGTAGCCAACAGCAAACGTATGTTTACGAGTTGAGACCAGGACGCCGAATCCATTGAACAATGACATTGAACATGCAGCGGGTTTCCCAAAGAAAGAACGGTTTCTAGCTATTATTTAGTCCATGCTGGAAAAATCTAAGAATGTAAAAAAGTCTTTAATGCGTAAATTATATTTACATTTTGTATTGACGAACTACATACATGTACTTCACACATCAATTATTTAGAAATAAAAATAACGTTTAATATCGCTGTTTAATTCATGTTAGATTTTGCTAAATTGAGAAAGCCCTATTCGGTTAAAGATCACCGTCACTGTAGAGTGTGTTAATTGAATGTTATTCTGTTCTGCTGACATTTCTGCTGTCATTTTAGACCGTCTTGACGTATCGATAGGCCATGTAAGTAGTGAGGGAGCCTTGAACAGGAAGCATTGACATTTTTGCCATTACTTATTAATAACGATTCAGTTTCAAGGGTTGTCATTAGTGAGAAAATTACATCCACTTAAAGGATTAGATATTTTCTTATATAAACACAAACAAAGACATTTGGTAATGTTTGTATATGAGGAACGTTGTAATCACAATAAAGCTTAATTACAATCGCTAGCTAATGCTTTCCGTAACAAGAATACATGATTGCCGAGTCGTCATCTTGTATATACTTAGGTAACTCAGCGTCCGAACTTATGTCCGTTGTCGTAATGCCTTTGTATTCATAAATGTTTTGGCAGTGCATTAAGAACATCATTTATTATGGTTAGGAATAATATCAAGTCAAGAGCTGCTCAATTAAGACAACAGAATACAAAATGGTAAATGACTTTGAGCGCCTAATTATTATGTGTTGTCATATTATATGGGCAAAGTCTCCTTGATACGTTAGCACAGGAATCCTCAAACATTAATGCTAAATTGTAAGAGGACTACATACTCCAGCAGACAGTTTTATGCATTACTTGTTTAAACAAAGCCATAGTGTGACTCATGTAGTTGCTACTTTTAAATGAAGAATATTCTTTCCAAAGTAGGTTCCTTTTTAAAATGGCAAAGAAAATTAAACCAAAACTGCTGCTATAAACACATTTATCAAATTTGAGATTCCTATCAGCCCAATGTGTCACATTATCTTCGGCAAACATTTAACGATATCAGCTGAATCAATTGAATGCTCAGCTCTTTTAGCGTCCATCTATAGCCCATGTATAACACTGTATTGACCTCTAAATCAGTTTGTTTACATTGATGGTAAAACGAGGAAACAAGTTATTAAAAATATTATGTCTGTATGGCATTTAATGCGTTAAGAGCAAAGAAACTATTGGCAATATTTTACATGCACTTCGTATCGTAATGGCTATTACTAATTATTATTTCTTGGCGATCAATGTCGAAACTTAAAACAACAAAAAAATGAAGGACAGACTGTTCAAATAAAGATATGTGATCAGAGTGAATGTTCCGATCCATTTTTTTCCGTATGGTTCAAGAATGCTCTCCTTTAAAAATGACCAACTGTGACTTAATCCGCTATAAAGACACATAGATAAATGTAAATCACAAATGACTTTAGGTAGCTGTGATTCTTTTTCAAGTATAAAACATTAGATGTTCCCAGATGACATTTGAGTCTATAATCTAAAACAAGATAAGAAATTATGAGCAAAACATATTAAAATCCTTCCATTAATCTTTTGTATTGGTTAAAGAAAAGATCGTACATAGAATGATTATGTGAAAGGAAACAGTCCGAACATCATTAGTTTACTCTGTATGATATTTTTTAATGGAGGCTATTACAAATATAGCAAAAGATATTGCTGAACGCAAGTTTTGCTGCTAACCAATCATTTAAATCAAAATGTTACTTGTAAAAGTTCCTTTTATTTAACGAAAGGTTTTGCTTTTTATTTTATTCAAACTTTATGCTACACAACCTCTTAAAAAGAAATTTTACAAAATTATTGTCTTTTTTCTCGTCGACATTAACTTTATTTTCCAATTCACCAGAAAAAAATGTTATCAAAGACATTATGGGAAACCTTTCTTGCCAATAGTTATCTTAATTTGTTGTTTGCGTGCGCTTTGTCAGACATGCAAGGGCATATAATGAGTTTTTTGCACAAAAAAATGAACGAAGTTGACGTTTTTCAAACTTCCGTCGCAAAACAATCGACAAGAGTTAATGTAATGTGTGTATTGTTACTGTAAAAGCGCTGACACATGGAGTATTTTCGTAATTAAATGACTTGGAAATGTTTTTCTTTACCGAAAAGTTTGTGTTTTTTACAGTTTTATGCATTTACAAAAATTGGTTGGGATGAACATCTAATTAAAAGAATTAAATTACAATCTGACACGCGTCTTGCAAATTTTCAGTGCTGAAACTTGCAAATGGACTATACCCCACTCCGGTAGTATAGTGTTATATTTCCGGCAACTGCTGACATTTCCATCCAAACGGAAAGATAACGGATGCGTTTCATCATAAATCTTAAGATTGATTGCAAAACGTTCTTAAATTTCCGTCTTATTATCACTTCTAAGCGTGTTTCAACAAACGGTCGATAGTTCAAAAATTTATTATGACACAAGTTGATCAATATGTAAACTGTTTACTAGTCAAAACGGTAATATGAAATCAATTCTTCATCAGACAAAACAATCCAGCGGTTTGTATCTAACATGGAATACCCGTTCTCGTTTTATTAAACGTCGTTGATTTAATGCTAAAAGTAATGCCGCCATATTGTTTACTGTAGTGATTTCGATCTTACTAGTGCACAAAAGGTATTTTTAGATTTAAGAGAAATTTCGCTCTGAGAGCTGTATCCAAAATATAAATGAAACGCCCTTAAGAACGAAAACTTTTCTTAAGGGCGAAAAACTATCTTAAGATTTATTATGAAATGCACCCAACGTTTCTATTTACACTATGGTAAGGTTTCTGCTACATGTATGACATTTATATTCCACATATTTGGAATAAAATTTAAAGTGGTTTCTCTTTAAACAATAAATTTGGTTATTTCAACAGGATCCAAAAAAATGTTAATAGTGAATTATCAATATTTTTGTCATTTCACTAATGTACTAGATTGAATAAAAATAGTCGATCATGGCTTTCAATCTTAACAATCAACATTAGCAAACTAAAATGATATTAAAAAACATATGAATCCTCCATAGATATAACTTTGGTAAACATGTTTCTGCTTGCTATGTGACTATGTTCAATAGACCAAGAGCAACGGCTCTACATCTGTACTGACAGCCAATGACAAATTGAACATAACAAACAAATATTGGCTTTCATTGCTAGACCGTAAAGAAAATCATGATCTGACTGTACTGTCATACACATGTTCATATGATTTATTATGATTTATATTCAATTGATATAATGTGTGTGTTGCCCAGAAATCATACGGACACTGATTGCACCTAACATCCGTTTGTAATCGTGCCTATCGTACTATGCATAGAGATAAAAAGAATTAGTATTAAATACAAAATAGTGTATTTTGCATTTTGTTTGCCCGAGGAAATACGTTGCCAGTACACTTTCTTTATTACTAGATATGGCGCCTATGCGTTCAATGAAAACAAAACCTCAAACCGAAGTTATGACATAACCAATCCAAAACCAATAATCGGTTTATTTAATCTATACTAGGATAACGGCATCTTCCCCACATTGGCTCCGTTTCGCAATGGTCCAAGAACAAAAATCGTCTTAAAAAGCACGTGACCGTAGGAGAGATCATGCTCGTGTTTATCGATGTCATCGTTAACGTCAATATTCAAAATATGTATGATTTAAAAGTAATAACCTTTAACACATTGATTTTTTTTAAAAATGTAACCATTCCTCGGACGTTATCGTCAGAAAAATACTATTTTGTTAAACTATTTTAAAGCTTAATCAAATGATTAGATACTCGTTTTAACGTAGGTCGCCAAACTCTGTGTCCTATCTTCTTTTATATGGTAGAGATCACTGGGATCTGAAAGGCACGACCGGCAGCAATAGCTCAATTGGTAGAGCGTCGGCCTGTGGATCGGGGGGTCGCGGGTTCAAACCCCGGCCGGGTCAAACCAAAAACTCTAAAGTTGGTAGGTGCAGCTTTCCTCCTAACGCTCGGGGCTAAGGGGATAGCATTACGCCTGACTCGTCGGTGTCAGTATAATGGACCGGCCGGGTTCAGTCCCTGGGCACCTCATAAGTGCCCGTGTGCTAAAATGATAGAAATGTCGCTGCACAGTATCGACAAAAATGCCGGCAAATCTCAATCCCTGAAAGGCACGAGCAAACTGACGTAAAGATTGGTCTGTGATCTGATACACACAGGACCTCTGATGTGGACATTTTCTTGTGATCTAAAATGCACATGGTCTTCGACCTGAGCGGAGAAATCTTTGTCAAATATCGGTACATGTATGTGTATTTGTACGATATACTAGCACATGAACGACGAGGAGAAGATGTGCAATTATCAAACTGAAGAACACGAAAACCTTGATGCAGAGCATCAAAGTCGCCGGAAATAACATACCAGAAAGTTACTTATACTAAGTACACTTAGTATCATTTAGCACTAATTCATTTTACTTTTGGAATAATAAATGTTAACAAAAATCGGTTGTTAACATATTAATTTTTACCTATGAATAGCACCTTTTTAGCTCATAATGCAGCACTAGACGAAAGAGTGATCTATTTAGTCAATGCCACACGAAGTCGCATAATGTGGTAGGTTACAAACATGGTACAAACGTGGTACGACTTTCGAGTGGTACGAAGTCACCAACATCTGAACAGCGCGTGAAATATTTCGAGCACGCCAAAAATGTTCAGTTTTTTACTTTGCAATATGTCCCCAAAGCAATATTCTTTAGTGCATAAGTAGACCCATAAACATTAAATCATATCACAATTAAATGAATACCGAGGAAACATAAATACAAGTTCAACCTAGAATATGACATTTAAAAGATTGCGGTCGAAATAATGCAAGACTGCAAAATGAAAATAAGAATTTGACAATTGATATGTGTAAAAGTTTTTAGCTACATTTTATAGTCTCACATTTATTTTTATCGTTTACTTAGCAGTCCTGTAGTAGAAACAACAATTTTTTTAATACATTGCAGCGACCGTTTATGATCATTATAGCAACCTCTAGCTTTTGGTAGAAGAAGACCCCAGAAAAATGTCTGGGTAGAACCACCGGCGCACCGTAAGTCAGCTGGAAGACATTCTCACATTAAGTCATTCGACCCGAACGGGTCTCGAACCCACGCGGTGACAGGCTAAGCAGTCAGAGATGTTACAAATCGGCGACTCTACCACAACGCCAGGGGCGCCCCCAACAAAATGTGAACGATATTGCATACATTTAAATGTACAATGTAACAGTGTGTTCTGTTAAAGTTGAAATGGAATGATCATTTTCGTTTAAAAATTCGATCTCTACTTTAAGCTGTGACATCATCCCAAAAGCATTTCCAAAACCAATTTTTAAATTAAGGGTCGTCTTTATCGGCGATTCATTAACGACTAGTAGGATTCCCTAGTTTCACTACTGACCATGCTCTCTTCTTGAGAGCTCCAGTAAAATACAAATTGGACATTTTAACGTTTCTGTTCCTTAAAATTTTAAATTGTAACCCTTTGCATTGTACTTTTTCAATAAAATATAAATATATATGCATAAGATCATATTTTCAAAATCATAATTACTTGTGCGCTGTGTGAATTTTGGTACCTCCAACTGAAACAACTAACCATAAACATTATTTTACAAGTGAGAATAAAAAAGCTAAATCCCTTCATTTGCAATTAGAAGTCTACTTATGACAAATGTGCATTGCCTAATCGAAAAAAAAGTGTCTTTTTTTCTAATTCATCTATTTTATTAAGCTCCTCATCTCGTGTTTTTACCTAAATTTGATTTGATATAATTTTTTTTGTGAAATTTATACTTCAGATTAGCCTTTTTAAAACAATCCTACTTAACCCCGATCCAGAAAACAAAGTGTTTTTTGTGTGTGTTAAAATGACGGCAGTAACATCCAGCTTATATTAAGCTCTTCGTGCAAGTACACTTCATCCCTTCAACAGACTTGTTGCCAGTAGATATGTTATTTTCACAAAGTATATCTTAATGGTAAATAGTATGCGGTATTGAGACGTTGCAGTCCTGTTAACCGGTATTAGCCCCGCCGACATCCATTTTACTAAATGACGTTTAAAGCCATTATAATATGGTAAGCACGATGTTTTGCCCTATCCAAAGCAGTTTTAAATGGTCTCTGGCCTTAAATTAAATCAATTCTGCGTTTAATATTAAATTAATGTAAATATGTAAAGAATAGAAAAAAGGAGAAAAATATAATAAAACAAAAACAAAATTAGATGGCATTACAGCGTTCTACGGACTGTTCCACTGAGTCTTTATACCTGCCTGCTTCATCAACTTTTATTTGTTTATTTTGACTGAGGCAATACTCCCATTCAAATTTCAACATTAACAGTATGCATGTATATGTATTAAACTCGAGCCTTTTTAAATGATAATTTGCTTTAGTTTGTGTTTATATACTGTGCCATACAATTCTTGCTTTGAATTATTTTGTACCAATACCACGTTGTTGTTGTTGTTTTCCAGAAGATGACATGCCTGTAAGTGTTTAGCTAACTTTAAATAAATTCGTCTGAATGTTCTTGCATTGTAGTGTATATCAGTAATATTCCAATATTAAAACTTTCATATTTTTCTCTTCTAGTCTACTTTATTACAATTTTAAAATATACTGTAACATAGAAGTGTAAGATACATATGGATCGAAGGAGGTCAATTAGTGGCCTGGGTGACGTTAAAATGTAATAAATGGTAAAGGCTGTCATTTATATTCTGGACTACATTTTGTCCATGTTTTCGTTTGAACTCACACGTACATAAACAAACATACCAAACTTGAAACCTTGCATAAATAGGACTTGGATTTGTTATTTGTGACTTTTACGAACTATTATAAACAGGTTGACAAAAATGTTACTGCATGCTTTTTCATAAACACATGTATGTGTTGTATTGGCTTTTCTCATAAAGTATATACACTTTGCACGCGATATTAATTCCGGCAACTAAACAATTCCTTTATCCTAACATATGAGAGGGATTTATCTCTTAAACATCCTAAATATATTATTTACAGTAATCGGAGAGAAAAGGCACCATGGTTCCCTTTCTGTAATAAATATTCCAGACAGCAATGGCAGTAACAATAAAGTTTTATACATGCACATTTTCATACTGTTTTTGTGTACGTATAAAAGCGAAAATACATAATGTGAGGCGCACATGACTCGTTTGGGTCGTTTAGAACAGCGCAGACACTTCTGCATGATATAAATCTTTAGCTATGTGAACATCAATTATTTTTATCGCACAAAATAACATTTTATTGTTATACACAAATAGGAAGCTATCGAGATTTTGAACATTACGTTAGGCGATGATGTTGGGAATGCGGCCAATGTAGGCAATGGGCGTTATCCGTGAATGAGGTTCCGCCATATATTAGATCCTTTACACCTTACAGGAAAAATTGCAATGAATAAAAGTTATTTGCCAGACATACTTAGATTTACATAATAAAGGGTGTTGTTGTATTATGTCTTCTTTGTCATAATTTGCATACAATTATGATAAAAATACACTGTATAATGTCAACGATTTATTTGTGTAGACATATTTTTATTTGCACCAGTGTCTACATTAAACAACTCCCATTTTCTCAGAACCTAATCCCAGGCAATCGAATTAGGCGTCATCAAGTTTCTATCTATGTACATGTAACTTGCAACACTGAATGCCATTAGACTTACTGGGTAAGCAATATTTATTTTTCAAATTCGCAAACTATATTGTCTGTAGGCAAAATACCATAATAAAACGTTTTATATTAGCCTTTTGTAAATTGAAGTTTTGTTCATCAGGCTGAGTAACATTGTTTCATAAAAAAGGTTCTCTCTGATAATTTTGACCAATGTTTCCCCTCAAACGACCAATTAGTTATGATTACTTGAACAGAAATGGTGTTTACTGGTGCAACGCCTGAATGTGAAAAGTCAAATATAAAGCACACAAATCGTCATTAAAACACATATTTCTATATCTGAGCCAATTTTCAAGATTAAAAAGGAGCTGTGCTTTAAGACGGACGCCAGTGAACCTGCCTGTTTTTTTTCTAAAATACGATGTAACGCTATCTGCCTGTCTGTCTGTCTGTCTGTCCGTCCGTCCGTCCGTCCGTCCGTCCGTCCGTCCGTCCGTCCATCCATCCATCCATCCATCCATCCATTTCTCTATCTATCTATCTATCTATCTATCTATCTATCTATCTATCTATCTATCTATCTATCTATCTATCTATCTATCTATCTATCTATCTATCTAATCTATCATCTATCTATCTATCTATCTATCTATCTATCTATCTATCTATCTATTCTATCTATCTATCTATCTATCTATCTATCTATCTATCTATGTCTGTCTGTCTGTCTGTCTGTCTGTCTGTCTGTCTGTCTGTCTCTCTGTCTCTCTGTCTCTCTGCCTGTCTCTCTGCCTGTCTCTCTGCCTGTCTCTCTGTCTCTCTGTCTGTCCGTCCGTTCGTTCGTCCATCCTTCAATTCATCCAATAGATAGATTTAGTTAGTTAGTTAGTTAGTTAGTTAGCTAGTTAGATTAAAAATGACAATTGTAGTTTGTTTTACTGTCTTAGCATTAATTTTTCAGAGTTAAAAAATTATGTATCACAGCTTAAAGTCTTCGACTGTGTGGTGCGTCAAAATTGACTGGGCATTTGAGTTCAAAATCTTTGACACTATTACGTGCGTTTTACCATCTTAAATAAATTTCTCTGACATTGAATTGCCAGCCGATCCTTGAGAAGTCACAATATATATGCCAAACAAGATGTCGTTGATAATTTTTTAGTGTGATATAAGCAGAACTTGTGTGTTAGCTTACTTTATAACGCACGTATGAAGAAGATTCAAACTACTGACTACAAAAGCTTTTTTTTTTTACAATTTTCTGTGTTTAAAAAAGATTAGGTAAAATGCATTTGGTTATATATGAATAATTATACTGATGCAGAAATGTATTGAGCTTCTATGTACAGCGACTGATGGCTTTCCGTCTGAATACTGGATTATATGTGAAAGTACTATTCATTAACGGATTTTGCTGTCTTCATTCAGGGAGATTCGAAAGCGTCGGTATGAAATATAAATATACAATGTTGATACGGAAAAACACAAGAACACGTATACACCAGTACATAAACATTATTGTGACAGAATATTAATATATATGAAGTGCTGTAAGAGGACAGAAAAAGGAGAGTTATAGCAAGCATAAATGACGCAGTTTCTCTGGTTGTTCTCATTAAACAAATGATACTCACCAACGCCTACAGTGTTTTGTGGAACATTTCATTGTAGTTTTCAATCTTATTAGTTCTATACACATTGCATAAGTACTTGAAAGAAGCACATTGTTCCATTGTATGTAGCTTTTATAGAAGTATTTTTCGACCAGTATGGGGTCGCTATACATTTACTGTAATTGATCAGTTGATAAAAAATTACAATACGCGTCTATAACTGGTACGTTAGAAGGCCAGACTATTTGCTTTTAGCATAGATGTATTTATACCTAAAACGGTATGAATCAAGAATGAATATGTATAAAGCCAAGAAAACGCCCACTTTGGATCGATTTAGTATGTAATTGGGATGAGATGTTGATTGCGTCGACGGACTATTATTTCTAACTTTTTTATTAAAGAAACCAGCCATAAATGTAACTTTATTGTATTAATAAGAAATTCCACCAGGACGTATATTGTTATTACTGTAATAAAATGGTAATTTCATATCACAAAACATTAAATGAAAAAAAAAGTTTTACAAAATAACCTTTCCTTAAAATAAGAATGAAACATTGCGACTTTGCGTGCAACAAACACAATTTGGCATTTTCAGTTTCTTACAGAGACAGCAAGAACGTTTTTTTCTAATGGCGACGCGAGGACAAACAAGCTGTCTGTGGAATTCTACAATAGTGTCGCCTCGAGGGATACAGAAAAAATAGATTTTTCCCAGCAGCCATTTTTGGAACTTCCTTTGCAGAATAATGCCGACTTAAACGATGAATTGTGTTTAATGTAAACTATAAAGTATAATGAGTATGCTTAGAATAATGTCACCATAGAGAGAGATTGATTTGAATCTTACATCGAACGATGTAAGTATTTGCTCAGAATACAGACGACGAAAACGATGCTTCAAGTTAAATCTAAAGAAAGCGTGTTACAAGGTAAGTATCTGCTCAAATAATGTCAACTTAAACAATGCTTAGAGATTAAACTAAAATGAACGTCAGGGTATGTAAGCATTTGCTTAGAATAGTGTCGATTAAGAGGATTGAGGTTAAATCTAAAGTGATATTCTAACAATGTTAGAAACTGCTAAGAGTAATGTCGAGTTAAACGATGACTGAAGTTAAATCTAAGACAAACTTCTTACAGCGTGACATTTTACGCAGAGTAATGTCAATTAAAACAAGGATTGCAGTTGACTCTAACGTAAACACCTTTCAATGTGAGTGTGTTTTTTTTCTCAGGATACGTGGAAAAGTGGAAAAGTTATACAACGCGATGGGTTTGCTCTTTTTGTTAAATGACTCATCACAGATTTGTTCTTAATTTTAAATTTCGCTTGCTTGCAAATACCTTTGTCCTGTGCTTTATCAAATTTTGGTGTATGTTGCCTTGCTCATAGGACTTTGTCATATATCCTTATTCTTATTGAATATCATATCTAATACAGAATAACTTGTTTTTAAGGATATGTCATCTATCTTCTTACATTGCTTATATCTGTTGTGAGTATCACGGGCAGGAATACTTATAAGGTGTACCTGGAGCTGGACGCCACCGACCGTCACATTATCCGGACATTGACGAACCAGTCGAAATGTTAACTAAAAAAGGAGGTTATGATAACTTATGATATAAAAATACTACTGCTACTGCCTTGTCTATGCGTTTCTTTGCTTTATGAAAAACGATAATTTTATATAAGGAAGCCGCACTATCACAAGTCTAGCTATCGGAGAACAATGGTCTCAGATCAACAATATTGGTCCAACATGCCACGAAGATTGCCTTCGGCAGTCTCAGAGGAATTAAGGACCGTCAGAAAATGTTATTAAAGTATAATATTTTTGTTTCTATTATAAATAATACAATTATATTGTTTCCTTTCGTTTAAAATGGTCAAATATTATTACAGTAAATATTTATGTGTCGGCTGCTGATTTATTATAAGACTTACTTTTAAATGTTCTTTTAAAAGCAAGAATCAACGTGTGGGGATTAAGTATAACAACAATATTCCCGGTTGTAAAATCTTAACAGGTGTGTTCTTACAATACAGCATATACACATCGATCTGCACAGGAATTAGGCACGGGATGGAATGGGATTTGCCGGCATTTTTGCTATATTGTGAGGGGACATTTCTATCATTATAGCACAGGGGCATTTATGAGGTGCCCAGGGACTGAACCCGGCCGGTCCACTATACTGAAATCAACGAGTCAAGCGTAATTTTGTAAGCCCCGAGCATTAGGAGGGAAGCCACTACTACCAAATTTTTGTCAGTTTTTGGTTTGACCCGGCCGGGGTTTGAACACACGACCTCACGATCCACAAGCCGACGCTCTACCACATAAGCTATTGCGGCCGGTGCACAGGAATTAACGCTGGCAAGCAAACATTCCTATCGTCATGGTTTACAGAATAGAAATGCTTCAAACAAGAACACATGAGTCTCTCATACTGTTCCAGACAAAGATTTTAACATAAAAAAAGCATATTATCATTTATTATTTATTATTATATTAAACTAATAGACATCAAAAGAGACTTTGAATATGAAATTAAGGGAGATGGAGATGAAACAACTTGGCATAAGCCTGA
This sequence comes from Sinonovacula constricta, assembly GCA_007844125.1. Classification (NCBI taxonomy): domain Eukaryota; kingdom Metazoa; phylum Mollusca; class Bivalvia; order Cardiida; family Solecurtidae; genus Sinonovacula; species Sinonovacula constricta. Next base: position 40,142,905 of record CM017559.1, on the reverse strand, counting down.
AATGAATAAATTACGTTCTAAAAGAAATTGGAATTTTCTACTCTTAACATTTATTGTCAATGAATAACTTGCCAGACATACTGAGATTTCCATAATATTGGCAATTGCTATTTCGCAAATCATCTGTATCGAATTTTATATTATAAACGTGTTATATCGAGAATGATAAAATAGGAGGAATAACACCGCAATGGCTACTACTTTGTCTGGGTTCATAATTACGATAATAGTATGTGTAAACCAATTCTAAAATTATCATTTTATACATTTTTTATGAACTTTTATTACATTTTTCATACCCAAATTGTCTTGCCTTGTACTTTACCGACATTTGATAGTTGAATGTGCAAAAGGGCAAAAATATGTTCATCCTGTCCCGATAATGGCTTCTGTTCACTTTCTCATTTATATGGTTGCAGGAAATGTTCTGGTACAATAAAATCAGACTGTCTGCCAGTTTTGCAAAAAGCGTTTTCGTTAACTTTGTAGTTTTTATTTTGTTAGTTAAAGGATATAAATAAGTATTCAAGAATGAATATGTTTAGCAAATATATGTGTCTAAGATATATTTTAAAGATCTATCTGGAAGGCTAGGAGAGTTTAATGTAACTTTTAAGAACTTGTTACTAAACCCATTTGTCTATGCTCCTTGTAAAAGTACCTGGGTTGTAAAGAAATTCTTTTACAAAAGAATATCTTTCACATTCAAATAAAAGAAAATTAGTTCTCAAGCATTTAATGATGAGAATGGACATTGGCCAGTTTTGTCTTGAATATTTGCAATTACGAGAATAACATTGTCTCTCAAAATCTGGATATGATCTGAGACTTTTAATTAAGTTAGTTAAAATGATTGATGGTAAAGTATAAGTTGCAAGTGGTGTATACGCAAGTAATACATTTAGTATATACATATTATACCATGACTGAGTACTTGTGTTTGTTATTTCTTTTTCTACATGCCATACCATGATTTGTTACATACAATTGTTTATATAATAATGCATTATTTGATTTATATTATTATTTATTCATTGCTGTTTTTGTTGTTATTGTTGTTATTGGCCAAAATAACGTTTTTAAGCAATAGAGAAACTAATTGAAATTACAATCTTAAAGCAGACCAGAATTCATTGATAACATCAGTAAATAAAAAGAAAGTATTGCATTAAAATACTTGATTCACAGAAATATACATAATTACGTGTAACATTATGTCCCATGTCAAAAGGTATCTGTGTAATCTTTTTATAATGATGTCCGTACAGTCTTACAGAACAAAGGCCATAAGTACTAATACAGAAAGATACATACACGTGATTTGCACATTATTGCAGCTATTGATTTTTATTAAGACTATGAACTTGCATAATTTTGTTACATCAAAGCAGTTCAAAATGAATTATGGCAAGTTAGAATTGGTGCAATTCATCAAAGGTCGCCGTAGAGGTTCTGTCCAAACTGAACATGTTTGCCAAACTGACAAAGAAACAGCTATTGAAACATTTACAATGCCTTCGATTTTTATGTCTTCAAATTATATGCAGAAACGATTGTCTTTAAACACATGTGAAAAAGGTCTGAATGCGAACACCAGAACAGAGCATAACAATTGACTTGTACCTAGTGCAGGTCTGTCGTCGTAAAGCAAACGTTGTAACAAACGCAAGTTTATTTATTAAACAAATCATGCATACACGCATGAAACACTTTCAATTTCAAATGACATATAATGATGTAGCAACAGGTTAAATTAAATTCTTATTTAATTCTGATATTTACCAAAGCTGAATATTCAAAATTCAATGCGTGAAAGCGCCACACTTTAATTGTTTATAGAACAACATGGCGCTGTCCATAGCACTTTCCCTAGAACGGATACATATAGAAGCCGCGCTCATGCGTGTGAAAGACAACAATTGACTATAAGGTATCAGAGAGGAAATATTGTGACATTATTTGAAGGTTTTGCGCCGTACTTCTGGTATCAGCTTGACAAAGCACGCCATAAAGTCTACTATTTGGCTTTTATGATTTGAATATTGTGTAATTACGGAAGTAAAAAATGACTACATACGAGACTCCAATAACTCATCACAAAGTGTGCAGACACGAAGAAACTCGCTTGAATGCGTGTACACATTCATCATAAGCAGTGGCAGTACCAACAGTTTTAGACAAGATGGAAATTGTTGCATCGGCAAGAAAGTGGAACAGTAAATACAGAAAATACATTAATTATTTTTTTATAATTAAATGCTACCTATAATTATTTTGAGCAACAAGCTCAAGAAATTAATCGTTGTGTATGCAGTCATGTTATAAACGTTGAAAGAATGTTATTACATTTGAAATAAATTCATCGCGGTCAAATTGGTGTATCACATTTCATTTAATGTTCGTTAAGGTAAATTAATAAGAATATATGACAAAGTCCTATGAGCATTGCAACATATACCGAACTCTGAGAAGGCACAGGACAAAGGTATTTAACATGCAAGCCTAGTGAAAAGTAAGAACAAATTTGTGATGATTCATTTAACGAAAAGAGGAAACCCGACAGTTACAGCCTTGGACGGTCAGACGGCAATATGGGCCGACTGGGGCGCTTATACCGTTTTTACAGAGCTCTAACCTCGCACTTCCTGATGGGTTTCTCAAATGCAAGCAATGAAAAGTTAACAGAGCTATTTTAATACACAATTTCCAAGCGCTGATGTTTTCTTTGGTAAGTTATGACAAAGGAAGTGCCGTCATTGAAAAATAATGTCCACATTGTGTTTAGAAGAGAAAGGGGCATTGTTTTGATTATAAAACCTACACAAAAACGGTTCATTATAAGTGAAATTAACTTTTTGAATCAAAAAACAAACACGACCGGAGAATGATAAATGGTTGTAGCATTTAAAACCATTTTTAAGTCCAAAGATTTGGAAATACAACAGTTATAGTTCCTGTATTACTTAGGTTATGCCTTTTGCGGCCGATTCAACTCCACAATAGTGACTATATTTAACTGGAGCAACACTTAAGTGACATTCAGATGAAAAACCTCAGTCGATGCAGAGATTTTAAGTCAATTAATTTACATAAAGAGAAAGCTCTAAAACTATGCCGAACAAGACACCAGTATACCTCCCCTGTCTTTAGTTTGGAAGGTTTGCCGATGTTAAATTAAGGTATTTATCGGATCCGTTTTCAAAAATCTGTCTTGGTTAAGTTTGACAAAATAAGATTAAAAATTCAAACACATATTCAATAAAGTCATTTGTACCATTTTTTCGACCTGCGAAAATCAGGAATCCTTTATAAAAGTCAACATAGTTTCTGTCAAAACGCTTCTTTAGCTATAATATTATTGTAATTAGAAGCAGCTATTGTGTTTGAAAATGAGCTGATTAAATCGCATTTAAGCTAGATTCTGCTTCACATCTTAAAAGACGATATACATGTAAAATACTCTTATGATGGCCATCTTGGCAGTCAGACCTGCGAAACGCGTCCTCTCTTCCTTTCTACTTCGCTTACAATGCAAGATCGACAAACGCGTTTAAAAGGCTTCAGTACTTCTTCCGCTACCACGAAAGATGAAAATCATAACGTATTACATATTACAAATATTTGAACAAATTTAAAGGCATAATATTCACATTCTAAGACAATATTGCTATGTTGTATACGTAATCAGTCATTCAGACCTAACTTAAAACTTAAAGGTGGTATCCGAAAGTTTGGACCAAATACTTTATTCTCAAATATCTAAGTAAGTCATTGTTATTTGAAAAGGTCCTGCGAAATGTTGTTCATTGATGCCCTAGATTTGTGTGAGCAGGTAAGCATAAATCCACAGTCGTCATGGCAAACATGGATTTTCTCTCAGCTATTTCAAACAAAAAAAAAACACGTGACATCTTAATTTTGAGCTTACGTTATATCATCATCTTGTAAGTTCGCTCTCAAATATCAGTTATTAGCAGAGACCACTATCGTGCTTATTTATAGATGTTGAAAGAATGAACCTTTAGAGTGATGTTTTTTCGCAATATGAACTGTCTAACAAAATAAGAAGTGTTCAACATTATTAACTTTAAAACAATGTGTACAAGCAGAAAATTCACAATATACAAATCATTATTGCTCACGTAGAATTTTTCTGTAACATGGTATGTTTTTTTCTTTCTCCGTTTTACCAGACTAGTGTCGTACAGGACATATAACTTACGGAATACACGTTATTTAAAATAAGTAAAATGCCTGTGATCTTTATATCATGTAGGCATAGGAAACCATAACAGTTTGATAATTGGTGCAATGGATGACGTCTCGTACCACTGATCTGCTGTCGCAGGTTGAAATTTATTCTGCGGTATTTTTTTTGTGTCATGTATCTCTTTAAATGTCATTATTTAAATGGTACTCTGCCCCAAATTTCAAGCCATTGTTGGCAGACCCTATCCAAATCAGTTTTAAATGGTCTGTAGCTATAAAGAAATTGACACCCGATCCATCGTTAAATATCGCGGAAATGTATATATTAAAAAGGAATGTTATACAAAAATGTAATGAAACAAAATTGGTTGAATTCTGCAGGATTCAAACAGGGGACATCTTGGCTGGCAGTCCAGCGGTTTACTGGCTGAGCCACTTAGTCTTGGTACCTGATTGTATTATGTAGCTTTATTTAAAATTGCGACGAAATTGCCAGAACTTCACATGTATTAATTCGGACTTATTTAGTGGTCATTTGGTTTAGTTTTGGTTAGCCTTCTCTGCCATACACTTCTTGCTTTGAATTATTTTATACCAATAACTTGTTGCTGTTATCCATGATTTTAAACGTATTCTCTAATTGTAAATAAATTCGACTGAGGTTTATTTCATTATTTATCTCCAGTTTGCCCCCGATATCTTATAACTTTTCATTTTTTGTTATCTCGTTTTGTCTACTTTTGTAATTTTTTAAATATAGCTAAATGCAAGTCGATGAAGACGCTTAGTTGGTGCTTTGATGGATGCAACAGGTAATAAATCATAACAACAGTCAGTTGTTGTCTGGAATACAAATGTGTGTATGATTTCTTTCGTCCTAGACGAAATGACAAGAAATGCAACGATGCGATAGATTGTTATAATTTGTTATGGTACCCGCAATCATGCAAACAGACAAACACAAACCTACCGACACAGAAATGTACAACACGATTTATATTGAAAGAAAGCTTAAGTAATTTATTAAAAGGACACAGAAATGCACAACAAGATTTATATTGTAAGAAAGCATAAGTTATTTATTAAAGGCATCCTGACTTATCCTGGCTTATTGATTGTTTGTTTTGTTCGTATTTTTGGTACATCGCACCGACACAATTATGGTCATAGTGGCGACGTCCAGCTTAACATTTACGAAGGAAGACCCCAGACATAAGTCTGGGTAGAACCCCCGGCGCACCACAGGTTAGCTGAAGAACCACTACACATCAGCGTTCTCGCCCCGACCGGGACTCGAGAACCCACGCAGTGAGGGGCTGAGGAGTGTCAAGTTAGCGATGGATTGCATATGTGTCACCGGCTGTATCCAGCCGTCGCCGACGAAGTCACATTTCCTCCTCAACACCCGGATGGTGGTATACATTATATGACCACTGACCTGACCATCGCAGGTTTGTATCTATTTTGTGTCATGTATTGCTTTAAATTACCTTATTTTCATGTGTATGTAGCTGTTGGGTTTGCTGTTTTCTAGTGTTATTTTAAATTTTAATTTATTTTGTTATACTTATTGCACCATTTCATATTGTTTTATTGACCTTTCATTATTTTAAGTTATATGGTAAGTCCGAGAAGAAATTAACATTGATAGTGCTGTTCTTGCAATAATTTTGGCAGCGGTATTTTGAAAATGTTAAGGTTTCCTCAAATTAAAGTTTGATATATATGTACCAACGAGAGATGCAATAGTCCAACTTTGATGTTGATAAAGAATGTACTAAGGTTTTGTAGCTGCAATTATATTTACAGCTTCTATTATAATTAGCAACAACACTGATTAGGGTGTTTTAAGATGGTTTACTGGCCATCCTCTCACATCCTGCAGGCTTTTCTCTTAAAATATGTTCACTCTGCACGCGAGATCAATGCCCGATAAACAGTTCCTTAATTGTATGTCCCAAATGAGCAGAATTTATCTCGGACACATAAAAATATTAAAAATCCAGCGATTGGAGGGAACAGGGCACGATGGTTTTCGTAATATTCCAGCCCGCCAAGGCAATAACAATAGAGTTTTATATTTGCCTTTTTTATACATTGTGTGTGCGTTTACAATCAAATATATAATGTGAGGCGCACGTGACTCATTTAGAACAGCGCAGTCACTTCTGTATGGTATAAATATTTAGCTATGTGAACATGAATCATTTTTATTGTATAAAATAATTTTGATTGTTATATGCAACTAGGAAGCTATCGAGATTTTGAACATTAAGTTAGGCGATGGTGTTGGGAATGCGGTTAATGTACTCAATGGGCGTTATCCGAGAATCCCGCCATATGTTAGACCATTTCCATCTTACAGGAAACATTGCAAGGAAGGAGTTATTTTCCAGACAAAGTAAGATTAGCATAATGAAGGTGTTTGTTATATCATATTTCTTGTTTATCATAATACGCAAAATATTATGGTTAAAATAGACTGCTTTATGCCAACGATTTATTTGTGTAGAAATCCTTTTTTGCATCAGTGAAACAATGTCAACATTCAACTTCCACTTTCGCAGAAACATACACAAGTCAATCGAATTGGGCGTCATTATTTTTCACAATATTTAACGTGCAACAATGAATGCCATTAGAACTAGATGGTAAGCAATATTCTTTGTTTGTTTGTTTCCAATACGCAAGATGCATTGTTTTTAGGCAAACTACCATAATGAAAGATTTGAATTATTTGTGCGCGTGTTTGTTCTTACTTTTGTATTTGTAGTTTTGTATACCATATATATACCATCACAATTACCGTCTCGTCAGTTTTCTTAAACGTGTTATCCGCCAGTTTTGACCATTTTTACTTTAAACGACCAAATTTATTTAAATGATCAACAATGTTTCTCTGTTTATTGATGCCCTACGTCTGTGTGAAGCATAACACCCAAATACATGAAGTCAACATAAAAACAACAACAACATCTATTTCCTACCTGAGCCCCACTGAACAATGGGCTATTTTAACTCAGAAAACCATATTACAGTTGAGATAACGTTATATCATAATCCACTCTGACGTCGATGTTTATTTTAGGATCACACCAGTTATTTTATTTGTAGATTTTAAATAAATGAACGCGAAAAGCGATGTTCACTGAAATTTCTTTAACAATTAATTGATTTTCAAAATCGCATTTGCTTAAAACTTACCAATGAAGTTTTTTTTTTTCAGAAATTAGGCACAAATACCCTTAACCGTTGTTCAGATATTGTAACATATATCTGATGTAGGCAAACTATCGGATACCACCTTTAAGGCTTGATTAAAACACGGTGGTAAAGTATGATCGAGATGGATTTGACACAACACAGATCTCGTCCGTGTAGACCTGGTACACCTGGAAAGAAAACAGTTTACATATCGTTCAAGTGGTATTTCAGTATGTGTACGAACCATTATTAATAAAAGCATCGATGCAAATCATCAAAGGACATCCAATTTTATAGAGCTGGTTAAATACTTTACCTGTCGGATTTCTAAACATATTGACATAAATTGATCACAAAACAGGTTAAACCATTGGCTTTAGCATGTATATTGCATACCCGGCATCATTCGTATGGAATATTATCTAAATGTTTTAATATTCCAATGTAAAGCTTATGTTTATAGTTGAAAGTAAAATGTCTTTAACCCTTAAACACGTAGTTGCCAAAATAGATCCGTTTTACAAATGGTACGTTCAAGTAGTACGAAGTCTACAAGGACTTATAACCGCTCGAAACACCTCAAACCATTTCTGCGGAACAAGACTTGTGGACGTACCTCCGTGCAGTTACTAATGATATAATAACTACACTAACAGCTCATTGACAAATTTCATATAAAGAGCGACGTGTTTTAACAGAGACACCTGTTTATTTCAGTGTTATTTCTAAATTAACTGTGGCAAATTTTAGCTAGCTTTACAAGAATTAAGAAGCATATATATATATATTGCCTCGTTGTAGAAATTGCCAAATGTGTGCTACATGTATCTGTTTCGAATCTACTTACATGTACTTATACACACTGAGGATTTTATTTGGTATGGTTGAACGATACTTCTTTTGTCATATTTATTTTCTACTTAACATTTTGATTAAACTCGTGCAAGAAAATGTACAGCTTCTTTTGACGTAAAGCTACATTTTCTTGCCATATGACGTCATTACTTACGTGTATGTTTAAATATAATATATGTAATTGATTTGTCCGTTATTTCAGAGTTCTCCGTGGCTAGAGGTTCTAGCCACTGTTGAGTTGCCTAGGAATTGACGATAAAATGTATTGTTTTTAATATGATGTTTATATATTTACACTGGCGTTTGCTGTAAATGCCCCACTTTGATAGGATATTATATATTAATTAATATCTTGTCACATTTACATTAACATCCATGTTTTTACCTTTGTCAGGTGCTATGTGTTTAAGAATGTTGGCATTTGTTTCTTTTACGTGTACTAAAAAAAATATGACAAAGTTATATGAGCATTGCAATACCAAAATTTGAAAAGGCACATGCATATGCAAGCCAACCGTGAAATATGAGTCATTAAACAAGAAGAATAAACCCAACACACAGTATTGGAACGGTCAGTCGATACAAGAGACCGTCTGTGTTGCTTAAACCGGTTTTACTGAAATCTAGCTTCCAGACGGGATTCTTAAATGCAATCAATGAAAAGAAAACTGACCTTTTTAATAAAAAAATGTTAAAAGTTCTCACCTTGTCTAAGAACAATTATGACGTAAAATAATCGAAAAGAAAATGTCCAGATAGTATCCGAAAAGAGAAGTATCATTTCCATTAGAAGAACTAAAAAAGAATTTTTGGTAAATTAAATAAAAAATAAATCAAGGAAAAACTGACCAGGGAAGAAGTGTAAATGGTTGTTGCATCTGTTAATATGTAGATGTACACGTAACAATTCTTATAGGATAAATCAAATAACAACATTGATTTCAAGTAGTACACATAGAATTCCTTCTTAATTATGTAATATGTTCTTTAAAACATTGCTTACATACGTATATGTATTTGCTGATAAGTCCAGAAGCTGTTAACATGCTAGTCATTGAAAAAAGGAAAATATAAATAAAAAAAGCGTGTCCTTTGTGTGATTCAAAACTGACCCTTTTTAAAGTACATTTCAACTATGTTTGATTTTGATGGACCGGCACTTTGAATAATAATCTAATCTAAGGAGACGTTTCTATGTAGTTCAGATCAGATGTGTATGACATATTCTTTTTGTATTGAACTGTTTAAAGCAAAAAATATATAGAAATGTGCCAACAACATAACTTATAACATGTACATGTATATACAAGTGTGCAAAAATACATGTATAACATAGAATTTGAAAAAAAACAACAAATAAATACATGTATTTAAATGGATTTTAAGCAAAAGTTAGAAATTTCTCTGTAATTGCAGTATCTACAAAGGAACAGGCGACACAGTCCAAGAATTGCAACTAAAAGGACCTACCTGCTGTTTTGGAATACCGCGCATATTAACTAACAAGGGAGACAATTTCCATTTCACAAATGTACCACATTTTATGAAGACACCGCATTGACAATTACGTTCGACAATCAAGCACATTCATTCTACGTTACCAGAACATGAACGGGTGTTTATGCCGAACTGCGCAAAATGCATTGTCCTTAACAAACGTTTGGAAAGTATGTGCTTAATAGATGGCATGTTGAAAATGAAAACAATTTACGGGTTCAAAATGCAACACTATTTAAAATATAAAACTGTTTATCAATTAATTTCAAATATGTTCTTCATGCAATCTGTCAAACGTAAAATAAAAATGGAATTTAGTTTACTGCTTCAGCACGTGTGGTGTATATGTGATAAAGGATTTTTTCCCCTCAGAGTTCAAAATGATATACAGCTCAATTAATTTATTCTGTTTCCAAGGTGACTGGGCATTTGAGTTCCAAATAACTGCCGAACTGGTTTTACCGTCTTTAATATATTTCTCCGACATTGTAATTCAAGCCGACTCATGTGCAAAAATTACAGATTCTTTTCAGCCATTTTAGGTAACTTCTACCTCAACACCATCTGATGATGTAAACGGAATGAACATTCACCAGTATATAAACATAACATGAACGCTGATTGGCTTGATTTGGACGGAACAATTACAACACACATGAAGTGCTGTAAGAGGACTGTGTCAAAAGAGTTGTAGCAAACATGAATCACCAATGTAGTTATACTTCATACTTTGGTTCTTTTTATAAGTGTTTGCTAATCACAAATGCATCCAGTCTTTTGTTGTACGTTTCATTATAGGTTTCAAACCAGTTAGTAAATACTTGAAATACTTGAACGAAGCATGTTGTTCCATTGTGTGGAGCTTTAGTAGAAATATGTTCCGTTCAGAATGTGGGGTCGCTGTGCTCCAACTGAACAGCTGATAATGCAATTGTAATAGGCGTCATAATTGATATAAACGTTGAGATGTCTGCCTTTGCAATGAGTGAAGGTAACCGTATAATTCAAGAATGAATGTGTATTAAGCCAAGAAAACGTTAGCTTTGGATCAATTTAGTATCAAATTGGAATGAGATGTTGATTGCTTTGAGAGACCTTTATTTTCAAGAGACGGCTGCATTTTTATTAAAGAAAGCAGCCATAGATGTAACTTTAATTGTATTAATAAGAAATTCTCTTAGAAAGTGTATTGTAATTACTTTAATAAATGACAATTGCGTACCACAAAACAGTAAAATTAAGTGAAATAAAAATGTTTTATAAAGAACTTTTCCTTAAAATAAAAAATAAAACACTGCGACTTTGCGTGCAAACATCAGTAAGCAAATACAAGTTGACAGTTTCGTTGTATCACAGAGAAAGCGAGAACTGGTTGTCTAATGGCGATGCGAGAACAAACGTGTTGTCTCTGGAATTTTACAATAATATCACATCTCGAGGGATTCATAAAAAAATATTTTCACATCAGTTTTTTAATTTTCTTGGCAGAGTCATTTCGACTTAACTAGAATTTGTGTTTAATTTAAACTGAACTGTTGCAATGTGCACATTTTATACTTAAAGTAACGTTTGAAGTTTAATTTGAGGATAACGTCCTGCAATGCAAGGATCTGCTATGTCAACTAAAACAATGAAATCTTCAATCTAAAGTGAGTGTGTTACAATGTAAATATCTGCAAAGAACTATGTCGACTAACTCAATGTTTTGAAGTTCAATCTAAATTGAGCGTGTTACAATATAAATATCTGCAAAGAACTATGTCGACTAACACTCTGTTTTGAAGTTCAATCTAAGGCAAACGTCGCAAATATAACTATATGAGTCAAACAGTGTATGCTAAAACAAGGCTGGCGATTTAATTTAACGTGAGCATTTTTCAAGTAAAGTGGAACAATTTAAGGTTTTGAATCTCTTTTTCGAAACAAGGGATAAGTGATACGTCCATGGCGTCGTGTTTTTAAGGATATGACATCATTTTTCATACATTGCTATCAACTCTTGCGAGTATAAAAGGCAGGAGTGCGTACGATGTATACCTGAAACTGAAACCGGCTGCGGTCACATTATAAAGACACGGACGAAAAGATCAAACTGCTGGATACATGATCGCAAATAAAGTCATGACTATTAATCGTACAGTTTTTTATAGATCCGGCCGAGATATGGGATAAAGACCACTTGATTTACATGTGAACTGAGCTCTGTAGCTAGTACATTTGTATATACACGTGTACATTTAAGATCCGATAACATAAAGCAATCACAGAAATGCCCAAGGCACGCAACTGCTTGGTCAATGCGCATCTAAACGTATCTGTGTTTTATGGATACTGATTGTTTTAGATAAGCACACCGTACTATCACAAGTCTAGTTCTCGGAGAACAAATTTCCCAGGACAACAATAATGGTCCAACATGCAAAGAAGATTGCCCTCGGCAGTCTCAACAGAATTAAGAAACAGAAGAATTGTATTAAGGTATCATTTTCTTGTTTCTATTATAAATGGATTATATAATTAAGTTGTTTTCTTTTGGTTAAAATAGTCACAGATTTATACTTTAAATACTTCCGATGTTAGCTGTTGAATTATTATAAAACTTACTTTTGAATGTACTAAAAAGAGAGAATATTTGTGCGGCTAATGAGAGAGAATTAAATACAATAGTAAAACTCCCAGTTGTAAAATCAAAGCAGAGTCAAGGTGTGGGTTTTTATGCAGCATATAAATATCAGTCTGCAGAGGAAATAACTTTGGCTAGCAAATATTCATATTGTCATGATTTGTACAATAGCACGGCTGCACACTAGAGTTTCTTAACTCTTCCAGACAGCTATGTAAACACAAATATTTGTTTTTGCACACAACAGCATATTATCATTGTTATAAACCAATAGACTTCAAAGAGATTTTGATTATGAAATTATAGTAAGGTGCTGCAGTTGGAACGACTTGGCCTTAGTCGAATAAATAACATTCTAAAACAAATTGGAATTGTCTACTACATACATTTATTTTCAATGAATAACTTATTTTCCAGACTTGTTGAGATTTCCATAATGTTGACAATTGATATTCCGCCAATCATCTGTATCCGAAAATAATTTTATATTATAGACGTCTTATATCTAGAATGATAAAATAAAAGAAATAACGGCACAATTGCTACATGTAATAGAGCGTTTCAGTCCGTGATGTAAAACAATTCTAAAACTATAAATCTATAGAACTTTATTACACATTTTTAAACAGTCATCACAATATAAGTACCTCAAATGTATTTCCTCGTATTACAATAACATTTTAAGTTAAATTGACTCATTGAAATGTCAAAACAGTGGTTATATTGTCGCAAATATTGATTGCTGTTTAATTTCAATTTAATGTCTGATTTATTTATATTGTTGCAGGAAATGTTCCTGTAAAAGAAACAAGTAAAATCAGACTATTGGATCTGCAAGATTTAGCAAGGAAAGTTCATTAACAAAGATATAGTTTCTATGTTATTTACTAATATATACATTCAACACTGAAAATATTTAGAATACATTTAGAAAATCTTTGTGTCTAAAATACATGTTTGGTATTCTAATAAGAAATAAATCAATCTGGGAGAAAAACGACGGGGAGAGTTTACTATACGTTTAAGAACATTTTTTCTCAACCCGTTTCTCTTTGCTCCTATACACTGATTGTTAAGAAAGTCTTCTGAAGTGAACTAATTTTAAACTAAGAAAAACGAAAAAAACATTCTCCTCGAAAATTTAATAGTGAGATTGGACAAAGACTAGTGGTACGTTTTTTTGTGTATGTTCAATTAGAATAAGATTGTCTATGAAAATCTGTATATGAACTGAGAGTTTTAAAGTTATTTAGAATCAATAATGCCGAAGTTGTTGGTGAATTATACGCATGTGCATGAAGTACACGTGGTACTCATATACATGACACAAACTTTAAGAATTTTAATATGTTCTTTTTGTAATAGCATCTAATAGGAACATTTTATTGTTTATATAAATGCATAAATTTAAGTTGTTGTTGTAGTTCTTGACAAAGCTCATGTGCTTTGAGTAACAACTTATTGTAATAACAATATCAAAGCTCATCAGGAATGATTTAAAACAATCCTAAATACAAAAGAAGAAAATATCGACCAATATTGACCAATCAAATGTGCATACTACTTGTCATAGCAATATGAATACTTAAGTTTAATAACTTCGTCCATGTTATAAGGTACCTGAGTAAGCATAATGAAGTTCAAGTCCGTACATTCGTGCCTGACAAAGACTGTAAGTACTAGCACAGATAGATACACACACGAGTTTTGTGCATTGTATTTCAAATTCGTTGATTTTTATAAAGACCATAAAACTACATCATTTAGTTAAACCTGAACAATTTAAAATGAATTATGACAACCAATTAATGAAGGTGACAGAAAGGAAATATTATGAGATAATTTTAGAGTTTGGCGTCAAACAACTAGTATAAGCTTGACAAAGTACGTCATAAAGTCTATTATTTGGCTTTCATGATTTGCATATTGTCAGGTTACGGAAGTGAAAATGACTACATACGAGACTCCAATAACTCATCAACAAGTGTGCAGACACGAAGAAACTCGCTTGAATGCGTGTACACATTCATCATTGCATTGGCAGAACCAATAATTTTAGACAAGATGGAAATTATTGCATCGGCAAGAAAGTGGAACAGTAAATACAAAATACATTTATAATGGTTTTAAAGTAAAAGGTTTCTGTTATATTCAAATTTAACAATAAATACAATGATTTGATATATTCGAAAATACACGAAATTTTCCCATTCCATATTTATAGTTTTAAAAAGGTTCCCGTTTTTAATGTTGTGTTGGTGCAAATTGAAAGGAAATAATCGTTTTGTATATATTATTGTTATAAACGTTGAATGTATGTTATTACGGTTTGTTTTAAAATAATTTCCCCACTGTCAAACCAATTATTTTATCCTACTTACGGCTCAATACGGCATTAAGACCACGTTCATGTTCAGAATAAACAAAATATTGGGAAATGCTGTTATTAAGTGATTCAATTACATATAGTTTGTCCTTTTGATTGATTCATCTCCACAATAGTGGCTTTATGTAGTTAGTATAACTCTAGTCCGACAGTCAAAATAACAACGTCCAGTTAGTTCAGAGCGTTTATGTCACATAATTTTCCTTACAGCACTTAGGAAGCTCTCAAATTATAAGCTAATGCCAAACAAACCGCGAGTGTCATTCTTCTGACTTTAATTCAAAGGATTAGCCGATAATAATATAAAGTATTCATCCATTGGAATCATCTGCTGGGATAGTCTTGGATAGAAATAAACCGGGTAAAATGTCCGGAACATCCGTAAAAACAGCTTTTGTAACATTTCCCATGAAAATGCCAAAGACAAAAATACTTCAGGAATGTCAGCATAAATGTCAAAATGCTTTTTAGATATGACTGTTATCAGATACAACGATTGAGTTTAAAATTGAAATGATGTCTCGTTGGACAATCCTTAAAAGACGATATAAACTACTTTCATGGGTCACCAGACCTGCAAAATACGTCCGCATTACCTACTTCTCTTATAACGCAAAAACGCCGAACTCATTAAAACTATAAAACACCAGTCCCAATGTCGTACATCTGGAAGGCATTGCAAGTAAAGCGGTATTTCAGCCTGTTCAACAATGTGTCAAGTGTGTTCAAATTAGATACACAATTAGTAAAAATCTCCTTCTAAGATAATAACCACATAACTGTAAGCATTCGGGACATGTTTTATAACAATGTTCAAATCTTTAAACTTTCACTGATTTCGGAGGGTCTGTTACAGAGGCCCACTGTATGTCATGAAACTGATCAAATCACCACCTGTTGGACAAGTCAGATTTCTGTCGTCTTGATATCTAAGATCCCGCCGGGATTAATGCAATCGAAGCATAAAGCTTTTTTGCGGCAATATAGAGTATGGCCTGGTTCTACAACATTTTTGTAAGTAAAAATGGTTATAATAAAGTTCTTCCTAATACGTATGTGTAACTTTGCTTACACATACTTTTTCTTCTGGATAAAGTTGGTATGTGGCAATTAAATGGTATTTGGAAAAGTCACATCTTCAAACTTGAGATCGAGACCATAGTACAGGTTCACCTTGGCAAAATAACTTCATAAAATGTTGTTTAGTAAAGAAATATCCAATTGGTTTCTTGTATGATTTTTGCTTATACAATGTAGCTATCTTTTCAGGGGAGGTGTTCTGAGATAAAACAGCTGTAAATAATAATTCCAGCTATTTAAAGACTTACGTTGTATGAACTTGTTTATCAATGAAATACCATTTTTATATGATCTGTATCAACCACCATTTCGAAATTCAATGACTGCATGTTTATCTTAATGAACCCCCATACCAATGGTTACGTAACATTGGCGCAAACACGAACAGATGTTAATTTGGATGCTTAAATAACATTATTATCACGTTAAGAACAACATTTGCTTAATTACGGCCCAACTACTTTAAATGATTATATTGTAATATTCGCAGTTATGATGAAAAAAAAAAATAATTGCGTGCAGATTCAAATTGAATGCATAGAATACATCCTCAGCGTCCGAAGCGGACATCAGATACGGACGCCGGATACAGATAACGGATATGGAAACAATTACATCATGCCTAAGTATCAAAATACTAAAATCGGATTTCCTTTGTTGAAGTATTTCAATTGCTTTAGTAGTTCCTGCTTTGTCCACATCTTTGTTTCAATGACGTCATAGTAATGAGTAGATGTCAATATGCCGTTTGACTTCCTTACTACTGCTTTTTTCCTGTAATTTGTAAAAAAATAGCCACTTTGTATAATATTTTATATTTTTTATCTGTAAAAAAGGAAATAAAATGAGAAAAGTCTGACTCAGATATTTTTTGTTTCACAGTTGTGTTCCTGAACCTGTTTATGTATTAGCAAACCGTAGGATAACTTATAATCAGGTGCGATTTCAACGGGTACTCCATACTACATTCTGTACTGACTTGTTGTCTGTCGAAAAACCATCATCTCTTCTACGGCATACATGTAATATTAATAAAATGTATACTATGACACCGGACCTGGTAGCGCAATCGGTAGAGCGTCGGCTCCAGATACGGGAGGCCCCGGGTTTGATTCGGGGCCGCGACATACCAAAGTCGTTAAAAATGGTAGTGATATAGCTCTCTTGCAAACGCCCAAGCAAATAAATGGGTAGTTCCACGACTGGTTGGACCGGTGTCAGGATAATGTGACTGGATAGGGTACCATGCCGTGAGTACATGACATGGTATACATAATGACGGCAGCACTATATCTGCTTCAAGAAGACGCCGTCTCCAGATAACTGAAATACCGTTGTTGGGACGATAAACCCAATAAATAAATACTGTGACAATTCCGTGGAGATATCATCTAATGTACAAACTTGCTTCCAGTTAAATATTACTGGTATAAACTACGCAATTTTTATTCCGTTCAAACATATGATAAGATGCTCGTGTATATGTAGATTGTACATGTATGGGTGGGCATCGTCGAGTCATTACTTCTGGCAGAGGTACATCGTGTTGCTTTATCACCCCGTGGCTAATTACAGTCGGCCAGTTGGACGTGGCATGTTTAATTTGTGTTTATGCTCAGATCAGACACAAACCAGACAACCTGATAAGCGTGCTGACTTGTTGTGTTGGTCAGTCACTTTATCAATGCTGATAACTCTATACACAATAACAGTTTGGTATACGTACTGGAGGTATATCCTATTTTCGGCTTGAAGCAAGATGTGCAGTTATCTCCCTTGACTGTTGGTATTTTGATACTGTGTATAAGAAACATTTTTATTATCAATTCACGGTAAGTTCTTAATACTTAAAAACGTGAAATACTTAAAAAGTGGACGATAATCTTAAGTATATATTAATCTCTTGTCTCCCCATATGTATATATATGGTGTTTGTAAATTGTGTTGGTGTGCTAATGTCAGATTTTAAACGACATGCTTACAGCGTGTCAATTCGTATGTGTCTGTCTGTCTGTCTGTATGTCTGTGTGTGTGTTTGTTTGTGTGTGTGTGTGTGTGTGTGTGTGTGTGTGTGTGTGTGTGTGTGTGTGTGTGTGTGTGTGTGTGTGTGTGTGTGCGCGCGTGTGCGTGTGTGTGTTTATGTTGCGTCTGAACATGTGCGTGTGCGCGCGCGCGCGAGCGTGTGTGTATGTTAAACAAAGCAAAACCTTCCTAAACTACCGTTAGTCAAAGACTAAAATATAACGAAGGCCATGTCGCTTTCAAAATGTGCGATGTTCTCTGCTCCAAAGAGAAGATTGATCAGAGGTGTCTTATTTATATATGTAATGTAATATACAAACGCGCCAAAAACTGTTATACAGCAAAGAAGCATTTTTCAACCATCAGCTCGAATTCTAAATCAAATTGCTTGACGCCTACATATTTATTTGTTATAATTTTATTTCTGTAATTGAAAACATATTTAATCTTTTTCGATTGACATTTTATTGCAAAAGCTGTTTGGCAATTTTGGTTATGCAGCAATTAATTTTGCAAAAGTGGTTAACAACCGGATCGGACGCATACATCGAACATGCCAGAGGACATTGAGTCCGATGTAGTTTGGAACATAATCTTTTTGATTAGAATTTTGAACATACTACACCTAAGTATTCTTTTATTTGGTAACGTCGTCACTTATTTCACAGTTCCATTGTATGACTGACACACACACACACACACACACACACACACACACACACACACACACACACACACACACACACACACACACACACACACACACACACACACACACACACACACACACACACACACACACACACACACACACACACACACACACACACACACACACACACACACACACACACACACACACACACACAAAACAACAACAACAAAAAACAACAAAAAACGACGGAGTCCCTGGATGAACAGAATCATGAACGGGCAGACTCATGAACTGTTCGACTTTTTATGCCACATTTGAGGAATAAAACAATTAAGTTATGCCGATTTAAAAAAAAAAAAAAGGTGTTTTATGTTGGGTCTCGACAGTATGGCAAATCAAATGAATTAATTTCGTGTTCAGTACGTTAATTATAATGTCAACAAGAGCACCTAAAGATGGAACGTTGTACCCCTGAATGTGAAGCAACAAGTGCACATTTATATTATTTATCTGTTAAGTAATCCTGCTTGAGAAATAAAGGTTTGGTTATCAGCAAGAATTTGCAACGGCAAAATGTAAACACAGAGCGATAAATAAGATAAAAATAGGAAGACAAATGCATTCGATGCACTCGACGATGTTTCTACTTTACGCACAGCTATAAATCAATATAAATAGCCCTTGCAAATATAAATATACTCCGATGAACAAAGGAGTGTCCGCACAACAGTTGTTTTTTTAGAAAAATAAAGAAGACAATAATTTCAGCTATCTGATTTATCTCCCTTCCATGTAAATGAATAACTATATATCAATACCCATCACATATTCAAACATAAAGAAATTAAAGTAAGTAATCAAGACGGTTGCTTGAAGACAGTGGGATGAACAGACGGATGGACAGTTATTAAGACGAGAATTCGGGCAGTGTACTTATGTTATTACATGCAATTTTGAAAATTATACATGTACATCAGAATGGTGTATGGTATCATGCATAGTGTATTTTTAAAGAAGTCCGTGGATTCCACTGGACATGGGACAACATAACAGACAAAGGGAAATACACATTTTTTTCCACGTGAACTTAAAAGTTCACAAAATCCTTCCAAAGCCGTCATCTTTATGCAAAAATCCATTTATGACTGTCATTTTCGTGCCAAATTGATATTTATTCGTCGGAACTGCAAGCCTATTGACAATTCTCATAATGACAAATACGGTTGTTTACCAGTCAGGGTTGGAGAAGAAACGTATATGTCCCTGTATGATAGATGTGCACATTAGTCAGATGTGAGTTATGTATTCTTTGTTATACTTTTTGTGACACATCTGCACGAATTCATCACACGTGTGACGTATACGTCTTTGCGACAAAATGGTGGAACAAAGCATTATTCACAAAAATGAAAAAGTTTACTTTATATAATAAACATTCAAATATACTACTCAAAGTTTGTTAAGGATAACGTTTTTGACATTAGATATTGTTAATATAATCACTATATAAATTAGTTTGCTTAAAGATGATAAACATGTACATTTGTATTCGCGCGTCATATACCTAAATGAGTTATTGATTTAATATGCACACTATGCACGGGAAGCATGTAGCCACACCTTAATAAAAGTAGTATAAGTTATAAAATGTGATCCTAGGCAGATTTTGAGTAGTATATTTAATGGTTATTATACCTTCTGTCTACGTCATATTTTTCGTTTTTTTCCCTTAATAACGGAAATTTGAGTGATGCTTCAAGCGAGTCTACATGTTTTCAGTATTCTCTTTTTGTTCGAAAATACATTCATTATACAATGTTAGTAAATAAATCGGATTTAAAGACTGAAACAACACTTCTTTCACGTGTCTTAAAAGGCGAAGTTTTTTGTCTTCTAAATCCTGCATGCTTGAAGCCAAACCTCATTACGGAAGCTCATTCACAAATAAAGATCTGTTATATAAAACTGCCAATATAAAACGCTGATTACCCTGAGGTATTCTGATGTATTAAATTCACGTTATTTCTGGTCTTTTTGCAGCAAAACAAAACAGTTTTTGAAAATGTTATGATAATAGGAAAAAAAATTGCGTGAGGGGTATTATTATTCGAACTGAAAGCAAGTATTGTTTAACTGTGAACAACTTATCTAGTCACACACAGAGCTACCGAAAATGAAAGTTACGTTTAGATGACGAGTATATGACGAGTATATGACGAGTATATGACGAGTATATGACGAGTACATGACGAGTATATGACGCGCATATGACGAGTATATGACGAGTATATGACGAGTATATGACGAGTATATGAGCTGTGTGCCTCAAGCGACTTTTGTGCTTTTACAAAACAGCTAAAATGCAGTATGTGCCGTTTTTTAGGTAGACTTCAATAGTGAGACATATACCTCATAACTCAAAATGAAGAAACCATAGTCGAATTGTATTAACTGTTCTGTTAGTGCAAATGTATATGTATAAAAACAAATACAAGTGGAATTTATTCACATTTTGCCATAAACCACCATATTAACTAGAAACACTTTTTATTTCCTTGTTGAAAAACTGTAATATGTGTACTCATTATGTGTGGTACATGTAAAATGTCACTTGACGAAGATAGGAATATTTAGGATTGTGTCGTTGTTGAACTTCAAGAACTCTCCTCAAGTTATATACGTGTCGTCAATTATCGATTGTTTGTTAAAAGATTTATAAATTTATAAATATGCTACTAATGTTTCGAGAAGTCTATACTTAGTACTTTTGAACTTGATAAAGCAGCAGAAATATATCGTTTTATATTTTTTTGCGTATTTATACTGGAACAGTTTGCGTATACTTTAGTTTTGAACGGGAGCTGATAGGCTAGCAAAGCTTGAGTGATTTTCTATTGATTTAAGATAGAGGGCTAAAAGGGCCGAATAAAAGTAGTATTGGAATTCTTTTCTTTTTTTATCTCTTTTTTAAATAGTTGAAAACTAGCCTTTATTTTAAGAACAATACGAACCTTCAGACTATGACAACTTCTTATTTGACTTGATGATGTCAAATATGTCCGTGTTCAACGTCATGTAAATCATCGCATGTAATCAATCAATCAAAGGTCACGTAAATCATGTACCCGATCAGAAGTCATGTAAATCACCGCATGTGATCGATCAAACGTGACGTAAATCATGTAATCGATGAGAAGTCATATAAATAATGTAATCGATCAGATTAAACCTGTTATGTTTATTCATTACTAAGAGGATTGACAATCAACAGAGTATACATGTAGACAGCATGTCTATAATACACCTGTACATGTAAATGCATACTCTCTTTAGCAAATTGCAAGTCAAACAAATCACTAATAAGCATCAAGTTTCGTCTCCACGTTGTTTTATTACACTTAAAAAATAAAACTTTAAAATATTGAAAGTTTGAATTGTGAGTTAAATATTTTGTTATATATTTATTTATAAATAATTTTCTTTCAATGCACGTGCCTACTGTTAGTTGTCTCACTTTGACAGCATATTGAAGTGACACTGTCCGTCTGAGGAAAAAAAGTCCCCATAAACGAGTCTTGAATTGGATAATGCTTTTAAGCATTCCAGCCGATATTATTGCTGATTGTCCGTTTATTTGACGAAACTGCGATATATTATAGTTAGAACTCTCGTCTTCGAGTTTCTTAGTAACTTATATATGGAACTTGCATATTTGCGTATTAGATCGAAATTCGATGCTTTTAGAATACTCAATGACCTTGACATAAATGTAGCATCGTATATTATATAAAAATCATTGTCCTTTACCCTAAATGACATTCCGATGATTGTGATGATTATAATGTTTGAACAGTCGTTTGAGATTACAACCTTATATTAATATGTCCAGTAAATGTTATTCCGATAAGTAATTTTCACAACAGTTTTTTAAAAAGTTTAAAGTGACTGTTATACTTAAATGGCACATTTTGGTGGATGTAGAAGGCCTGAACAAGATCTGTTTTAAGCTACTTGTATATTATCCCCCCCCCCCCCCCCCCATCTTTAAGATTAGGAAACAACGGGAGAGGGGAGACAGTGCATATTATATACACGTTCCTGATGGTTTTTCTTTTTGTGTGTTATGTCTCTGTGTTTTTGTCACATTTACATTTACCTTGTTTGCCTTTGTCTACATGTAGATAAAATTTAAATATCTGTGGAAATTTTGATAGGACCTTTTCTTATTTACCTATTTATAGTAAATGCACTGTATTTTAATTCCCGGCTATGTCCCTTGCACAATTTGAATGAGGAGAACAAAGAATAAACTTATAACTACCCCCAATCTCAGCGGTTTCCAAAGTGACATTCTTCACTGACAGCTATGAGTCTACAAAATGATTAATTATCTCAGAGGAGGTATATATTATTTAATAAAATGTGTACCGACTCCATTGGTTGCCCGAAGATAAAACACATTGTTTATTGTATGAATATAAATTTCTCATGTACACCATAATTTTCTAATCCCGTTTATAACTTCTTAGCACTGCCTTTATATTGTAATATTATATCCGAGTTTTACAGCTACATGTAACAGCCTTATGACCCGCTTTAACAATGAGAACAATGTTGTTTTTATTTTTTAAAAAGGTCACAATGTGCAATGGCATATTCTATGTGATTTGTAATAGTAAATATAATGTATGCGTTTTATTGTTGGCTGTTTGAATAAAGTAAAACCTTCAAAAATGACTATACAGCCAAAACTAACGTAACAAATTCGTAAATTGCAGAGATATACATTGTTTACATATCAGTGGGCATCGGTGAGTCATTTTTCTGGCTGAAAATCATCTTGTTGCTTTATCCAGTCGGTTGCTTATACACGTAACAGGTGTACGTGACATGTTCAATTTGTACAAATGTTCAGATCAGACACAAACCTGACATTCTGATAAGCGTGCTGACTTGTTGTGCTGGTCAGTCATTTCATCCACGCTCAATACCCTATACAGAGAAACAGTCGGTTTATATAACTGTACTAGATCTATTTTCAATTTTCCTTATTGAAAGAAACGTAGAAATTATCTCCCTTGTATCTCTGTCCAATTTGCCCTTTCTGAATGTGTATAATGACAAGTATTCGTTTGCTTGTTGTTGTTTTGTTTAGTTATTGATTTTGGTGTTTGTACTTTGTGTGTGTTTAAGCATAATGCTCGCCCACTTTAAAAAATTCTTACCTTATATCACAAAACAAGATTTTTTGTGTGTTTACTAATCAGGTGTATTTATGAATAAAAAATCATACAATTTCTATAGCAACCATTTTTAATTACAAAATATACCTACATATATGTATACCATCATGGGAAGAAATACAATGCAACTGACTAGATCCAATAATAATCGAAAGGATAAATATTTATTTTTTATGAATTTGCGGCAAAATATTTTTCACCAGTAAGTGGGTTATTTTGTACTTTAGTTAAGTGGTATATATAATAATACATAGTTTGTAAATAACGTGATTCTTTGCTTCTGTTTGAAGATGCATTATAGGGGCACAAATTTAGTCATTGCAGTTACGTCCTTGTTGTGACGTCCAGCTATAGCAAGTAACAGCTGACCACATGCAAACTTCTGGGTAGAATCCCCGGGGCACTGCAGTTCAGCTGGAAGATTTTCCCACGTGACTGTTAGACACTCAAATCCTCACTGTAATAGGTCTTGGATTAAAAGAGGTAGGAATAAATAGTAAGGAAATGAGCAACCTAAATAAAATTGATGTAGATTGATGTCGATCAATTGCTCGCTTTGCTTGTGGTTATCTACGTCAGGTGTATACATCAGACATTAACAAAACACTAATGTTCTTGACAGTGACTGTACCAAGTATAAAGTGATAGTACCATGAATAAAGTGTCAGCACCATGTATAAAGTGACAGTACCATGTATAAAGTGATAGTACCATGAATAAAGTGTCAGTACCATGTATAAAGTGACAGTACCATGTATAAAGTGACAGTACCATGTATAAAGATACTGTACCATGTATAAAGTGTCTGTACCGTGTATACAGTAACAGTACCATGTATAAAGTGACAGTACCATGTACAAAGTGACAGTACCATGTAAAAGTGACAGTACCGTGTAAAAGTGACAGTACCATGTATAAAGTGATAGTACCATGTATAAAGTGACAGTATGTATAAAGTGACAGTATGTATAAAGTGACAGTACCATGTACAAAGTGACAGTATCATGTAAAAGTGACAGTACCATGTATAAAGTGATAGTACCATGTATAAAGTGACAGTACCATGTATAAAGTGACAGTACCATGCATAAAGTGACTGTACCATGTATAAAGTGACTGTACCATGTATAAAGATACTGTACCATGTATAAAGTGTCTGTACCGTGTATACAGTAACAGTACCATGTATAAAGTGACAGTACCATGTACAAAGTGACAGTACCATGTAAAAGTGACAGTACCGTGTAAAAGTGACAGTACCATGTATAAAGTGATAGTACCATGTATAAAGTGACAGTACCATGTATAAAGTGACAGTACCATGCATAAAGTGACTGTACCATGTATAAAGTGACTGTACCATGTATAAAGTGACTGTACCATGTATAAAGTGACAGTACCATGTAAAAGGGACAGTTCCATGTGCAAAGATACTGTACCATGTATAAAGTGTCTGTACCGTGTATACAGTGACAGTACCATGTATAAAGTGACTGTACCATGTATAAAGTGACTGTACCATGTATAAAGTGACTGTACCGTGTATAAAGTGTCTGTACCATGTATCAAGTGACTGTATCATGTACAAAGTGACAGTACCATGTAAAAGTGACAGTACCTTGTATAAAGTGACTGTACCATGTATAAAGTGACTGTACCATGTATAAAGTGACTGTACCATGTATAAAGTGACTGTACCGTGTATAAAGTGTATGTACCATGTATAAAGTGACTGTATCATGTACAAAGTGACAGTACCTTGTATAAAGTGACTGTACCATGTATAAAGTGACTGACCATGTATAAAGTGACTGTACCGTGTATAAATTATAAAGTGACTGTACCATGTATAAAGTGACTGTACCATGTATAAAGTGACTGACCATGTATAAAGTGACTGTACCGTGTATAAATTATAAAGTGACTGTACCATGTATAAAGTGACTGTACCTTGTATAAAGTGACTGTACCATGTATAAAGTGACTGACCATGTATAAAGTGACTGTACCGTGTATAAATTATAAAGTGACTGTACCTTGTATAAAGTGACTGTACCATGTATAAAGTGTCTGTACCATGTATAAAGTGACTGTATCATGTACAAAGTGACAGTACCATGTAAAAGTGACAGTACCTTGTATAAAGTGACTGTACCATGTATAAAGTGACTGACCATGTATAAAGTGACTGTACCGTGTATAAATTATAAAGTGACAGTACCTTGTATAAAGTGACTGTACCATGTATAAAGTGACTGACCATGTATAAAGTGACTGTACCGTGTATAAATTATAAAGTGACAGTACCTTGTATAAAGTGACTGTACCATGTATAAAGTGACTGACCATGTATAAAGTGACTGTACCGTGTATAAATTATAAAGTGACTGTACCATGTATAAAGTGACTGACCATGTATAAAGTGACTGTACCGTGTATAAATTATAAAGTGACAGTACCTTGTATAAAGTGACTGTACCATGTATAAAGTGACTGACCATGTATAAAGTGACTGTACCGTGTATAAATTATAAAGTGACAGTACCTTGTATAAAGTGACTGTACCATGTATAAAGTGACTGACCATGTATAAAGTGACTGACCATGTATAAAGTGACTGAACCATGTATAAATTATAAAGTGACAGTACCTTGTATAAAGTGACTGTACCATGTATAAAGTGACTGACCATGTATAAAGTGACTGTACCATGTATAAATTATAAAGTGACTGTACCATGTATAAAGTGACTGACCATGTATAAAGTGACTGTACCATGTATAAATTATAAAGTGACTGTACCATGTATAAAGTGACTGACCATGTATAAAGTGACTGTACCATGTATAAATTATAAAGTGACTGTACCATGTATAAAGTGACTGTACCATGTATAAAGTATAAAGTGACAGTACCATGTATAAAGTGACTGTACCATGTATAAAGTGACTGTACCGTGTATAAATTATAAAGTGACAGTACCTTGTATAAAGTGACTGTACCATGTATAAAGTGACTGACCATGTATAAAGTGACTGTACCGTGTATAAATTATAAAGTGACAGTACCTTGTATAAAGTGACTGTACCATGTATAAAGTGACTGACCATGTATAAAGTGACTGTACCGTGTATAAATTATAAAGTGACTGTACCATGTATAAAGTGACTGACCATGTATAAAGTGACTGTACCGTGTATAAATTATAAAGTGACAGATCCTTGTATAAAGTGACTGTACCATGTATAAAGTTACTGACCATGTATAAAGTGACTGTACCGTGTATAAATTATAAAGTGACAGTACCTTGTATAAAGTGACTGTACCATGTATAAAGTGACTGACCATGTATAAAGTGACTGTACCATGTATAAATTATAAAGTGACAGTACCTTGTATGAAGTGACTGTACCATGTATAAAGTGACTGACCATGTATAAAGTGACTGTACCATGTATAAATTATAAAGTGACTGTACCATGTATAAAGTGACTGACCATGTATAAAGTGACTGTACCATGTATAAATTATAAAGTGACTGTACCATGTATAAAGTGACTGACCATGTATAAAGTGACTGTACCATGTATAAATTATAAAGTGACTGTACCATGTATAAAGTGACTGTACCATGTATAAAGTATAAAGTGACAGTACCATGTATAAAGTGACTGTACCATGTATAAAGTGACTGTACCATGTATAAAGTGACAGTACCATGTATAAAGTGACTGTACCATGTATAAAGTATAAAGTGACTGTACCATGTATAAATTATAAAGTGACTGTACCATGTATAAATTATAAAGTGACTGTACCATGTATAAATTATAAAGTGACTGTACCATGTATAAAGTGACTGTACCATGTATAAAGTGACTGTACCATGTATAAAGTGACTGTACCATGTATAAATTATAAAGTGACTGTACCATGTATAAAGTGACTGTACCATGTATAAAGTGACTGTACAATGTATAAAGTGACTGTACCATGTATAAAGTGACTGTACCATGTATAAATTATAAAGTGACTGTACCATGTATAAAGTGACTGTACCATGTATAAAGTGACTGTACCATGTATAAAGTGACTGTACCATGTATAAAGTGACTGTACCATGTATAAAGTGACTGTACCATGTATAAAGTGACTGTACCATGTATAAAGTGACTGTACCATGTATAAATTATAAAGTGACTGTACCATGTATAAAGTGACTGTACCATGTATAAAGTGACTGTACCATGTATAAATTATAAAGTGTCTGTACCATGTATAAAGTGACTGTACCATGTATAAAGTGACTGTACCATGTATAAAGTGACTGTACCATGTATAAAGTGACAGTACCTTGTATAAAGTGACTGTACCATGTATAAAGTGACTGTACCATGTATAAAGTGACTGTACCATGTATAAAGTGACTGTACCGTGTATAAAGTGTCTGTACCATGTATAAAGTGACTGTATCATGTACAAAGTGACAGTACCTTGTATAAAGTGACTGTACCATGTATAAAGTGACTGACCATGTATAAAGTGACTGTACCGTGTATAAATTATAAAGTGACTGTACCATGTATAAAGTGACTGTACCATGTATAAAGTGACTGACCATGTATAAAGTGACTGTACCGTGTATAAATTATAAAGTGACTGTACCATGTATAAAGTGACTGTACCTTGTATAAAGTGACTGTACCATGTATAAAGTGACTGACCATGTATAAAGTGACTGTACCGTGTATAAATTATAAAGTGACTGTACCTTGTATAAAGTGACTGTACCATGTATAAAGTGACTGACCATGTATAAAGTGACTGTACCGTGTATAAATTATAAAGTGACTGTACCATGTATAAAGTGACTGTACCGTGTATAAAGTGTCTGTACCATGTATAAAGTGACTGTATCATGTACAAAGTGACAGTACCATGTAAAAGTGACAGTACCTTGTATAAAGTGACTGTACCATGTATAAAGTGACTGACCATGTATAAAGTGACTGTACCGTGTATAAATTATAAAGTGACTGTACCATGTATAAAGTGACTGACCATGTATAAAGTGACTGTACCGTGTATAAATTATAAAGTGACAGTACCTTGTATAAAGTGACTGTACCATGTATAAAGTGACTGACCATGTATAAAGTGACTGTACCGTGTATAAATTATAAAGTGACAGTACCTTGTATAAAGTGACTGTACCATGTATAAAGTGACTGACCATGTATAAAGTGACTGACCATGTATAAAGTGACTGAACCATGTATAAATTATAAAGTGACAGTACCTTGTATAAAGTGACTGTACCATGTATAAAGTGACTGACCATGTATAAAGTGACTGTACCATGTATAAATTATAAAGTGACTGTACCATGTATAAAGTGACTGACCATGTATAAAGTGACTGTACCATGTATAAATTATAAAGTGACTGTACCATGTATAAAGTGACTGACCATGTATAAAGTGACTGTACCATGTATAAATTATAAAGTGACTGTACCATGTATAAAGTGACTGTACCATGTATAAAGTATAAAGTGACAGTACCATGTATAAAGTGACTGTACCATGTATAAAGTGACTGTACCGTGTATAAATTATAAAGTGACAGTACCTTGTATAAAGTGACTGTACCATGTATAAAGTGACTGACCATGTATAAAGTGACTGTACCGTGTATAAATTATAAAGTGACAGTACCTTGTATAAAGTGACTGTACCATGTATAAAGTGACTGACCATGTATAAAGTGACTGTACCGTGTATAAATTATAAAGTGACTGTACCATGTATAAAGTGACTGACCATGTATAAAGTGACTGTACCGTGTATAAATTATAAAGTGACAGATCCTTGTATAAAGTGACTGTACCATGTATAAAGTGACTGACCATGTATAAAGTGACTGTACCGTGTATAAATTATAAAGTGACAGTACCTTGTATAAAGTGACTGTACCATGTATAAAGTGACTGACCATGTATAAAGTGACTGTACCATGTATAAATTATAAAGTGACAGTACCTTGTATGAAGTGACTGTACCATGTATAAAGTGACTGACCATGTATAAAGTGACTGTACCATGTATAAATTATAAAGTGACAGTACCTTGTATGAAGTGACTGTACCATGTATAAAGTGACTGACCATGTATAAAGTGACTGACCATGTATAAAGTGACTGTACCATGTATAAATTATAAAGTGACTGTACCATGTATAAAGTGACTGACCATGTATAAAGTGACTGTACCATGTATAAATTATAAAGTGACTGTACCATGTATAAAGTGACTGTACCATGTATAAAGTATAAAGTGACAGTACCATGTATAAAGTGACTGTACCATGTATAAAGTGACTGTACCATGTATAAAGTGACAGTACCATGTATAAAGTGACTGTACCATGTATAAAGTATAAAGTGACTGTACCATGTATAAATTATAAAGTGACTGTACCATGTATAAATTATAAAGTGACTGTACCATGTATAAATTATAAAGTGACTGTACCATGTATAAAGTGACTGTACCATGTATAAAGTGACTGTACCATGTATAAAGTGACTGTACCATGTATAAATTATAAAGTGACTGTACCATGTATAAAGTGACTGTACCATGTATAAAGTGACTGTACAATGTATAAAGTGACTGTACCATGTATAAAGTGACTGTACCATGTATAAATTATAAAGTGACTGTACCATGTATAAAGTGACTGTACCATGTATAAGTGACTGTACCATGTATAAAGTGACTGTACCATGTATAAAGTGACTGTACCATGTATAAAGTGACTGTACCATGTATAAAGTGACTGTACCATGTATAAAGTGACTGTACCATGTATAAAGTGACTGTACCATGTATAAATTATAAAGTGACTGTACCATGTATAATTAAAGTGACTGTACCATGTATAAAGTGACTGTACCATGTATAAAGTGACTGTACCATGTATAAAGTGACTGTACCATTTAATTATAAAGTGTCTGTACCATGTATAAAGTGACTGTACCATGTATAAAGTGACTGTACCATGTATAAAGTGACTGTACCATGTATAAGTGACTGTACCATGTATAAATTATAAAGTGGACTGTACCATGTATAAAGTGACTGTACCATGTATAAAGTGACAGTACCATGTATAAAGTGACAGTACCATGTATAAAGTGACAGTACCATGTATAAAGTGACTGTACCATGTATAAAGTGACTGTACCATGTATAAAGTGACTGTACCATGTATAAAGTGACTGTACCATGTATAAAGTGACAGTACCATGTATAAAGTGACTGTACCATGTATAAAGTGACTGTACCATGTATAAAGTGACTGTACCATGTATAAATTATAAAGTGACAGTACCATGTATAAAGTGACTGTACCATGTATAAAGTGACAGTACCATGTATAAAGTGGCAGTACCATGTATAAAGTGGCAGTACCATGTATAAAGTGACTGTACCATGTATAAAGTGACAGTGCCATGTATAAAGTGACTGTACCATGTATAAAGTGACTGTACCATGTATAAATTATAAAGTGACAGTACCATGTATAAAGTGACTGTACCATGTATAAAGTGACAGTACCATGTATAAAGTGACAGTACCATGTATAAAGTGACTGTACCATGTATAAAGTGACTGTACCATGTATAAAGTGACTGTACCATGTATAAAGTGACTGTACCATGTATAAAGTGACAGTACCATGTATAAAGTGACTGTACCATGTATAAAGTGACTGTACCATGTATAAAGTGACTGTACCATGTATAAATTATAAAGTGACAGTACCATGTATAAAGTGACTGTACCATGTATAAAGTGACAGTACCATGGATAAAGTGGCAGTACCATGTATAAAGTGACAGTACCATGTATAAAGTGACTGTACCATGTATAAAGTGGCTGTACCATGTATAAAGTGGCTGTACCATGTATAAAGTGACAGTACCATGTATAAAGTGACAGTACCATGTATAAAGTGACAGTACCATGTATAAAGTGACTGTACCATGTATAAAGTGACTGTACCATGTATAAAGTGACTGTACCATGTATAAAGTGACTGTACCATGTATAAAGTGACTGTACCATGTATAAAGTGACAGTACCATGTATAAAGTGACTGTACCATGTATAAAGTGACTGTACCATGTATAAAGTGACTGTACCATGTATAAATTATAAAGTGACAGTACCATGTATAAAGTGACTGTACCATGTATTAAGTGACAGTACCATGTATAAAGTGGCAGTACCATGTATAAAGTGGCAGTACCATGTATAAAGTGACTGTACCATGTATAAAGTGACTGTACCATGTATAAAGTGGCTGTACCATGTATAAAGTGGCAGTACCATGTATAAAGTGGCTATACCATGTATAAAGTGGCAGTACCATGTATAAAGTGACAGTACCATGTATAAAGTGACAGTACCATGTATAAAGTGACTGTACCATGTATAAAGTGACTGTACCATGTATAAAGTGGCAGTACCATGTATAAAGTGGCTGTACCATGTATAAAGTGACTGTACCATGTATAAAGTGGCAGTACCATGTATAAAGTGGCTGTACCATGTATAAAGTGGCAGTACCATGTATAAAGTGACAGTACCATGTATAAAGTGGCAGTACCATGTATAAAGTATCAGTACCATGTATAAAGTGGCAGTACCATGTATAAAGTGGCAGTACCATGTATAAAGTGGCTGTACCATGTATAAAGTGACTGTACCATGTATAAAGTGGCAGTACCATGTATAAAGTGGCAGTACCATGTATAAAGTGACAGTACCATGTATAAAGTGACAGTACCATGTATAAAGTGACAGTACCATGTATAAAGTGACTGTACCATGTATAAAGTGACTGTACCATGTATAAAGTGACTGTACCATGTATAAAGTGGCAGTACCATGTATAAAGTGGCTGTACCATGTATAAAGTGACTGTACCATGTATAAAGTGGCAGTACCATGTATAAAGTGGCTGTACCATGTATAAAGTGGCAGTACCATGTATAAAGTGACAGTACCATGTATAAAGTGACAGTACCATGTATAAAGTGGCAGTACCATGTATAAAGTGGCAGTACCATGTATAAAGTGGCAGTACCATGTATAAAGTGGCTGTACCATGTATAAAGTGGCAGTACCATGTATAAAGTGGCAGTACCATGTATAAAGTGACAGTACCATGTATAAAGTGACAGTACCATGTATAAAGTGACAGTACCATGTATAAAGTGACAGTACCATGTATAAAGTGACTGTACCATGTATAAAGTGACTGTACCATGTATAAAGTGACAGTACCATGTATAAAGTGGCAGTACCATGTATAAAGTGGCAGTACCATGTATAAAGTGGCAGTACCATGTATAAAGTGACAGTACCATGTATAAAGTGACAGTACCATGTATAAAGTGACTGTACCATGTATAAAGTGGCAGTACCATGTATAAAGTGACAGTACCATGTATAAAGTGACAGTACCATGTATAAAGTGACAGTACCATGTATAAAGTGACAGTACCATGTATAAAGTGGCAGTACCATGTATAAAGTGGCAGTACCATGTATAAAGTGACAGTACCATGTATAAAGTGACAGTACCATGTATAAAGTGACAGTACCATGTATAAAGTGACAGTACCATGTATAAAGTGACAGTACCATGTATAAAGTGACAGTACCATGTATAAAGTGACAGTACCATGTATAAAGTGACAGTACCATGTATAAAGTGACTGTACCGTGTATAAAGTGACTGTACCATGTATAAAGTGACAGTACCATGTATAAAGTGACAGTACCATGTATAAAGTGACAGTACCATGTATAAAGCATCAAAGCGAGAATTAAGTTGGTTTTTTATCTTGTTATATAAAAAGTCGTATTTGGTCAGTTTATTGAATTCCTAAAAGGAGGGCGTGAACGAGCGGTTTGAGTCGTCAATCTTGCAGGACCAGCACGACTTTTTAAAGGATTGGCTGGGGATGTGTGTGTGTGTGGGGGGGGAGGGGAAGTTAGGGTTAGGGTTGGGTTTGTTGTGTGTGGGAGCGGGTAGGGTTGGGTGTGTTGTGTGTGCAAGTTGGTAGGGTTGAGGACGTGTGTGTCGGTGGGGTAGGGTTGGATGTGAGGGGTTTAGGGTTGGGAAAGCGTGAGCGGGATGGGGTAGGGTCTGCAATGTGTGTGTGTGTGTGTGGAGGTGGGGGGAGTGTAGAGTTGAGGATGTGTGTCGGGGAGGGGTTTAGGGTTGGGGGTCTCCCTCTCCACGGATAATAGCTTAAGATTTAAGTTATACGTGTCTCATACTAGAACAAAAAGAAATCACAAAATGTATAAGATGAATAAGAACAGCCATGAACGCAAGCTTTTTAATCATGGCCAAACGACATTTAGGAAATTACTCGAATTAGGCGAGCGGTATTTTAAGTAATCAATTGCTGCTCATTTTACAGAACGGTATCCAAAACTTTCTTTTAGTTTGTGCTTGAAATGTAAATATAAACGTGGGAAATAATAAAGTGACAGGCACATTTTGCGATACGCAATTTATTGATTATATTACATACTTGTAATGCATATGTAACAAAGTTTAAAATATGGTATTGATGCATATACATTTAACAATATCAGCAAGCATATCAGCAAATATTATAAATAGCAAACTAACGCTGTACACGTTGCAAAATATAAATAAAGATACCACAGTAGTTTGATAAGACGTCCGAACTCTGGAAGTCCTTTCAGGAAAATTGCATAGCAAGACGATTGTCACGGTTACCCTTTAATGCTTCCTGCATCCACGTTCTCACAAACACCTATTTATATCCTCATTCAATAATCGTTAACATCATCAATAGAAATTAGAAAAACACGAATATCCACAATTTATCTACATGTAAATGTACAATGTACGTAAGTTTAAATCTCCTTCAAAAGAAGGTTGACACGCACTCTTTTAAAAATGAAGAACAAATGTCTATTAAAACAATACACATGAATATGTCATACAAACACATTATAACCCGGTAGTGGACACGAACCACCAGAAAATGTCAAAGAAGTGAT
The DNA here is from genome assembly GCA_007844125.1 of Sinonovacula constricta. Taxonomy (NCBI): domain Eukaryota; kingdom Metazoa; phylum Mollusca; class Bivalvia; order Cardiida; family Solecurtidae; genus Sinonovacula; species Sinonovacula constricta. Next base: position 40,108,014 of record CM017559.1, on the reverse strand, counting down.
ATTACTACATTATGCTAGAACATGTCCTATAAGAACAATAGAGATTGCATTTCGCAATCTAAGAAAGAAAGATGAATGTATAAATTCTACATATTTGAATTTACAACATTTTAAATATGGTATCCGACAGCTTGTCTATATTAAATCCCTTTAACAATAATATCGTAGCAATGTTTTTGTGAATTTAGGCACAATTCCTGTTCAAACATATACTTTAATCTAAATAAAAACAGTTTTGAATACTACATATATTGTTAGACAAGTTAAAATATGAAGACAACGCTGTCAATGTTCATTCCTTTCAAATTTTATTTTTTCAAATTTTATTTATAGGCAGGAAAGTGACTTCTGCCAATATATCGACGTCAGAGCGGACTGGCCGTTTGAAGACATAACGTGATCTCAATAGAACACGTATGATGTCACGTGGTGTTCTTAGTTTAAAACTAGTATCTTTGCAGTGTGGCTCAGATAAGAAATACCTGTTTTACCTGGCGAGTGGGGACTTATGCTTTACTGTTCACACATATCTATCAACGACCAGCCTTTTGCAGGACCTTTTCATGAAACAGTATTTTTGGTAATTTCAGAAAATAAAATGTTTTGCCCAAACTGTTGGATACAACATTTAAAGCCGACGGTTATGTATGGCTTTATTCCTGTATACTAACACACAATCAAATCATCTTGATTTCTCACGACTAGTTCTAACAAGAAACAGGAAACAAAACGCAGGAAATAGGAAACTTTACAAATCGAGCTTTAAGTATCAGCTTTTTTTTTTTGGCCATACTTCGAGATCTTAATATTTTGTTATAATTTCTTAATTATTATTGTTGTTGTTGTTTTTGTGTGAACAACTGACAATAATAGCATTGTACGCCATCGCAATGAAAGATCAAAAATAACAATTTTATTTAAAACGTGCTTGATGTACCTTTATATGTACAGTCACCAGATTGGAGATGAGTTAGTGGTTCACATAATAATCAGTTATAAAGACAGAAATCTGCGTTATTTGTATATTTGGTGTAAATTGACAAAAACATTGATTGTTTAAGAATTATATTTGATGACGTGTCAAGCTACATTTACATATTAACGTACAAAACGTATTTCCAATGGACGTTCAAATCGCTATTTTATATATGGCTTCACTTACGTTTATCATTATTTTTTTAAGTTTTACTTAATCCAAAAAGGCCTATTGTGTACTAGCTGTTAATAAACATACTCATTTTCTTCTGAAGTAACAACGGTCAATCATTCACAAATTGTTATTAGGGCGTAAAATTCCACAATCGATTAAGCATTCTAAGTGACCAACCAGTTGTTGTCTGCTCACTGCATACAGAAGCTTTCAAAAATATATCTGACATTTACTATTGTCTTTTTCTGTACTGATTACAACTAGATGTGTTGTTGCAAATAAGATTTTCTGTTCTTACTTGTGTATTTAGCTTGCATGTGAATATCTTTGTTTTGTGTCTTTTCAATATTTGGTATATGTTGCAATGCTCATTTGGGTTTTGTCATATTTCCTAATCCCCGACATTTCCCGACATAATCCCTAAGATTATAACAGCTAAACAAGAAAGCGGTCAAGTGTACAGAAAACATGTCAGGTAGAAACATTTATTGATTTATTATGCAACCAACGCCTACATGGGAGGTCACCAGATTGAAAAAGCAACATTACTTTGCTTTTTTCAGTGCTTTTGACAAAACTGTGACAGTTGTTTTTTTCTTTAATAGCAATAAAGTCAAAGTTGTGAGGCCACAATTGTATGATTTGGCATAATTCATAAAGTATATCATTAAAATTCTTGGTCGGATTCAACATCAGTACAACTATATGTAAACAAACTGGACTTGAAGTAGTATGAGACATATTTTGTCAAATGAAAGTTTATGCTGTGCTGTTTTCAAAAGAGCCACACAATCTCTAGCAGTGTCACAAAAGTAAATATGTATTTGTATCCTTAGGGACATATTAGTGAGGAAATAACGGTTTCGAATACTCTTTTAGTGCTGGTGTCAACAATTTTGAAATGATTGGTCCAGAACATTGGGGAGCAACTGAAGATTAGAACGGTATAGGTCGACCAGCACTTCTTATAGAACGGGACTATTGAGTTCAAGAATGGCTTGTAAAATTGTATCAGTCGAACTCATTGACATATACAGTAAACTTGTTTACCAAGGGAATGAATGCATCAATGCGTGGAATATTCAGTATCCTATACATACACATTGTTTGAAAGACATGTTCATACGAAACATGTTGTAGGGAATTACGTCAATAAAACGATGATATTTGTATGGTGCAGACAGAAGATGTTTGTTGGCTGTTGACTATGTAACACTGTTATTTGTTCTGACCCCCGGCCTCGAAAATTAATCCTTAGTTGGGATTCATGCACTTTCCTAAGACCAGACATAATTTTAAATCCACATCATTGTCAGATGAATCACCCAATAAGCATTTTATTAACTATTTGGTTGTAAGTTTAACGATTTTTTCTAAGCTAATTCCAAACTTAACAGTGACAATGATTTTTTTTTATTTACAAATGCCAACTTGACACGTATCGCCTATGTTTTTTTCGAGACTGTATAATTTAACATCAGATTACCTTGATATGTAGAAATACTGACAAGACCAGCGAATGTATTCGTAGTATCTTTATAGGATTTTACATTCAAGTTATAAGATCGGGTCATCTCACGTAGTACCAAGGTGAGATTGTCGTTTGCTTATATGTTTGTTTTGTTTATTTTGTTTATTTTTTGAAACCAACTATAACAATAATAATTATAGTAACGACCGCTAGTTTGTATCAAGATGGTCATCCAATGCAAATACTGTTTGCACGTTATGTAGTGAACAACTTTTTTTAGAGTAGGTCTTATGTACGGAGACATAAAATAGTCTGTACTATTTTCTCGAAAATAGTTTTCAAATACAAACAATGGATTGGTAAGGAGACAATGACATTACGCGAACCTAAAGTAAATAAAAATGAGACATCTGATAATTTATCCGAAGATGTTAATGCATCTGTTACTTTATCTGAAGATGATGCTACAATCAACTATCAGTTTAGGCGAATTTAGAATGTCTAAAGATAACAAATTACTCTTGAAAGGTTGCAAGTCTCAGTTTTTACTATGGTGTAATTTATTACCCCCACGGATTGCAGTATACATGCTTCACTAAAAGTCAAATGTTGATTGAAAAGATTTTTATTTTTAATACAAGGCAGGTCTTCTCTTAATATTTATTATAAATCATGTATGATTTTTCCGTTGAGTACACATTAACAGATGTCCCAGTATCCGACATATTGACATACTTTCATAGTCATAAAAAAGTTTAAGGGTCTTGTACATATTTTACTTAAAATCTGACATGCCTAGTATACATTACAAAAAACAACACGTAAAAATGGAGAAAGGTTGTATATACTGTTTGCATTTTTGAAAGTAGTAACCTTCTTATCACATTTGGACTGACATTTAGACATGGGTTTCAGTTCCATTTGTTGTGCCTTTAGAGGCCCCGTTCTCTGTCATCCGTACAGTCATTGTTTTCTTTACACTGCCCCCTACACTTTTGCCAAGGGTTGTGTACTCCGTTCGGATTCTCTCTGGTATTGCCTTTCCTAGAAAGTTGAGGAACATTTTCTTAAATTCATTTCTGAACATTTTCCCCGTCAGAAGATAGATGTAGAAGTTTAATGCAAAATGGGTTATTCCAATCTCCTCAATGACAGCTCTGACGATCAGATATATATAATACCTTCGCCAGGTGGAACTTTCATTTTGGTCAACACATGGTTCACCTGGATTAAAATTAAGGACAGACACGTACACGACAGTAACCGGCAATGTTGTAAAGATCAGATAAAACGAGACAGCCAGCAGCATAAATGTGGTAGCGGAAGATTTTGTTGACCTGCTATGCATTTGGCTTTGTTCATATTTGGACATTCGCCTTGCTTCCAGGATGACCAAAATATTGAAAATCAGGACACACAAGGGCACGACGAGAAAAATGATCATCTCAGTAATAATAGACCAGATATTCCAAAGTGACTTGTTTCCACCAATCGTCACCTCCTCACGAATGCTGCATTCTCCTTTGGTAAATGTCCAGAAATATCCCTGAATGGCACAAATTGCAAGGCAGCCTAATGCCAGGCATGTTGAGACGATTCTGGCTCTTTTTGTTGTGCAGAATTGCTCTCGTTTGAACGGATGACAGATGGAAATGTATCTCTCGATTGTAAATGCAAGCACCAAGAGCGGAGCAAGGTACTGGAAAGTTAAGAAAATTATTGTAAAAGATTCACAGATAACTGGATAATGAAGTGTGTTGACTGTCCACATAGTGTTGAGCTCAAACAACATGTGAAGGCCAAGGAAAATAAAGTCTACAATAGCGAGCGCCGACAGATACACGCCTGACGAATGACGCATGCGCGGACGCATCCATATTATGAAGGAAAATATATTTCCAGGAAATCCGATCACGTAGATAAACGGAGTAATGTTTTTGTTTATGAACACGGAATTTTCTGCCAGCGACGACAAGGTGTTGTTACATTCAGCGTTTGAGGCGTTGACGGAAATGTTGCTGCTTAATGACGTCATATCCGCTGATGATTCTATCGTCGAGTTGTATATAAACGACTCCATACCTATGTCAGCGATACTCGTTGTTATGGCTTCTGAAAAAAAAAAGAATATAATAATTTTCATGACAATATTTTAAGAATGAATCTTTGTATTTAGGGAAGATAAAAAACAAATCAATTGCATGAAAAGTGTACGGAAAAAATAAACATAGTTAAGCGTTACGAAAATCCCATATTATCTTCTTGCCTGTGTATTTGTAAGTGTGAAAAATCATTTCTAATATATTTGGTACCTAGTTTTTCTTTCAACATGTATGTACAGTGTAGCAGTTTTTGTGAGCCCATACCTTCTGTACTGGTATATCAAATACATTACAAATAAATAACCATGTTTATGTAAATATGTTTCCCCCATTTTATCTCATTGCCTCACAGAGCTTCAGTTTAGTTTCTTAAGGCAATTCTGATTCATAACGGGATGAATAACGACCTTTCCGTATAGAAGTAAACATCTCATGACATCTTGGGAATGTTTTGCAACATTGTAAATAATTTGTAATAACCTTTTATTTGTTAGATATTGTTAAGTAATGCATTACGTTTTTGTGAAGATTTACATTTGGGAAAATGAGAAGTACTAAATATCTCAAATTCTCTTACACTGTGGGTTCATTACATTTACCTCTGTCACAGGCATAGAGTTACTCTTTTATACTCTCGGTTTATTACGTTTACCTCTGTCACAAGCATAGAGTTACTACACTGTCGGTTTATTTCATTTACCTCTGTCACAAGCATAGAGTTACTACACTGTCGGTTCATTTCATTTACCTCTGTCACAAGCATAGAGTTACTACACTGTCGGTTCATTTCATTTACCTCTGTCACAGGCATAGAGTTACTCTTTTATACTCTCGGTTTATTACGTTTACCTCTGTCACAGGCATAGAGTTACTACACTGTCGGTTCATTACATTTACCTCTGTCACAAGCATAGAGTTACTACACTGTCGGTTTATTACGTTTACCTCTGTCACAAGCATAGAGTTACTACACTGTCGGTTCATTTCATTTACCTCTGTCACAGGCATAGAGTCACTACACTTTCGGTTCATTATATTTTCCTCTGTCACAGGCATAGAGTCATTACACTGTCGGTTCATTACATTTACCTCTGTCACAGGCATAGACTCATTACACTGTCGGTTCATTACATTTTCCTCTGTCACAGGCATAGAGTCATTACACTGTCGGTTCATTACATTTACCTCTGTCACAGGCATAGAGTCATTACACTGTCGGTTCATTACATTTTCCTCTGTCACAGGCATAGAGTCATTACACTGTCGGTTCATTGCATTTTCCTCTGTCACAGGCATAGAGTTACTACACTTTCGGTTCATTATATTTTCCTCTGTCACAGGCATTGAGTCGATCTCTTACACTGTGGGTTCATTACATTTACCTCTGTCACAGGCATAGAGTTACTTTCTTACACTGTCGATTCATTAAATTTACCTCTGTCACAGGCATAGTGTTACTTTCTTACTCTGTCGGTTCATTACAGTTACCTCTGTCACAAGCATAGAGTCACTACACTGTGGGTTCATTACATTTACCTCTGTCACAGGCATAGAGTTACTTTCTTACACTGTCGGTTCATTACAGTTACCTCTGTCACAAGCATAGAGTCACTACACTGTGGGTTCATTACATTTACCTCTGTCACAGGCATAGTGTTACTTTCTTACTCTGTCGGTTCATTACAGTTACCTCTGTCACAAGCATAGAGTCACTACACTGTGGGTTCATTACATTTACCTCTGTCACAGGCATAGAGTTACTTTCTTACACTGTCGATTCATTAAATTTACCTCTGTCACAGGCATAGTGTTACTTTCTTACTCTGTCGGTTCATTACAGTTACCTCTGTCACAAGCATCGAGTCATTACACTGTGGGTTCATTACATTTACCCTTGTCACAGGCATAGAGTCATTCTCTCACACTGTCGGTTGATTAGGCATCTGTAGTTAGCTGCCTTTAAAAAATCACCAGAAAATAAATCTATAGTTATTACTAAGCAATATTAATATACACGAAGCTCAAAAACAAACCTCTTTATCTTAATTCCGACAAGAATCTGGACATTCATGTCCGAGGGCCTGTTTTAGGGGTAATGTGATAATAACGAACGATACATGTAACTCTTCTTAGAAAGATGACTATATCAGGACCTAAAGTGCTGCCACACAATCACTATAGAGAGGTCTCAATCTTCGACAAAGTAATTATTGAAATTTACTCAGGACACTTCGGTAGAAAAGGTATCAGTTTTTGTTTTTTTTTTGGTGAAATTAGTGATTCCATTAAAGCCTGTACGCATTCTTGACAGCCTGGGAAATATTTAGGAAGTACACGTATTATAATAAGCCCTGTTTACCCCTGCATTCCCCATCATGTATCGATACACGCCCGTTAATTACCGATAATCTACGAACACGGGGATTATAAATAGATGGTAAATAGATGGTAAATAGGTAATGACTTTGATAGGCGGCTGACACCACAAACATAGGAGCGGCCCACACCTGTGCGGAACAAGCATGCTGACCGCCACTTGACCTAGACTGGAAACACCTCACACCATGTTCAATTTGCCCCCTATGAATCTCCATTACAATAAAGTGGCTGTTTTTCTTGATATCTTTGTTGTTGTTTTCTTGTATACTACCATTTTGAACCCTTTCACACCATTAATTCTACGTTTAAAGTTCTTGAAGTCATGTACATGTTCACTTTTTGTCTATTGATATACAATGTTAGTGTCGTTGATGTCGTTGTCACGGAAGTAAATGTTGTTGATGGCTTAGGTATTAAAATTGGTAGCTTTTCCATTTTCTGCTATTGTTCCTTTTGCTTTGTTTCTTCTTTCTATGTGCGTTTTGGTTTACCACATTATCTCGACAATCAAGACACCGTCTGGTACTATTTGCCTGTTGAATTGTTCGATTATTGTACCGTATATGTTGTTGTATTTTTGTTATTTTCATTGCTTTCTCTCGCTTTATGCAGCCTCGATAAATAAAGCTTATCTGCAGCACGCTAAGAAATTAGTACTTCTTACATTTTCACATCTCAGTTTATATTTACATTTATAGAGGGAAAGAGGGAGGGAGGGAGGAAGAGACAGAGAGAAAGAGACAGACAGACAGACAGACAGACAGACAGACAGACAGACAGACAGACAGACAGACAGACAGACAGACAGACAGACAGACAGACAGACAGACAGACAGAGAAAGAGTCACTTGGCAGAGTGGTATATATGTACATAGATCACATCATTCTTTGGCTGGTTTTCATAATACTGGCAAGTCTATTGTTGACTCCTTTTGACTAGGGCTTGTTCTGATTAACTAATTGTAAAGTAATGTTCACTAAATGACTGATCGGCTATAACGAGATGCACGCGGGAACAGTCCTTAATTGGCAATTGCAAATGTGTATAAATGCTAATTAATGCGTTTCATTTTACATAGGCCGTTAACACTGGTGTTGATATGGAACATGTGGTATATGATTTACACCTGGTCTAATAAAAATAGACCATCTGCAATGAAAAATATATATTAAAATTAACCTTCACTTAAACAGGTGTGCTTCGCGGGTGTATATTGATGTTATGTTTGAAGTAAATTACGTGCATTTATTAAGGAGAGAGCAGGTTACGTCTCTAAAGTTTAGATAAACAGACCTGCTGGCAAAGGTCAGTGCTAGATTTATCCTTTCTCTACAACGTTTATCAACAAAAAATATTAAAGGAATACATGTGTTTACGCTTAAAATTAGCGTCAAATTAAATGTAAATCAACCTGGCATACTAATAAGACTTATCTTTTTACCAAGTCATATTCATCGATGTTAAATGGCTAAATGATTTTCATATAGCTATAAAAGTAATATTATTTAATAAAACAACACTGAGCTCATTAAATTCGTTATCAGTTTAGTTTACTTTTGATTTTTTTTTAAAAACATTGCAGCGACCAATTATGATCATTATAGCGACGTCCAACTATTAAGGGGATAAAGATCTCAGACACATGTCTGGGTAGAACCAACGGTACCGCATGTCAGCTGGAAGATCTTCCCACATTTAGTCACTTGCCCCGATCGGGACTCGAACCCACGCAGTCAGAGGTGTTATAAATCGGCGACTCTTCCACTACGCCACGGGCGCCCACGTTTGATTTTGAAATACCGACGTCCGGCCATTATCGATATTGGCAACAGTTTACTCTACCCGCCGGATAAGGGTGTCCCAATATTTGCTTCTATCATACCCCTTATTCTATCTGTTTTTGTTTACAATTTATACGTAGTAAGACATGCTAATTTAGGCTTTGTAGCAAATTGTGTCATTTCTGTTCAGACAGCTTACAGCCGGCGTCAGCTTGTTTGGATCTATGGACTATTTGCTTAGAAGTCTTAGGTTTAGATGTGTTTATTGTGCCGACTCCGACTAAATATAAAGTTGATTCTTTATATATTGTATCAAACATTGTAGTCTTTCAGGCAATAATAATAATAATAATAATAATAATAATAATAATAATAATAATAATAATAATAATAATAATAATAATAATAATAATAATACTTATATCAGTCATTCAGTCAATTATATTATTATTAATAATAAATATATTAATGTTAATAATATTTGCTATTTGTCTTAATACCAATGAAATCGTAATTTCCTTTTCAAACAATGGCATAAATAGTACCCCTTGCTTCCACTGCCTAACTTTTGTTTTCATTCAATTGTATTGAACATTTAACGCTTATGTTAAAGTGGTAAGTCGGACATTTCCAGAATAGCTTAAATGACAAATCTGTAAGACAAGAAACTGACAATGCATAATTAGTCGGAATAAAGAATAACCTGTCAAATCTTACAAAAGAGAATTCTTATACAGCGTCAATAGAATATTATAATACAATACAATGTCAAGAGATAACACGGCAAAATGTGTGACATAAAATGTTAACTTGACCTTAGAACAAACAAACTAGTTTAGTTAATTTCGTTTGACTCGCCTCACAACAGAACAGTTTGGCAAATCTTTGGGAAGTAAGATCTTTGGATTGTCTCTAAAACGTGAAGTGACTCTCAACGTAGAAATGATGGTTGTTTGTGTTCTTGTTTCTCAGCGTACCATTTAACTTGCAAGGCTTACCAGATTAACACCATTTCAACTCCAAAAATATCATTCTGTTTTTGTTTTGTTTTTGTTGCTTGTTGTTGTTTGCTTGGATATTACTATTAAACTCACTACAGCAATGTAAAATATGCAATTACTATAGACAAGAGCCCTTCATAAATATTACTTCAGATACCACGTGATGGGGACCACCCACATTTATCTGGACTTAAACTGCCGAAATGCATGAACTTGTATTTTTTGGCTTTTCATTTTGGAGAATTCGACTCAGTGTAATAGCGTACTGTTAAAATAATAGTTTATTGTGTTTCCTTTCCAAAAGAAACAAAAACTGTTTTGTGGAAAACAGCAACAACAACAAAATAGCAAAAAGAAAAAAAAACATGTATTTGTACAATACGCATTCGTAATGTGTGTATAATTCACGAAAGAAAACAGGACCTGTCTAACTGACAGTGCAGTTATGCCTTTCTAAAATGTACTTATGAATAAAGGTAACCTATCAGAAATAAATTGGCACACACTTAACCAAAATCCCACAAGAGGAAACACCTCAACAAAGTGCAGACAGGCAAAATGCGCCAATAAAGTTTGCAACCGATACAAGAATTTATCATAAATATAGCATGCCATGTCTCTGCAGTTTTAAAAGCTTAAAGCAGTTTTCTTCTTGTGTGTGCTTTTATGCTCGGGATTCATTTAAAAAGCAAGATATGACATAAACCCAGATGTGGGCGGGAATGTTCGCAACGCCTAATCGTAAAAAGAAACGAATTTGGTTTTTAATGGTTTTATCCGCAGAAAAGATGAGCCAGTTAAAGAATAATAATATGAGAAGCTGTAAGTAAAAATAGATAGGGAAATAAAATCCAAACCTAGAACTAGTTTAAAGACCTCATTACGCAGCCTAGTTTTATGATTCTCTACTGAAATAAAATTTACCAAGAAAACAAATTTACGCCTTAAAACATGTCGCTTTGACGGTGTAAAAGAGGTATTTGTCCATTGTTTAATTTTCAAAAACTGATTCAAATAAACTATAATTCTCAGACATAATTGTGAAGAAAGAAAGACATAATTGAATATCGAATATAACATTTTGACTACAAAAAAATAACAACACTTCAGTAACTGCTTGCTTACTTAGAGCTGTTTTATTTAAGGATCAGCACATCCATCTAGATTTTATCGTGACACTGCCATGTTGCCCGTGCATGACTTTAAAGGAGATTGAGCCAATGTCTCTAAAGTACTCTTTCCTATCAGGTGACCTAATTTCGGGTACCTATTTAATAAAAGTGCAAACAGGTTTAATTTTAGAATTTTTGTCTTTAGAAGAGATGAATTAAATTGCTTGTAAATTTCACGTTCCAATATTATGTGAGATTATATTTCCTCCCTGAATTTAAAAGTTATGTTGTTCCTGCATATCTGTTACTGGTTTCTGATCTTCTAATTAAAGCCTGCTTCGCGCATGCGCTTTGCTGTATGCGTATCATTTAATCCCCTCCATCGATTAAAACTGGCTTAAAACTTAATTTTCACAATTAACAGAATGTCATTTTATAGTTAGATTTTTCAATAGCAATAAGTTAAGTGAAATAAAAAACAAACAAACGCAAGACATTGATTTATATCTGATTTTATGGACAAATTTACAGCGAGAACTGATATCCTCAACATGATGTTTCTTTCACAATAACTTGACAGAATAGTCTCAAAATGTCACTTCTGATGGCCGTGGTGGAAAATCGTACCTCATCTGCATTTTCTCTCATGGGTAAAGCAGAAAATATGTGCTCATACTAATGGAACCATCTGTGGGTATATCAAATTTTGACAAACTAATGATGTTAAATATTTCTCATTGAAACATTTCTTTTCAATCATAACGCGTCACTATTGCTCAAATTAATTATAATTAAATAAATAATGAGAAATGTCTAAATTGTTAGTTCGAAGAAATATAAATAACGCGAAGGTACGTGACTATCTATCGCGTACCAGTTGTTAAAGAACTATAGCATAGCCATCATATTATTAACACTTTATTTCAGATATTGTTAGCTTAATTCAAAATTTGATGTTGTTCTAAGGTTAATCTTTTATTTGTTATTACGCATAAAATAAACCACATCGGAAAATATTTTCCTTTGTTGTTTTTTGTTTTGTTTTTTTTTCTTTTGTTGTTTTTGTTTTGTTTTTTGTTGTTTTTTGTTTTGGCCCATTGAAAAAAGGAATCAACCACAGGCTTATTGGATTTGAGACTGGAAGATCCCAGCCATCGTGGGACCTATTTTTACAGAAACTCAAGGCTCATTTCTCAAGAAATAGTCCTAACTCGAGCTGACCCGATCTTACAACCAGTCCTATGATATATTGTATTAGTCTCATAGCCAGAATAAAACTCCAAGGCAATCATTCAGGAAGTGAAGCAGAATGGAATGTTATTACTTGTATCGCTACAAGGTTTCTGATGCCAACTAAATATCAGAGATGTCTTGTCGTAGATTTGTGTTTTTATCTGCAGTGTTGTATAGTTAATTACAACATAGACATATTTTGATCTATTGTGTAAGTAGTCGACCATTAGTATCAGACAATACGAAAAAAAATACAGTATTCAGATGCCCAAATATGCTGCTAAAGGTCTAAATACGTTGTGTTTTTTTTTTTCAAAATGGAATTTTTGTATTGATTTAAAATTATTGCATAACTGCAGTGAGACTTTGCTGCTAAAGATCATGAAAATATAGAACCTAAATCCGTAGTTGAGAGTATTTCAAGTCTATAGCATAAAAATATAATTTACCATATTAAAGTCTTAAATTTAAACTATAAACGTTATTCTTTAGAAGGTTACCCCATCACAGTCTTCGTAAACATACGCCTTTATGCCTTCGTTGTTTGAAAATCGTTCTGTGCAAGAAATACATGGATTGTATAAAGAACTGAAAAAAAAAAAACCAGCCAGTTTTATAACTCATACATTCCGATTGATATGCACTAATTGACAGCGATGTCTGGCAGCTTCAACGTTCAGAATGACAAGATAATGATTCTGTCTTCCATAACCCATGTTCTTTAAGTATAAAACTCTAGGTTCCGGCATTGATTTAAGAGGCGAAATGAAGCAGAAGGGAATGTTATAAGCTGCATCTTTGCAAGACATCTGGTGCCAACAGTGCCAACAGGCAACTGCATGTCAGAGTGTGGTCTCGGCAGTGGTATGTCTTCATCTTTGCTATGGTAATTGTAACAAATATATATTTTATTTAAACGCATCTCACAAATCGTTAAGAAACATCATGATCAGGTTCAGAAGGAAACTCCACAATTAAAAGTAACTAAATGTTTATGCGCATTATTTTCGATTTTTTTTTTTTAAATATTATTTAAATTTTATAAGCGTACAAGTTGTTCCGGATTCCAAGTAGTGTATCATGCAGGTATAACTATAAAACATAATATCTGAACTCAAAAGTTAAAATTTTATTTCTGAGACAGAACACCCATCAAAATCTTTAAAACCTTATTTTATATCGCAGAATTTGATAAAAACGTTTGGAAACCCGTGGCGGAGTTGGAGAGACTCATACTTGTAACTCCTCTGATTGCTCAGCCTTTAACACCGCGGGTTACAGTCCAAGTTGGGTGTGAGGACTTTATGATGAAAGTTTTTCCAGTTGACATGGGGTGCTCATATGATCCTTACCAGATATTTGTCTGGGTTCTTCCTCCCAAACAACATGACGTCTTTACGATGATCATAACTGTGTCGCTGCGTTATGAAAACAAAACACAAACAAGCAGGTTCGTTCTGTGTTATTACATTCCCGCCAGTGATGACAAATGAATATAAATCCAAACCCAGTTAAATATTCTCTCATTCACATCGTCATTCAATATGCGTCAAAGGACTGCGAGCTCTGGCAGCACCAATGACAGGAATGACGAAATAATGTTCTTTTTTTCCAAAGCCCGTGTACATTAAGTAGACAACGCCTTGTCAATGATTTAAGAGGCGAATTGAAGCAGAAGGGAATGTTGCAACCTGCGTCTCTACAAGGTCTCTGGTCTGGTGTGCCAACAGTTCCAACAAGCAATTAATTTTAATTAGTTTTTATACCCCAGACAAACGACCGTTTAGAACCTTCAGCACACCGCAGGTCAGCTGGCAAACCTCCCTTCTTGAAAGTTCTCGCCACGACCGGGACTCAAACCCATCCGGTGAGGGGCAAAGGAGTTGCATGGACAAGTCAGAGACTCAATCTTTCCACCATTACCACTTAAAATGACTAAGGCTCTAGTGCTATTATCTTCATCTTTATTTATATGTTTACCTGTCACTATTCAGCGCAGGATGACCGGGCTAAGGCAAATTCTTTCTAATTTTGATCCAAATGATCCATATTAAGTGATTTGTACTATTTGCTTTGTATAGTCTTTGCAAACATTTGAAATAATTGTGCATAGAAAGTGAATAACGTATGTAGCAGTTTTACGGGTAACATGTGTTTGTTTGTTTTTTTCAAATTCCAGACAAACTTCTACAAATCTCACTATGGAGCGGAATAATCCAGCGGTAGAACGCACGACTTTGGATTACGGGATCCGTGACTCGAACTTTGGTCGAGTCGCAGCTAATTTCCTTGCGCAAGAAATTAACCGGGATTTTTTCTACTCCACCCTGATGCATAAATGGGTATCTTCTAGGGTTGTTCCGGTCATACAATTGACTTCCTAGTGCCAAATGTCTCTGCTGCTCATACGGGATTAACAAACATACCCAATGAAAACCGTAAAGTCGGCTGAATATGCCATCGACGTAGAAGAAGACTTCAAACCAGACCTTTACCTTTAGTTACACAGCCATTGACATGATTACTTGCAGGCATTTTCCTTTCAACAACTGTCTTAATTATTCAAATGAAACTAGAAATAGCAGCGAAGCTATAAATATCAAGATTACATAACATAAAATATTTCATTGAAAAGCAGAGTCTACAAATGGTTTTTGGGGGTAAATTCATGGGACTTTGGCTTGCTCACCTTCACTTCAATCTTGAGTTACGCTCTAGGTTGCTATGTAAACGGTTTATTAAGGAGTGTAAAGTGTAATGAACTTCGTTTTGAAGCTCAAGCAGAAGGTAACTATAAAAACGGCTATAGCGAAGAGTTGTGAAGTTGTAGAAGTCTTAAATATCGAAGACATGGATAGGAAAAGATTTATAAAATAAGATAATGAATTAAATAAGAAACAAAGCGGAGTAGTATAACACCAAGAGAACTTAGAGTACTTGTAAACAGCCGTTGTTTACTTATATACACGTTCATAGTCACACAACACATTATTTAAGCCGGTCTCATTTAACGTCAGCTCCGACCCATGGCATTTTATATTATTCCCATGAAAAACTTCTCGATTGGTATTATAGTGTTTGCAAACTATTTTTGCCACATTTTGTGTTACTTCTGTTATACTAAGTTCCCTTTTTCCTCTAAATATTAATCTTACTATTGCTCATCCATCTGCCATTATACAAACAAAGGGTAAGAAAATACGTAGTGCCTAGTGCAAAGCTATTAAACTTACGTGCAGTTGGGGCATAGCATTATCGTGTCTCAGATTGTTTTAATGTTAACCCACTCAAAAACCTATCAGCGGATACAAGTGCTACAATTGCAAAGGCAAGAATAAGTTAATTTAAGCCATGCCAGGGTATACTTGCTATTAATCTGTACTTAATTCTAATGTATTTACTGACAAGTTAATTAATATATAAATGGATATATTCCTAGATACTCTGCAGCAAATAATGCTGATCTCGATGAGATATTTCTACGCGGAAGCTGGATGACATAGATATATTAATTTTGCCAAAGTATTGATAATCTATGCTAAGTGGGCTTAACAAAAGACCGGTCCCAATATTTATGTCTGCTTTTACTTTTCCTACAAAAAAAATTCCGAAGAAGTGCACGCAGAGGTATGTTTTATCTACTCGTTTTTCAGAAAGAACAGAACAGAACAGAACATATTTTATTGATCCGATTTGTACTCAACGTACAATCATCTTGACTTTTTAATATTGGAACATACTTTCTATTTAATGATTGTATCTATACATATATTCACAAAATGTGTTTTGTACAAGACTTGTCTTCAGACAGAGCGCCCTGACGACTGGTATAAAATATCCATTGGATGCAGGGAGGGACGGGCTAAACTTAAATAAATAGAGCATTGGAAGTTTTAGTAGGAAATGTGTGTATTTTTTCTTGAATTGTAGAAAACCACAATTACAATAAAGGCTATGTGGCAATGTTCGGAGATGTTATGATTAAATTAATGTTCGAACAAATGAAAGCTTTTATTATATTAGCTAAGGGGAACATGGAAATACAGAGATGCTTACTGACATCAAGGCAGCTTTCTTTTGGAGTAATGTAATTTTATTTTGTTTTAAATACAATTGCCACAGAAGTGCATTATAATCAATCGGTACGGTGACGGCTTGGTTTAAAACAAAACAAATTTTGTTAACATACTTTGTAAAGTGCATCTTACATAAAATACATTTAACTGCCTAAAATGGGGACGTTTACATCTGACGTATTGTTATTTGGTTACATGGAAAGCTGCTACCTTTAAAAGATGGTGTCGTGCTTACTGACAATTTTTTGGTCATTGAAACAAACTAACAAAGCCAATATTTATTAATCTGTACATGTACGTGCCCTATAAAATGGAAAAGTATTATAAATTAATGCACATTTATGTAAATATGTTGTCAAAGATGCAAAACCAAGGCCCGTATTCAACAACCCTTTTAAACCTAAGCAATGACGAAAACCGAAGTCAAATTTTTTATACCAATAAAAATAAACTTTATGAAGTTTCAAAATAAATGTGATTTTAAGATCAAAGTAGCAAAGTTAAAGAATCGTGCACAAATACAGAATTGTAGCTAAATACATAATGAAGATATCGAGGATTGAAATCCATGACTTGAGTAAGATTTACTTTATAAAAGTTGATGAATACTGGCCTAAATTTTAAAATGCTTATTTTTATGTCGTCGCCATTTGGAGTTATCTGCAAAGTGATATTAAGAGTTATTCCTCACTGTCCGTCCGCGGATTCTTCGTTTTGGTTTCCGATCAATATAGGTTGAAGGACTTACTGGGTTTCATGTAAATCTGCTTTACAAGGATATTGTATCAAAACATTAGGTACGACTTTGGTTACTGTTTAATCAATATTAGTACAGTTATGGCGTTTTACTTATCATATTTTAAGTAAATTGAAGAAGATTTAATTTTGACCAAGTTATTTTAATAGAATCAATAAAGTTAACTTATATTTAGCGTACAAGAATATAATATCGAAATACAGATAAAGTTCACCTTTGTACATATAATAATTGAGAAATTGTGGCATTTTTATTTAGTTATTTAATTTATGCCATATGCGGATATATCCGTGTCCTGTGAAGATTTTTCTAGATTCTGTAATGTCTATGAAGGCATAACGTTATTGGATTCAAGACTTTTTTAAAAGTATTCCTTTATTGTAGACATCAAGCGTGCTGTACTACTGGGATAGTATATACATTTTAACGATACATACTGCGTTCCCTTAGGAGACATAATAAAACTATCTAATTCTTAAGATTTAATATCACAGTACAACATTAAAAATCTGCTTCGAATAGATGTTTGTTGTAGGAATACTGAACAGACAATTCTCGAACCACGTAGACAATTGAGTCCCCAAGACATTAGGCCAACACTGTTTCAATATACACTAAAATGCATACAAAACGTTGCCAATAGAGTATTTGAAGAGATAGCCTTTTCAATTCAGACTCCAATATCTATTTGTACACAGATTTAAAAATGTTTGGGCGCCAGGCTTTAACGTTCTTCATCGATATTGATAGTCAGATAAGACACGTTGCTTCCTGATATTCAAATAGAGATTTGGTTGCTTTCTGTCCCGTTCATAGCTCATTTTTTTGACAAAATGAAAGGCAGTGGAAACTTTATAGTGGAAAGATGATGGTCTAAAAGTTCAAGGCCACATAGTTTCACGGTAGGTTTCGTTATATAAAGTTGAACTTACCTACTCCAGTGAAATAATTTAGCCGGTACATTGTACTTGCACATTGTACAAAACAAAATCGATCAGTATATACATGTATACACGGCACAGACGACATGCGTATCAAGGGGATTTTATTCACCCTTGACCTTTTCATACAGACGAAGCCAATCATTTTTACTGCATTATTGTTTTATTACATATTTGTCTCTTCCCTTTTTTAAGACAGTGCCGAGCATATACAGACCTTAGATTTAGTATCAAATAGGTTTTTTAGTATTACCCTTAAAAGAGATGATTATAAAGTTTAAAATAATGTATTTGCCTGAGATTTTATGAGTTAAGAGCAAAACAGTAAGTCTTGAGGCGCGTGTCTGTATATAAAGTATTTATGAAGTATAAACTGTAGAAACATTACAGCAAATACCACAGTCATACACAGAGGATCTTTGGGGGGGGGGGGGGGGGAATTGTTTTGATGAAGAAGTGAAGGTATCAGTTGATAATGACATGAACATTTGAGATAAAAACCTGTTTACATGCTACATTGCCTGGGTCTAAATAAAATTTGCCTCTCTCTCTCTCTCTCTCTCTCTCTCTCTCTCTCTCTCTCTCTCTCTCTCTCTCTCTCTCCGTGTCTTTGTCTCTCTCTGTATGTGCCTCTGTCTGTCGGTCTCTCTATGTTTCTCGTTGTCTTTCTCGGTCTCTGTTTTTGTCTCTCTCTGTCCCTCTGTCTCTGTCTGTCTGTCTGTCTGTCTCTTTCTCTCTGTCTCTCTGCCTTTCTCTGTCTGTCTGTCTGTCTGCCTGTCTCTGTCTATCTGTCTGTCTGTCTGTCTGTCTCTCTCTCTCTCTCTCTGTCTCTCTCTCCCTCTCTCTCTGTCTCTCTCTCTGTCTCTCTGTCTCTCTGTCTCTCTGTCTCTCTGTCTCTCTCTCTGTCTCTCTCTCTCTGTCTTTCTGTCTCCCTGTCTCTCTGTCTCTCTCTCTCTCTCTCTCTCTCTCTCACTCTCTCTCTCTCTCTCTCTCTCTCTGTCTCTCCCTCTCTGATTTCACACCAGTACTCAGAAACATTGACATACTTAATATGGTACACCTTGAGATGTTCTCATTATTTCCGTTATAAACAAATAAACATACCCCACAGCTAACACACCTAGAGATGTCGGGGTGCCGGTAATGATTGTTTTTCAGGGAAGATCAGTGTTATGTCCATCGTCATGACTGTTTTGTTTTTCACCTGAAAATATAAATAAACCTCGCGTTAAAAGAAGATTTGCACACTCGGGTGGAGAAAAGAACTGTATGTTTAGGAAACGTTCATACAGACGAAATAATTAATGAATTCTATCAACAAAACTCGAAATGCGCGCAGACACCTACAAAAAACGCAAGAAAAATTAAATGCAATATGATTAACGATATTATAATAAAATTACAATTGTATTTAATTCCTGTAGGTCTGGTTATATATTCATAGTACGTATTATTAAACACATCAATATACACTACTGATACATTTATAATTTAAACAGTGGTCAAGATGTATTGTTCTTAGTTACAGTTTAACACAAGGGCGTTGCCATGGCGATGTACTTACATTTAAGACTTAATTGGCGTCTAAATATACACTCATTTAATGTGAGGATATTTCACACTTAACACTAATGAAACAAAAATATTCTCTCAACGATACGTCTAAGGTCGCATAGAGGGTATGATCGTTCAATTTCTAGTTCATTACTCCATCGTTTGTGTCAACAGAATATTGGTGATGAAAGAATAACACAATCGTTGTAATAACAATATGTGTTCGTCGTATATGTTAACAGAACCAAACAAAGCCGATAATCCAGCAACATTACTACATTAATAGCCGGTGTAATAGCCTCGTTAGAAAATATTGGCTTTTGCGTCTGTTAAACAGTGTTACCAGACGGCCTGGTGATGTACATTTCATATACCTTCTTCTACCCCCAAAGCACTGGTTCTTCGAGTTTATTGTATATAAACAATAATTGAGTTTGTTTTTTTCAAAAAAAGTGTAACGTTTTACACCAAACTCTCTCTGTGTCACTCTGTCTCTCTGTCTCTCTCTGTCTCTGTCTCTCTCTGTCTCTCTCTGTTACTGTCTCTGTGACTGTCTCTGTCTCTCTCTGTCTCTCTCTGTCTCTCTCTGTGACTGTCTCTGTCTCTCTCTGTCTCTCTCTGTCTCTGTCTCTATCTGTCTCTCTCTGTTA
The DNA here is from genome assembly GCA_007844125.1 of Sinonovacula constricta. Taxonomy (NCBI): domain Eukaryota; kingdom Metazoa; phylum Mollusca; class Bivalvia; order Cardiida; family Solecurtidae; genus Sinonovacula; species Sinonovacula constricta. The sequence goes on along the minus strand of CM017559.1, from coordinate 40,087,806 downwards.
CTGTCTCTGTGTGTCTCTCTCTGTCTCTGTCTCTCTGTCTCTCTGTTTCTCTCTGTCTCTCTGTCTCTCTCTCTGTCTCTCTCTGTCCGTCTCTCTGTCTGTCAATCTGTCTGTCTGTCTGTCTCTGTCTCTATCTGTCTCTATCTCCGTCTGTCTGTTTGTCTGTCTCTCTCTGTCTCTCTCTTCTGTATCTCTCTCTGTCTCTCTCTCTCTCTCTGTCTCTCTCTGTGAGTGTCTCTCTGTGTGTCTGTCTCTGTCTCTGTCTCTCTGTCTCTCCCTGTCTGTCTGTCTGTCTGTCTGTCTGTCTCTGTCTCTGTCTGTCTGTCTGTTTGTTTGTCTGTCTCTTTCTCTTTGTCTCTCTCTGTCTCTCTTCTGTCTGTCTGTCCGTCTGTATGTCTGTCTGTCTGTCTCTGTCTCTATCTGTCTCTGTCTGTCTGTTTGTTTGTCTGTCTCTATCTCTTTTTTTCTCTCTCTGTCTCTCTTCTGTCTCTCTCTGTCTCTCTCTGTCTGTCTGTCTTTCTCCCTTCTGTCTCTGTCTGTCTGTCTGTTTGTCTGTCTGTCTGTCTCTCTGTCTCTCTCTCTGTCTGTCTTTCTGTCTCTCTCTCTCACTCTCTCTCTCTGTCTCTTTCTGTCCGTCTCTTTGTCTGTCACTCAATCTGTCTGTCTGTCCGTCTGTCTGTCTGTCTGTCTGTCTGTCTGTCTCTGTCTCTATCTGTCTCTGTCTCTGTCTCTGTCTGTCTGTCTGTTTGTCTGTTTGTCTGTCTCTCTGTCTCTCTCTGTTCTGTCTCTGTTCTGTCTCTATCTCTGTCTCTCTGTATACAATTAACACATTTTGACTGTTCCACAAAAACACACGAAAAAAAACTGTATATACCTGTATATTACTATTTTCTTCAATTTGGTGAAACATTTGCGTGAAGCTATATGTATATGAGGCGCAAACGATAAAAAAATCAATTAGTCTTACTAATCAAGTTTGTTTTGTAGCACTGAAATTTTACACTTGAATGGCAATGCAGAAAATAACCGTCACGGAGGTTTGTTTACAGGATTTTGGCAACTTTGAGTTTATTTTAATAAACTTAAATACATAAAATACAATATTTTAGATATGTAATCATAAGGGGATAGAGACCATTTTGCAACACTAAAAAGATACAAACCCGTACCTGTGATAGCCAATCCGGCTGCTGCGTATCGTAATAAATAATTATTGTTTAATATAAGAATCTGGTTTTGCTATCAGCAAAATTCGAAATCTGGGTGGTTTATCAGCATATTAAATTGCAGATTCCTTCATTTGTATGACGCTTGTTGTGATATCAAGTAATTTTATTAAAAAGAGGCACGTGAAACAATGATTATGTCTAAGATCATAGATTGCAAACGTCTAATGCAACTAAATCTACGAGGATTTTAAACACTAAAATACCCGCAATAAAATTTCAAAATGTGGTTAGAAATGTTGGATATTTATTATGGCACAGCTGAAATATTAATTTAAGCTAAACGGTTGCTGGCAATAAAACAGCATATCAGGCTTCACATAGTTTGTTGTTGTGATTTTTAATACAAAATAGAGAATTTACACAAAGGTAGGTATTGATGCAGAGGTATAATAAATATCTGGAAAAAACGGCTTCAAATTTAACCTTATTCACTGAATCTAGGTTCCGGTTGTTTTTCATCAGTACATGTACTCGTGACAACGATGCAGTTCGAGTTTCCCACATGTTACAACTTCCTGTTTCCGTTTGGAAAGGACACTTAAAATTACATGCGTTATCTCCCTTTTGTGTCGGTAATTGCCATCTGGTTTATAATTACTGTAGAAACATGAGTTTTTTTTCTCACTATTGAGATCTCGTCTGACCGTAGCATGAACATAGACTCTATGTGATGAAAATGACTTAAAGAACTAAAGCAAAAGAATGAAAACAGTAAATCAATTATAAAATTAAGAATATTTTGACAATGAAAATAATTGGCATTTTTAAAAAAAATAAAGTTATAGGTATTAAAGTCATCTTTGTGTAAAAGATATATTTAATTTGAACTGGTGATCTGTTGAAAGATGTTTCACTCATGGCTACACCACCAGTGAAAATACGACACGGTGGGTTAAAAATCGATCTTAGACCAGAAAACAAAGAATCCTCTTTTTCCTTCATTCATTCTACCTAACATCTATGTATACTGCATGTATATCAGTAATGAACGAATAACGCAGTAGCTAAAACAGCTATGTGGAATAAATCAATTCAAGCCGAAAATCCATTGGGATTGCTTGAGCATAACAATTAGCAATCAACATTACTGTTGGGAAAAAACGTTTTCCTGCCCTTATATGTTGTGTGGGAGTCTGTACTGGCCTGCTGTAGATGTCAGGTTGAGATATCCGTTACATAGACACTTACGAAGGGACTATAGTAATATTTATTCCTTACATTCACAAGTGCTTTCCATAAATACCTGGTTATAATCATATTTTACAGCATCACGTATCTAGGTACATGTATAATTCAGAGGCACTATGGACAAACACATTGATGTATGACGTTTTGACCATAGAGCTTGCATGATTTTACCCAAAAGTGTTTCTTAGGCGGAAATGAGTTTAACGACCTCGCTAACACTACCTGGAATGTCGGAGAGGAGTCAAAGCTAAAAGTGATACTATCCGACTCAATTATAAAATTTATAATTTACTATTTATTACACCTTTGTGTTATCCTTGGTGCTGGAATTCATGTCACAGTATATATTGTTTTGTATATTTATATATAATGTATTTTCTTATCAAAATTATCTTCTTAAATATTTTTATATCATATATTACTATGTATGCACACCCGAATCCAAAATGAATAATTATATTTTTATCGACCAATAGGTTTCATATACATGTATGGTTTATGACGTTCAATGGTCAACGGATGGGACAACCCGTCTAAATATTTTTATCGATATATATATATTCCATATGCATGCATTGTTAAGGACATTCAATAGTCAACGGATGGGTTGTTTTTCTTCTGTTCGTACAACACATAATAACCGTGTTCTCGGTAGAAGTTGGTTATTGTCATAGATTTAATGATAAACTAATTATACAAAAAAGCTGTTTAGTAGATAATCTACAAGCATATGTCAAGATAAATATTTAGCAAATATTTCTATGCACTAATAGCTGGGTTTACTCTATTTTGTGCGATGTCTCTCAAAGTTGTAACTTTTTCACTTGACTGTCATGTAAATATCTTTGTCTTCTGCCTTTTCAAATTTTGATACATGTTGGAGTATTCATGAGACTTTGTCATATTATCTTATTTATAATGCAAACGGCTTTATCATATTTAAAGCAATTGATGGTCGATGACCAGGGATGGATCCAGGGGCTTGGATGAGTATGAATCCCCCACCAACCAGGTAAAAGAGTAGAGTTGTAAAAACACATACATGTAAGCTTAAAACATACTAAGCTTTAAAAGTAATTTTGTCTGTTGAGTGCTTTTGTCGAAATTAGGATCTCTTACTCTGTGTGTGTGTGTGTGTGTATATATAGTTATATATATATATATATATTTATACTAGTATTTATTGCGATAAAATTGAATGGATATTGATTCATATCCCCGCCAAAATTGTATGGCTCCGCCCCTGTCGATAACAATTATTTATCCCTTTGCCAACAAACTTGTTACTTTAATTCATAAGGGAGTCTGAATCCGGCTTCCTTTCCGATATTGTGGATGGTGAACATGCAATTTAAAAACTACAATGTCAGTTATTGTTAGACTTTATTGCATCAGGTTTGCTCAGGTGGGGAGATTTTATAGCCAAACGTCAGTCGATACCTTGTAAACTTATGGTGGCGTTTTTAATTCAACACGCTTACATGTTCAAAGATACTGTAAACGATAAGGAAGAAAAACGAAAATGTGTATACATTTAAGATGATACGGTTTATTTTTATACGGCCTATTTTATTTCCCTGATGGTGGAAATGGAATGTTGCTTTCTTTAATTGCATCTCCGTTCTACAAGATATCAGATGTTTACATTAGGGGAATATCATTGTGGTGATTTGTTTCGCAATATCAAACATAACGTTGATTAATATTTACGTCCAGTTAGCGTCAGGAATTAGGGTCGTAAACTGGAAGACAAACGGTGCTATTGTCAATGTATGAGAGAGAGAGACAGACAGACAGACAGACAGAGAGAGAGACAGACAGACAGACAGAGAGAGACAGAGGCAGACAGACAGACAGACAGCAGACAGACAAACAGGCAGACAAACAAACAGCGGAACACGGACAGACAGACAGACAGACAGGAATGCAGGCACGCACGCATGCTGTCATACAGGCAGACAGACAGGCTGGGTTTATAGTTTGAGCCAAGAGCAATACAAAGGGTGTATATCAAGCTTTTTCTTAAACAATAAACTGGTTTTAAAACTTCAAATAAATAACGCCTAACAATCATTGTTCACATCAATCAAATTCACTGTAGATGATATTGTGACTGGGGATAATACATTCATTATTGAAAATTATTCCCGTTTTAATCCTTTTATAAGATTGAGTATTTTGGCTATGTTTTATTTGTATTTGATTGTCTTGAGCACTGATGGAAATAGTCCAGAGAAAAAGGTCCTAGCACAGAATACAGCAAGTTCAAACATGGATAACACATATGAAGAAATTGTTTACTAACTGTATTTTAACGAAAAACAAAATAAGTGTTTGAATTCAGCACTGATAACTGGTGCGATCCAGGGAGCCGAACACCGTACCTTATTATTAAAAGTCCCGTTACGCAACCCTTAAAGGTGGTATCCCGCAGTTTACCATGAATATCCTTGACAATATCTTACTATGTTTACGCTTTTGTGTTATGCGTTTGTGTGTTGCTGTTGTTTCTGCGGTGGTGGGGTGGAGGGGGAGGGGCACGGTGACAGTGAAGGGGTTGCGATTGGTCATTATTTGTACATAATCTCAGAATTTACTCTAAACAGACATACTTTTGGAACATAACCTCACTTGTCAGACAGTACATATAAAAGTGTTCATGTAAATCTTTGTTCTTTTAAGTTCTCTAAAAAGACACAATAGGGATTTCTGCTAAAAAAATTAAGTCGACGCCAGAGCACATTAGCAGGATGGTGATACAACGTGATCTCAAAGAAGAAAATAAATAGTCACTTGTTTTCTTTTTTATTGTTTGTTTGTTATGTTGTTGTTGTGTTTTTTTGTTTTTGCTCTTTGTTGTTTTTGTTTTTTTTTTTTGTTTTTTTTAGGTTTGAAAATTGCTAACTGTGTATCGTGGCTCAGATAGGTAACACATGATTGTAACGACGAGTGGAGCGTTATTCTTCACTTTTCACTTAGCTGTAGGACATCAATAAACATCATTTCGCAGGATCTGTTCAGGCAATAATAATTTATTTGACGAAGAAGAAAAGATTTGCTCTAAACAGTCGGATACCACCTTTAAATTCAACCAATAACATTGGTCTCGCCATGAAAACTTATAAAGATTGGTCGATAACACAATCCTCAAAGACGGTTTAACATAGTGACGTCACTGTCAATGTAAAGAATGAACAAAATAAAACGTGTGTCCAAGATTTCAATTCCGGACTTGTGATTAGAAGTCAATAGCATGTGCCGAGTGAGTTTAAGTAGCAATCAATGGGGACTGCGAGGCGTGTGGCATAATTGAAAGGAACACGCGATCCAAATCTACTATTCGGCAAGATAATTGCTTCTGACTGAAGTGCAAACGCAGATAAATGGGGCTGGGGGAAGAACATGCTCGAGACACACAGATAATTTGATGAAATTGTGGGAAGAGACGAAACACATGGAAGGCGAGCTTGCTTAACATATGTATACAGATGTAAGCGATGCTGGATTTATTACGACCTTTACTACTACTGCTGGTGCTACAAGTTATTATCCTATGGTAAACATGAGAAGGATTATAAATTATAAACCTATAACCACACTAAAATGATGAAAATGATAGTAATGATGATGATGGTGGCCATAATGGTTATGATGATGATTACGATGATGATAATGATGATGACTACTATGATGCTGTCGTTGCTGATGCTGCTAATGATGATGGCGGTGATGGTGGTGATGGTGATAATGATGAACATGACGATGATGCTGATGATGACGATGACCACGACGACGACGACAACGATGATGATGATGATGATGATGACGATGATGATGGTGATGATGATGATGATGATGATGATGATGATGATGATGATGATGATGATGATGATGATAAAATACACACCAAACAAACTCTCGACATACCACATGGTACAAGGGTGAGAGCATTTACAAGGAAAAAAACTCGTCGAACTCACAGAACTTACATTGGCACAAACAATATTTGCATAACATAAGCGAACATCTGAGCGATGCTTTCATAACCTATCGACGAAAGCGTGGAAAGTACAACATACAAATTACAGCGATGTGGGCCGTCCAAACAACCCTCAATGACCCAAGCTTGGAGGTAGGCTTGTGTCAGCTAACGCCAGGATCAAAACCGATTTAAGATGCCACAAATCATTCTGGGGCATATTTGTGTAACACGGAAGTTGGACGTGACTTTAATGTACTTTAACTTAAAAGTTATCAGGTTCAAAACTGACTGGTTTAAAATTCAACATAAAGTAGATTATAAAGGAATTAATGTTCGATACTGCTTCTTCAAATGGTTTGTAGTTTCGAAAAGGTCTTGTCTTTTTTTAATACTCTTAGCTGCCTTCCCTGTGCAGTTTTATCTGTGTTTATTTTAAGTACACATAATTTACGGTATCATATACGAATTTGAGACTTAAATAAACTCTCGTCTGTCTGTCCGTGCGTCCGTCCGTCCACATGTGTGTTTTTTTTTCTGTCGGTCAGTCTGTGCAATGCAGGCCGTGAACATCTGTTATGAATACTTTGCTATCACATCCGGTCCCATTATATTACCATCGGATCAACCTGGATTGATATCTGTGATAATTATCATAGGACCTTTTTTATTTTCCTATTGAAAGAAACTTTATATTGGCTTGAGCTTAACCACCGGAGCCATTTCACTACCATTTTCACAACTTTGGATTGTTGCGGCCAGGGTTTGGATCCGGTGCATCTATTATGCTCTACCTACTGCGCCACTAGATACCGTTCCACATGTTGTGTCCATGTACACAGTGTCCTACAGACACCTGATCTTCGAATTGAACACAGCAACAACAACTACAACCACAACAACATTATCAACCAATGCTTAGAGCAATTGAGACTAAATTTAAATGTTTATCAAATGCTTTCTTCGATTCTGGAATGATGGAAATTTACCATTTGATTTTTTAATTAATTATATTTAAATTAATTATACAGACGTGACTTCGTGTTATCCGTTTGTGTACTTAACTTTGTGTTGTTGTTTTTTTCAACTGATAAAGAACTATAATGGAGATATTTAGACTCACAAATGCCTTTGATAATTAGCTTTAGGTATAATGTATGTCGTTTTTAAATCACACACGCTGTTTATTTTCACGGAATATTGCAAAGCCGTCTATTTTGGTAAATTCGGTTTTTATGTACAAAGCAATTTTGCTCGGTGTACTCTCCAGCTGACGATGATAAATTGAGATATGACGCGCACGTTCTGATAATAACTGGTTTCCAATACAGGTAAATAAGAAAAGGTCCTATCAAAATTTCCACAGATATTTAAATTTTATCTACCTGTAGACAAAGGCAAGCAGGGTAAATGTAAATGTGAAAAAAAACACAGAGCCGAGACATAACACACAAAAAGAAAAAAACATCAGTTACCGCCTTGGAACGGTCAGTCGGCAGAAGGGTCTCATTTTCGTCATTTTCGTCATTTCGTCAATGTGCAGATTAAAACATAACTCCAGCACTAAAGACAGATTTATTGGTGCCCCTTCTTTTGTTATTGTAATGGATTTATAAATATGTTAGTTGTGTTGCTTTATAAGCCGTCATTTCATTTTCACGTATTTCTTTTATATTTTGCCTTTTTTAATAATTGTTTTTTGATTACATATCTATTTGTAGTATTCGTAAATCTATTAATGTGCTTGCATATCTTTTGCGATTTGTTTGTTTGCGGAGGTGGGGGGTTGGGAGTGTGTGTGTGTGTGTGGGGGGGGGGGGGGTTGCGCAGGTAACAACGTGATGCTGTTTTCATTTAAAAATGTATCAACTCGGTGATTGTTATGTTTCTTTTCTATGTAAAAACTAAAGCGGCTAACTGTGTTTGTGTTTGTGTTTCTGTAATCATTGATATATACTTATATTGCCGCTCTAGTGTACAATGCCTATTATGAAAGCTGCAGATGGCGAAAAAGATGCAGCAGGCAATAAAAGGAACTAAAAACTGCTTTGCGAGATAGTTTTCTAAAAAAAGAACAGATCATGCTCAAGTTAGCAGTACAGCATGCAATTGTAAAAAAGTCAGTACTGTAGCAGACTTTAACAGGAATTCCTTTTTATCGCTTTCTTCTTAAAAGAAAAGGATCAGCTATGCAGAAGTTAAAAAAGTTCAGCTTGCAGCAACAAAAAGATCAAGTAGACAACAAGAAAAAACAACAACAAGGTAGCAAGTTTGATTTTCAGCAAAACAATCGTGCTTCATTTATTTACTTATTTATTTATTTATTTATTTATTATTATTATTTGTATTATTATTATTATTGTTATTGTTATTATTATTATTATTATTATTATTATTATTATTATTATTATTATTATTATTATTATTATTATTATTATTATTATTATTATTATTATTATTATTATTATTTTTATTATTATTATTATTATTATTATTAATGCTGTTTTTGTAATACTTTTGGAAGTTGGAAGAAGCGAGGGATGGCAAAGTTAAAGGCTATCTTGATTAGTGTACAGCGTTTCTTGCTAATTGTTGTTTCTGTTGTTGGTGGTTGATGAGATTTGTCAGATGGTGACGCTAGTTGTGGCTGACCCAAGAACGTAATGTCCGATTAATGGATGCATATTTTCCCTGTTTACAAATCCATCGTTTTGCTAAATTTTACTTTCTTCACGTTGTATGTTTCTTAAACCTTTTTTTGTTGATGGAGATAATGTTGTTTATTGTTTTGCCCTTGCTCAGGCTGCTGATTTTACTTATGTTTATGTTGTTGTTTTTTCTCTTGCTCTTGCTGTTGTTGATTAGTCTACTGTTGGTGAAGTTGATTATATTCTTTTCCATCCTGATATTATATTTATATCATTGCTGGTTTAGCTTCACGTGCATCTTGAACAGCGAAGAACGTTGTTGATCCTTGTTACGATCCAAAAATAGTTTAGAAATTGCGGTTTACATTTCTTATCTGCAGGGTTATTGCGCTATATAAGCGATAATACGGACGGAGAAAACATAAAATAGCAATTTGGCAATCCGCGCTAAGCAACGACAAATTGAGAAGGAATTTAGCCCCCAATTATCCTTCTTAATGAACAATGAGCGTAACAACAAACCACTTTACGGCTTAAAAGAAGGTGCTTTAAAGAAAGATATTCATACGCTTTGTTCGTCATGCTAGAGCCGTTATCCGTATTTTTCTCTGATTTTCCAAATTTCTTTGATGGCCGGGGAAATTATTTATATCAGTCTACTTAACAAATGTGATCTTTCTTCAGATCGCTCAACGCATTCATAGAATTGATTAGATTTGATTCACGCCCAAGCTTTATCCTCAGGAAAACATTGGAACAAATATGTAAACTAAACCATCTGTGAATTGGAGCTATTAGGACATCCCGGCACGAATGCCGACCTGTATATCGCTTGTTTGCGGGGAGGAGTATGATCATAGACGTCAGGAGAGGGTATTGGCTTTTAGTAAAGATTATATAAGACAAGTCATATGAGCATTGCAACATATACAAACATTGAAAAGACACAGGACCAAGGTATTCACATGCACGTCAAAAATAAAAGTGAGAACAAATCTGTGATGAGTCATTAAACAATAAGAGCAAACCCGACAGTTGCCGCCTTGGAACGGTAAGTCGGCAATATGATTATTTTTTGTTTCAAATAAAAGTTTGAAGAACGCGTGCTTAAGCGATCTTATGGCATTGACTCTGCGTTACAAACACCCTGCATATTCTTAAGATTGAATACAATAAAAGCATTGATGCAAAGCATCATATGGCTTCCAATATATGTAACAAAAATACGTTATCTGAAGAACGACAACGCCGGGCATCCGATGCGTCTGTTGACTTAAAGGGGACCTACATGTAAAATATGTTCAAACAATTTTCACATGGACATAAAATATGCTACACAATGTGTATGGCGTATTGCATCAAACAATTAACTCAATAATGCAATTTAAACTTATTTAAGGAAAATCTAACGAATAACAATCTTAAAATCCACGCAAAGTACTGCTAACAGGTGAGAATAAAAATAAAACTTAAAGCTAAACCCACGAGGTTCGAAGTTGCCAAAATCGGTACGTTGTATACTTGGTTATAAGAAAGTGAAGTGGTACAAAACTGTAACACTTAATAACCACTCGCAACTTCTCGGTCATTTCTAAGAAATAGACTTGTACGGATACCGCCGAGCTGCTACGAATGACAGACATGATAAATACAGTACAACAACAGCTCACTGCCAAATTTCTAACGCATTCCCTTATGGGCGCGGCGCGGATGCCAATAAGGAATAAACAAAATTACAGTATTTGGATTATTTATAAATTATTCGTATAGAAACTATATGATGAATATAATAGAATACCTTCTTGGAACGGATGGGGGTGTTGGTGTTGTGAGTAGGGTTTGTGTGTGGGGGTGGGGGTGGGGGGAGGGTTTGAAGGTTGCGCGTTGTCTGTCTCATCTTAGTCCACTCCTTGATTTACAGCTTATATTTTGTATTTTACACACAGTACTAACAGAGGCATTTCAGTGTTGATTTTTAATTGCAAAATATAGTTTTAAAAGTACTATGTTCTTACAGAGACAGGGTGGTTTTATCTCTTTTTTTATTTTTATTTAATTAATGGAAAGGTTCAGACTATATACATTATATACGATAGTTTTGGTTAAAAGGGAATTTGAATTGGTAAAATATTCAAAACACACTAGATCATACATTTTTATCTCTCTGGTGCCACAATTGGCGGGACTTTTCAGTTTTCGTGTTATTTTTCTTTAACTTTGATCTCAAATATGTTCGTTTCGATTTTAAAAGAATACTTACCTTGTATACTTAAAAATAACATATCCATATGTCAAAATATAAAGAAAATGAAAACAATGGTCTCGAAGTCTTATACAACTTGCAAGTTTTAATGGCAAACCTTTTCAAGAACAGACCAACACAATTATGCTGACATCCGGCTATTTTAAGACTCAAGAAAAATGTCTGGGTAAAACTACATGTTCCGGCAAAATGCACGTCATCCGAAAGACGCCCAGACATGAAATTTCTCACCGCAGGGCTTAACTCAGGCCTGGAATTTGCGTTCCGACGCCGCTAATGCACGCAGGACATGCATGTTCATGCATCAGAAACATGTCACGGTTCTAAATAACCAAGTACATTGACTCGTATATTATTATCATGTTCATTTGAACGATTAAACGTTTTCTTTAAACCACATACTTGTGATATTATACAACTATTCGAGGTAGAGTTGGCTAAATATGCTATCATGCATCCATGATACGAAGAACGAGTTCTTGTTTATTTTAGTCTTTAGTCGTAGTTAGTTTGTTCACCACATCTTAAGGGAGACTAAAGAGTTGCATTATTTAACTAACATATTTGAAATTCAAAATTTACGAAAGTGTTACAAATATACAGTTGTGTGCCTGAACACATGTAATTATATTACCTGTCTACTATTTTCTCTGTTAAGACCTTCTGCTATCACTGCTAGTTATAAATTGTATTTTTGACTATAAAGTTATGAAATTTAATGCCGAATAAAATATGTTATTTTCACAAACGAGCACGTTCATTAAAACGTTTCATGCCAAAATAATGAAATCTTTACATTGCTATGTTGCTGCGTATGTTTAATTTTTTTGAAATGTATTGCATTTACATGTAATCAGAAATATATGGGAATATAACAATGTATGTTTATTTTCTTGTCATGAGTGGTTTTATTATTGTATAAAGCGTTATCTATTAGGGAAAACATATTTTCTTACTTAGAATAGTTCGACTGTTTCACAAGAATACTATTTACCTAGTACTTGTATACTTTTGTATATAAAGAGTTTACATCGAAATATTTCTATTCAATATGGTATTTTATCACACTTTACCATATTGGATGTACGCATGTAATCAATTCATTCAGTAAAACATGTTAAATATGTATCACATCACATCATAATCTTCTTGAGTTTCTTTTCGACAGTTTACTAAGATGTGAGATGTACTTAAACACACTTACTGTGCACTCTAGACATTTGCATGTAAATCATGTATCTTACAACTGTACATTTTATTTCTTGGCAATTCTACATATACATGTTGTCTTTCGCACAACACTCAAGAATACTACATACTTCTGTTACTTACACTCGATCTCAACTGTCCTATAAACACATCTTCCCATTCCTTCATGCTCCAATCTTACATTTAATTGAGCTCAAATTTCAATAGTCATTTAAGTAATTTCATTCTCATCATGTATATGTTTATACTGCATATAAAATTATATTTACTGGATGTTTCCACTATTGTTTTTCTGTATGATTTGTTAATATTTACCACCTTTGTATTATATTTTGTATCTTATTTCTGTAGAGAGAGGAAATAAAGCGAGATAGATAGATAGAACTTACCCAGTGAAAAGAACATCAATAAATCTCTACAAAAACATACAGACCTACATTTTAACTTAGTCTGGTCCTAAATTCATAATGAAAGCTTTACTACATAAATAACTTTCAACATAACTTTTCCAACCAAAATATGATATAGTCAATCAATATATCTGACTTACCGTGCTTTTAATCCCCGATTTATAAACATGGCCAGTTAAAATGCTTTGACAATATGTGACACTTTGAAGTTTATCCCGTACTTATATTTTCTAAAATCCACCTATATCTGCTTGGCAGAAAAGCGTATCAAGAGTCGAAACAGCAGCTCCCTGCCAGTTTAAAAACTATCCCCTTTGAGGACAAAATAATAACATTCCTCAGTTACTTTGGAATGGTATCAGCTTTATTGCGTAGAACGTGCGTATCTAACAACGAAATAGACTTAATACACGAACCGACAATTACATGTCACGTCGTGGCTGTGGATATTTTTTTAAATATTACAATCAAAGCACTTCATGCGATACATGGTGTGTCCTCTAGGCCAAAGATCCGTCGGGACAAGAAGGCACTTAAGATCTTTAAACTTAGTGAGTTGAAGAATTTCAAATTTTATAGAAATCTATTTGTGTGAAGCTTGATCATCAGAAAGGCGTTTGAAGAGCGTTTTGTCGATTTTTATGACTTTTACAAAGAAGCCTTTTTTCGGTTAAAGGTGGTATCCGACAGTTCGAACAAGGTTTTGTTTCTAAAATGCCCGTCAATTGGTTCTACACATCTATGTGAAAAGTGAAGCATAACACCCACCGATCCTCACAAATAAGTAAGTCGAACCTCGTTATGTCGATTTTGAAGGGAATGACAATTTTCATCGAGTTATGAATTTGAACGAATTGTTAATTGTTAAATTTGTACCATGTGCGTAAGAAAATTTTGAGGTGCGTGAATTCGGAAAATATGATGTTTATATATTACTTTTTATTATTTGCTTATTTAAACTTAAATCAGTAGAGTTGTAACACATAAAAGCATACAAAATGAAATTACAAACAAAAGCACACACTATTTTAGCACATCATACCATAAATCAATGGAAACAAGGACAGAAAATATTAATATAACAATTGCTTGTTTACATAACGAGGAATCGGTGTGTCGTAACAATTATACTAGCGTAATATACAAATAGTCAGGCTCGTGTTGTCTTTAGTGTCGTCTTTGTTTTTCAACCTGGTTGAAAGAATAGACTGAGCAACGCTAAATTTCTCCGCGACCTCTTTTACTGACAACCGTTTGTTTTTTTCCATTGTCATCAAGATCTTTTGCTACTAGGATCTTGTATATACATGTATACATGTATTTACTATCTGAGCCTTGTCGCACTATTTTTAAACTAAGAAAACCACGTGACCACTTACTTCTGAAATACATTATGTCATCATCGCTCAAACGTATCTATTTTTAACAGAAATTCCCATCGCGTTTCTTTATAGATTTGGAAAGAATGAACATTTAAGTGGTTTATTGAATGATTTGTGCTGCCAAACAATCGAGGTTGTGTCAAAGTCATCTTTATATATATTTGTAGACGAAAGTATAAGTTTATGAAGAATGTATGCCGTCTAATATTGCTGCATGTATTTGTTATAGGCAAACTGTCGGATACTGCTTTCATTTTTAACTATATTCTTACCTTAATTGTAGCGACCAGAGAGATGAAACAAGTGATGAAGTAGAATTTATAAAGAAGTCACATAATATACGTTAGTTTCATATTTACTATGATTATTAATCAACATCCGTTGCTGGCTTTAAAGGAAATTAAATACTTCATTAATCATTATTATACTAGCAAAACGTGTTTGATGTCAAAGGTTAACCTTTAGTTAAATACAAGTCACCAAAAACAGTTGTCTCTCTTATCCTGACGGTGATTAAATATTTTATTATTTTCCAGTGTACAATATTAAACCCTTAAACAACACCTTTCAAAAACTAAAATTTATTTCATTGACAGCAGAAAAACAAAAAATAAAACGGCAACCTTTTGATCTATAATGATCATTCAATTGAAACACATACAATCAAAAAAATTCAAATATAAATGTAAAGTTCATTTACATCGACTCGGCCAGATTTGGCTCTGAACGACTATTTGAAAAACAGTTAAATGTAACTTCTTTTGTGATGAATCATAAATATGCTAAAATGTAAGATGACAGATAATAATATATCGAGAGAAATGCCATATACTGGGTTAACATGTAGTTCAAACTCGATTTTTTCTCTCGATGGAATAATTTTTCAAAAGGTGTCAGAAGTAAACTCCAAGAGGCATTGTTTTGAAATTACATGTCAAGCATGTCTCTTGTATCAGAATCACAATCAGATTTTATAGAATATTTGCATTGAAAACTGACAGAGTCCCTTTAGGGTAACTGTTTCAGCTGAACATTTGATCACTGCAATAAAACGGCAAGTTTCTTATCTCTAGTTATACCGAGTAACCGCCATATCCCAGTGGCATTTCTCCTTAATGAAATATAAAATATATCGGTAAAATTCTCCCGATCCATATGGATAATTCCGTTTGAATTCATCTGAAGTATATTTTATACTTTGGCATATAGTGTTATCAGCTAAAATGGAGATTCGCTTTTTTCTCTCAGATTTATGTCATGAAAAAAAATAAACAATGGATTTGAAAATATAAATTTGACAGTAATGCATCATAATCTATTATTTACTTGTACATTGTAGTAGGGACAGACATTATCATATTGTTTTATCTCGAGTGCAATTGCCCTTCAAGCTTACGACCATTAAGGACATGCCATAACAAGGCTTATTGTGTTCGTCTTTATCATGTATTTTTTCTTGGTAAACACATTAGTCGGGAAGATAACATGCATTCGACCATTACAAAGAGGACGATGGTCTATGTATATCTATATTTTTAATTTTTATACATCGTAGCGACAATTGTGATAATTATACAGACATCCAGCTATTGTGTGGGTGTAAGTACTGGAGCACAGCACGTCAGCCGAAAGATTTTCCCATATTAAGTCCTTCGCCCCGATCGGGACTCGAACCCACGAGGTGGGAGGCTAAGCAGTCGGTCCGATTCGACCACTACGCCCCGTGTACCCATACTTCAGTGTATAAAGTCCGATATAAAATAAATAATTATGCAAAGTCTTAGCACAACACATACTCTTTTTTTTATAACGTAACAACTTTTAAAGATACATCAGCTTGACACAGTAAACATCTGCGCAGAACGCTCAGAGTTTAATTAAGACGCGTGAGTTCTTTGTTCACTAACCGCGTTGTCCTTTAATGGTCCAATCGTTAAATAAATGTTGTTGTTTTCAAGTTACCCAATTTGTTACGAATCTGTGTGATGCTGAAAATAAAACCCTTAACTTCTCAAAATATATCATTTATAAAAGCATATATTATTCTGGATGGGATGTGATGGGATTTGCCAGCATTTTTCCCGATACTGTGCAGTGACATTTCTATCATTTAAGCACAGGGGCACTTATGAGGTGCCCAGGGACTGGACCCGGTCGGTCCATTATACAGACATCGACGAGTCAGGCTTAATGCTGTCCCCTTGCCCCGAGGGTTAGGAGGAAAGCCACTGCTATCAACTTTAAAGTCTTTGGTTTGACCCGGCCGGGGTTTGAACCCGCGACCTCCCGATCAGCAAGCCGACGTATTCTGGATGTAAAATTAACAAGCTTTCAAATGTAACTGGAAAAAAAAAGGAAAGAAATACATAAGTCGCCCAGCTACGGCTTATCGATATCTTCCGATTGTCGATATATTACTAATTAAAAATAGAGATTAGATTAACTTGTTTACAAACGTTAAAATAAGTTAAATGGGCTCTGTCACTGGCCACGTACTCCGCAAAACATATCTGTAAGATAACAACATAATAAATTACTTCAACATTCGCTGCAATGGTCTTTTTTGTGTGAAACAAGCCTTAAACAAATATACCAAATCAATTAATTTAAAACATAAGTTAGTTAATCTATAAACAAATGGAAAGTACAACAAAGTAAATATCTGTGTATGAAAATCGACCTTGATTTGATAACGCGAATAGACGTGTAGAATTATAGTGGGTAAATCAGATGATTTGTAACTCAGCTGAAGCCATGGACTCTCATCGCGTGGGTTCGAGTCGGACCGCGAACTTTCATGTGGTGGTGGTGGTGTGGTGGGGTGAGAGTGGAGTTGGGAGGGGTTGTTTTCCAGCTGATCTGTGGAGCACAGCGGGTTCTGCCAAGAAATTTATCCGGAGTCGTCTTTCAATAATAATGGCTTGGGAATTTGCCAGTATCACCATATAAGTATGCTGTGTTGTATTTAAATAATAAATAAATGAATAAAATTATACATCATTAACACTACATTTCAACTGCATTATTACTCAGCAGTCTTAGACTTTTTAGGGAATGTCAAGATTTGCAAAATTTATTTCTTAGTCTATCACCACCTTACTCTAACTTCTACTACTCAGGTCTACTTATATTCCAACCCATTACTCACACGATATATCCATTCACACGCTTTATTAAATTTAAACGCTGAGTCATGTTTCTTTTAAACTGACAAAACATCAAATCAGTTCTCAATTATTCATATATTTTTCTTGCGCGTCTTATCACATTCCTATCATTTGATGTCTACAAAACTGAACATCCAAAATGACTAGCCAGTTTTATATTTTACCATGTAAACATCCTTTACTCATTATAATAAATTTCAAGTCTACTATCCTCTGTGTAGCAAACTGTAAATACAATTATCCATGGAAACCACCCACTTTAGAAACGCACTTAGGTTTTCCATTCATGTCGAAAAAATAAAAGTGTATCATAAAGTTGCCATTACACTCCTTCCGTCAAATCGTAGTACCCGTCGACTTAACGAGTTCAAGTCATTGGTATAAAACGTTATTGGTTACAACTGCAATATTTAAATTCAGAGTGTGTTACGTTTAAAAAATGAATGTGGTGAGACAAGCGTTCAAAATATGACCCCATAGTGCATTGGACCCGAAGAAGGTTTCCTTAACTCACAACTTATCACTGATCCTGTTCTCATTACTTCATTCTCTCATCCATCAGTCGACTTAAACTTATCTTGGTCTTCCCATCCAATCCTTCCACACACTTGCCATCTATCCATTTATCATTCGAGTGTTAAGTAGATTATTTTATCCAGTTTCCTTTTACCTGTTTACTTGTAAACAGTTTTACGTATTTTACAAAATAAATCCAAGAACTAGTCCACTCTAACCAAGCATTTATTTATCCACTTCATAACTATTTTACTATGGCAGCACACATCGCATTTTATCCTGATATTCCCACCTATTAAAATACAATAATTTTATGATACTTTGGTTCAACATTTGTAAAAAATAATTTATCATCAGTAAGGTTGTCATAAAATGCCAACAAATAGAACACAAGTTAATCCTATAAAAATGCATTTATAACTAGGCCAATAGAAGACTTTATCGATCTAGTTTTATAGTTCTAATTGGGTGATAGAAACAATACGGTTCTCGTTCTACATTTGTTACTGGGTGATACAAAAATTTACCGTTCTCGTTCTACATTTTGTAACTTGGCGATAGAAGACTTTACCGATCTCGTTCTACATTTTGTAACTGGGCGATAGAAGACTTTACCGATCTCGTTCTGTATTTATAAATGGGCGATAGAAGACTTTACCGATCTCGTTCTACATTGATAACTGGGCGATAGAAGACTTTACCGATCTCGTTCTGTATTTATAAATGGGCGATAGAAGACTTTACCGATCTCGTTCGACATTGATAACTGGGCGATAGAATACTTTACCGATTTTGTTCTGTATTTATAACTGGGCGATAGAAGACTTTACCGATCTCGTTCTGTATTTATAACTGGGCGATAGAAGACTTTACCGATCTCGTTCTGTATTTATAACTGGGCGATAGAAGACTTTAGCGCTCTCGTTCTATGTTAATAACTGTGCGATAAAAGATTTTACCGATCTCGTTCTACATTTATAACTGGGCGATAGAAGACTTTAGCGCTCTCGTTCTATGTTAATAACTGTGCGATAAAAGACTTTGCCGCTCACGTTCTACATTTTGTAACTGGGCGATAGAAGACTTTACCGCTCTCGTTCTATGTTAATAACTGTGCGATAAAAGACTTTGCCGCTCACGTTCTACATTTATAACTGGGCGATAGAAGACTTTAGCGCCCTCGTTCTATGTTAATAACTGTGCGATAAAAGACTTTGCCGCTCACGTTCTACATTTATAACTGGGCGATAGAAGACTTTAGCGCCCTCGTTCTATGTTAATAACTGTGCGATAAAAGATTTTACCGATCTCGTTCTACATTTTGTAACTTGGCGATAGAAGACTTTGCCGCTCACGTTCTACATTTTGTAACTGGGCGATAGAAGACTTTGCCGCTCACGTTCCTCATTTTGTAACTTGGCGATAGAAGACTTTGCCGCTCACGTTCTAAATTTTTAACTTGGCGATAGAAGACTTTACCGCTCTCGTTCTGTATTTATAACTGGAGTTCCTTGTCCACAGAACCTCCCAGGCAAGGTCTTGGGACGAGACTTCTCGGAGTGTGTGTGGGTGGGGGTGGGGTGGTGGCAAATGGGGGTCTGCGAAAATAATGTAACGACCGCAGAGGCAGAAACATAAGCACTTTAAACCAGCCTCGTTGCTGCGTTAACTCTTTTGCGACGTGGTTTTTGCGTCTTCCAAACTTATATGATAGATGCGATAGAAGACTTTACCGCTCACGTTCTACATTTTGTAATTGGGCTATAGAAGACTTTATCGATCTCGATCTGTATTTATAACTGGGCGATAGAAGACTTTACCGTTTCGTTCTTTATTTTTAACTGGGCGATAGAAGACTTTACCGCTCTCGTTCTATATTAATAACTGGGCGATAGAAGACTTTACCGCTCTCGTTCTGTATTTATAACTGGGCGATAGAAGACTTTAGCGCTCTCGTTCTATATTAATAACTGGGCGATGGAAGACTTTACCGCTCTCGTTCTGTATTTATAACTGGGCGAAAGAAGACTTTACCGCTCTCGTTCTATATTAATAACTGGCCGATGGAAGACTTTATCGATCTCGATCTGTATTTATAACTGGGCGATAGAAGACTTTACCGCTTTCGTTCTTTATTTTTAACTGGGCGATAGAAGACTTTACCGCTCTCGTTCTATATTAATAACTGGGCGATAGAAGACTTTACCGCTCTCGTTCTGTATTTATAACTGGGCGATAGAAGACTTTACCGCTCTCGTTCTATATTATTAACTGGGCGATAGAAGACTTTACCGCTCTCGTTCTGTATTTATAACTGGGCGATAGAAGACTTTACCGCTCTCGTTCTATATTAATAACTGGGCGATGGAAGACTTTACCGCTCTCGTTCTGTATTTATAACTGGGCGATAGAAGACTTTACCGCTCTCGTTCTATATTAATAACTGACCGATGGAAGACTTTATCGATCTCGATCTGTATTTATAACTGGGCGATAGAAGACTTTACCGCTCTCGTTCTATATTATTAACTGGGCGATAGAAGACTTTACCGCTCTCGTTCTGTATTTATAACTGGGCGATAGAAGACTTTACCGCTCTTGTTCTATATTAATAACTGGGCGATAGAAGACTTTACCGCTCTCGTTCTGTATTTATAACTGGGCGATAGAAGACTTTACCGCTCTCGTTCTATATTATTAACTGGGCGATAGAAGACTTTACCGCTCTCGTTCTGTATTTATAACTGGGCGATAGAAGACTTTACCGCTCTCGTTCTATATTAATAACTGGGCGATGGAAGACTTTACCGCTCTCGTTCTATATTAATAACTGACGGATGGAAGACTTTACCGCTCTCGTTCTGTATTTATAACTGGGCGATAGAAGACTTTTCCGCTCTCGTTCTATATTAATAACTAAACTGGTCGATGGAAAACTTTACCGCTCTCGTTCGACATTTGTTACTGGAGTTCCTTCTCGACGGAACCTCCCAGACCAGGTTTCGGGACGAGGCTTCTCGAAGTGTGTGTGGGTGGGGTGGGGTGGGGTGGTGGCGGTTTGGGGTTTGCAAAATAATGACCGCAGAGGCAGAAAAATAAGCACTTCAAACCAGCCTCGCTGCTGGGTTAACTCTTTAGCGACGTAATTTATGCGGCTTCCAAGCTTGCGGTAAAGCAAAGGCTAACGTAGTTGGTGCATGGATGAGTGACCGTGGGAGATCGCCGGCCTGCGTTACACCTAAATCCATATCTACATGTACAATATTATAGTGTAAATAACCATAATTCATAGTTATACACTCTTAATGGTCAGACCTTTATGACATTAGCACACGATCTTATAACTCTTGCTGGTTATATACTGAATGTCTTATCTAAACAGATAGACCAGATAAAGGAAGACATGTGTCGATAACTTCGTGAATAATGAGTCAATAAGAGTCATCTTACAGCAAACCAGTATACATCTGACCAGATTTATGGTCACATTATATTGCTTGTTTGTTAAGTTTGCCAATATCTTGCTTCGCTTATTTGTTTAAAAGCGTCGACATGGTCACATGTGGCCATGTGTGTGTGCGAGCGAGAGTGAGAAAATAAAGCAAAAACAACCCCAAAACAAACACATTTTAAACCAAAATAAACAATCGGTTGAAATATAACATCTGCAGATTATAGATGACACGCCTCAAAACATTTTACTGTGGCACGGATAAGACTTTAAAACGACTTCCCACTGTCTTAAGGCATTCAAAATTAATTACGAGGCGGGGTGAACGAGTACACTGGTTGGCTTGAACTTGAAAGTGTCGCATAATTAATGTAACAGGTATGTTTTTGCGCTATGGATATACGTTGAACAGTGACAAGGCGAGTTTAAAAGGTAAGTTTTAATATTTGATAAGACTCCAGCATCGCGGATGTTTTAAGCTCATGGTTGTGTAGTAGTGATATGAAATTGGCAAATTTACTATTTATAAACAGTTTTGTCAATTAATCATGCTCTTGTTAGAACAATTTATAAGGAAATGGCGACGCTTTTCTTTAAAGTCTAATCTTTAAATGTAAATGGAAAAATGCCCCGTTTGTATGAACATGCCTCCAGCCAACACACAAATTAACTCCCCCGTTTTGTCCGGCACATAAATCCAAATTATTTTATCAGACACCTAGACTGGCTGTGCAATGATTTATGTGCGATTAACAGACATAAACCCGTCCAGGTCAATTATTAACCCTTATAACGCCACAGTTATTTAAAATCCGTAATATATTTATAACCTCTCTTTAATTCCATTACCGACATTCGTGTGTGCACGGGTACCCTTGCCTATTTAAGGAGACATCCCAGCAGGAAGTTAAGATCCTGGTTATACAGCTCCTTGCTGATCTGGAGCCACACGATCTGCTTAGTACCTGGTCAGTTCGTACTTAGCAGGGTAAGCGGTCACTATTGATACATTCTCTGACCGCTGTAAGGCTAGCGAGATAAGAGCATTCGGATGCGCTCTACAAGTGACGACCGAATGTTTGCTTTAAAGGAGGCATACCCGACCTTCTCTCCGGGTTAAACTGGTTAAGGAAAGTGAAACACTGATTAAAGAAGGCGGAACAGGTTCGCTTGATTTAGTAAAGGGGTGTTTTACAGGGAAATGTTTAACACGGTTAATTTTATAGATTAACTTCCTGACGTGGTATAAGTATTCTATCAATACGACATTTTATTATGATCATAACCATTCCATGTAATTTTTATTTATATTACGATGATGTCCTTAACTGACTGATAATTTTCCTAAATTTTAGTACTTGTGCAAGACAATTTACTGGTGCATTGCCGCGGGTATAGACTTTCTCAGCAATGGATCCACCCAGGCGTAAGACAGTCAAAAAAAATATTGAAAAGAATGTGTTTCCCAATAGCCTTAAAACGTTTTAACCAATTTGTTTCTTATGAATTAAACGCACTTTATATTGAAAAGTTATTTCATTTTACATTAACACCCCCACCGACTGTTCTCTTCCTGGTACGAACCAGTAGTACACTATGCAGTATATGTCTTGCTAAAGGACTCACATCGCATGGTGTGGGTTCGAACCCTGGCAGGCCTCCCTCCATTTTATTACTGCACATGTACATGCGGACTGCGGAAACTCACCTAACTTTCAACTTTACTGCCGACATTTATAAAAAAAGACGAGCAACATTTAAAAGTCTGAATGTTGTCCCTGTTTTAATGTTAATCTAATATTACCTTTCTTACATTGTAAACATCTAACATTTAAACCCCATAGAAACACGAAAAATACGCGCGTTTAAATCCTATGTGTTAAAGATGGTATCCGACAGTTTGGACCCAAAGATATTTTCATTTAACAACCAGATAAATAATTGTCCCCGAACAGATCTCGAGAAATGTTTATTGATGTCTTACAGCTGTGTGGAAAGTGAACCATAACGACACAATCGTCATTACAAACATATATTTCTTATCTGAGCCACGCTGCACTGTTAGTTATTTTTAAACAAAGAAAACCACGTGACCATTTATGTTTTAGCTCATTCACGTCATCTGGTGTGACGTTGATGTTCTTTTTTAGCAGAAATCCCAATCGCTTTTATTTATAAATTTAATAAAAATGAACATTTTAGATTTATTTGTTGATTAACAAGTTTTACTGTCCTAACATCGAGATATTGTTGAAAATCATCTAAGCTTAGACTAAAGTATGAAGCTTTGTTCAAATACCCCAACTAGAGGTGAGTTATTGTTACATATATTTGACATAGGCAAACTGTCGGATACCATCTTTACAACCTGACAGTTTTATTGAAACTCGCTCTGCAAAATGTTTCAACAATTACCTATTGCCAGCATGCAGCAATGTAGAAACCTATCGATCATATAGCCAGGTTGGAATTATTTGTTCCATACATTTACCAATTAAGAACAAAATTTAATCTTATCAACACGATGCGTAAATACGAAATGAGGAAGTGATACTATTTAACAAGACACCTTGCTGGCTCATTAGTGGTTTTATGAAGGCAATTTTGAAACAATTTACTAAATGAGCGTCAATAATTCTTAATCGTGAGGGAAGTACAACATAAAACTGCCACGCAATATGATATTTATGGCCTTTAATGGCACAGAGTAGGGACCACCGGAAATGTTTGAATGGTAATGAGTTACATCTGTGCACCCAAAAGCACTAAGAAACAGCACTATCTGCCCCTAATTTTTCATCAAATGTCGAATAGTGTATTTTATACCGATTTGAACATTTATGGAAGGGCTGATACATTTTTTTTGTAATTGCAATATTCTCTGTTAATGTCGACCCACTCTTGTCTTATCTTTGAAAAAGATATCACCAAATGTTGCGAAGTCATGTTATTGCTGGCTTTTTTGTTCTCCCCTATCCACACAGTTATCTATAACAGGCACAGCACGTCCAGGCGATTTAATGTAAAAGAAGTCAGAAATATACGCAACGAATGATATTTTATACATTTTCCATGTATATATTTAATATTTATTATTAATATTAATAAATATTAATATATTTGTAGTAGTAGTAGTAGTAACACACACACACACACACACACACCACACACACACACACACACACACACACACACACACACACACACACACACACACACACACACACACACACACACACACACACACACACACACACACACACACACACATATATTACATCAAATTTTGTCTAGAAATTGAGTACGCCTGTCCCAAAATAATTGATACTTAGAAGATCGTATAATTTAGAATAAAAATATAAGTCAGGCGTTGCAATGGAGTCCTTTTTTTGTTATCTTTTTAAAACTGTAGTTTATATTTGTAGTTTATACAGATATAGTATTTAAAGGTCGAAATTAATTGCTACATTTAAAGACAGACGAAGTATCATTCAACGAGTCTTACTCTGAAATGCCTGAATCCGAATTCGAAGTTTAAAAGTGGTATCCAACAGTTTGCCTGCATCAAATGTATATAGATAGTTTGCACATCGAAGAAGATCCCTTATTTTGGCTGCCATCTTTGATGTAAACTTCAAGTGATTTTCAGATCAATTGTATAGAAGCGTTAATTTTATTTTCTTGTCATTTCTTCATTTGTGGTCAAAAAATTAAAAGTTATTTGAAAGCTCTTGAAATTCATATTTTTGAAATGCAATATTTTTAAAATAGGTAAATGCACAAAGAAATAAATACCCAGAAATATAAAAAAAAATACTGGCTCACCCTTAAACAAAATTAACAGTGTAACTTTTTGGTTGTATTTTTCTTCCTTTTTAAAATATCAAAACTGTCTTATCAGTGCCTACGACATCACATGGAAACTATCTATAAAGAATCTCTACCCTGTTTTGAGGAACATCGTCTTGTATCTTCTTGCACTTAAACTTCAACCTCAAAAACTATTTAAGACATTATCTGATTTGTCAAATAGTACGAATTGTGAACTAAGTCGCTCAAAATGTTTAATTTCAATTTTGTCAATAATCCCGATGCGGATTTCTGCTAAAAATAGATATCGACGTCACCGCGTTATCTGTACAGCGTTGTCTGATGTAAGTGGTCACGTGGTTTTTTTAAGTTAAAAATAGCTAACTGTGCCGAGTGTGTATGCTTTTCATCCAGCTGTTGTCTTAAAAACACTATTCAGGAATTCGTGAAACACCTGTGTATAACTGCATAACTGCAATTTGTTTTCACATTAAACAGTTCCCAATGTTCTGCAGGCGGTGAATGTGTACTAACTCTTCAAATTAATTAAATACATAATGTGTCTAGGAACAATAACATGAACAATATAGTTTATTCCATTATATGATTCGTCAGTTTAATTAGTATTATAGCATTCCGTATCATACATTTTTTGTTAAGTTTTTTTAACATTTAGTGTCGTAGAAAGACTTCTGACTGATAGCGTGATAATGTACTTTTTAACCGTCTTTATGCTTGAAGAATTTTAAAAACTTACACCTTCGAAGATATAACTATCAAATGGTTTTATAAAAAGGTTGTTTTTTTTTCTTATGTGTCCAAGAACAAAGATAAAGCAGGTCTGTCAATCTAAAAATTAAACTTAGATTTCATGCCAAATAACGACTTCCTGTATTCAGTTGAGAACAGCGTAGCAACAGGACAATTAAAAGGCCTCAAACAAATAAAACTTGGTCTTACCCAAATATTACGCTTTATTACACTGCCTTTATTGATAAGACACTGTTATCTTTGTTATTTGCTAACTACTTAGTGTATAGGAAGTAAAATTAATTGTATTGGGACCAAACCTCAGATTGTAAAGAACATTTTCATCTAGATCTCAGTGGAAGCAGACTGATTCTGGATTTACACTATTTGCATAAGCTTTATCCATACGTGATTAGAAGGCTTAGAATTAAAGCACAAAATAACACTCTACCTGTGGCATTCGACCAACTGAACTTGACGCTAAGGTGCAATTACATTAGCAACACGTCATAGAAGTCTAGCAGTTAATCTGGCCGCATGTCAATTAACATTAACGTAAACTGCAATGTCAACACCACTAATCTTTCTATGTTTAGAATAACATTGGCAGAATAAGTCTAGAAATATTTGTGCAATCACGTACAAGGACACAAAGCAATGACAGAATCTAAAGTAATCAACCACATGCCGATCAGAAGCTTACATGTTCATGTTTATATACTTTAATTATACTAGACACACTAAGTCTTAAATTGTTGTAACAATCACATTAAAAGCAAACAATGAATATGAAATCCTAAGGTGAGAGTGTAAGTCAGCGTGACGTTCAGAGGCGGGCCAGTTTATGTTTTAATTCCTAATATGCTTGGCTGTATACTTTTGTCTCTTGTACCTTATTATAAATAGGCCAAAATGCACCAAAACACATACATAACATACGCCATTCACAGCGTAGGGCTCGTGTCTCGGTCGGAGCGAGAACTGACACGTTGTGAATACGTCCAGCCGACCTGCATTTGGGTCTGTGCTTTTAACCAGAAATATGTTTTCCTGTGCATATAATAGCAATAAGACCATAATTGTGTCTCTGTATTACTGTTATGTAAACAACAGAACAATAAAAACGTGATTAATTTCTTCTTTAACTTCCAGCAACTGTAATATTGACGACTCAGTGGACACCCTGGCATTTAAACAAAAGATATCGGAATAAATCAATATCATTTGACTGTCTTTTCAACTTTCGAACTAAGCAATAATTCTTTGACATCTTATAATGCCAACAGTATAAAATCCCAGACAGCTAGTGACCAGAATTCAGCCTTAATCACCAGGTACATATAGACGAGTCATAAAAGACAAGCTTGTGTATAATCTGCTTATTATTATAATTGTTTAATTGTTGCAATAGCCTGTGGTCATGCCCAGAACAGCTGTGCACTCTACCGCTACGGTCAAAGTTCAATGTTCAGATGTAGCCAAACCAACACCTAACGTGCAGGAAAAGAATATTGTACAAATGGTATAAAACGCCAAAATGATTCCTGACCCTGCGTTGATATAAGACAGGGATCTTCATTGCACATACACATTCGACTGTGCTGAGTTCCAAGTAATTAGCTATCGCGTTATATGTCTGACGTGAGTCATAGTATGCGTAAAGTAAAATGTAAAATTAAAACTTGACTTTCTCCGCGACAAAATTACTTTTTAACTATGCCTTAGTATTTCTTTAATTATTTCAAAAAAAGTTGTTGATTTGCTACTTTTTTGCTAAAATAAAGAAGACATTGATGTTTACATGTTTACCTTTAAAGAAAAAAAATAAAGACTGATACTACTCCCTAACATGTAGATAACTTGGAACGTCAAGAATAACAAATTGACGTTTACGGTACATCGGCGTTTAAAGGAGTTTTAAATATTGTTTCCTGATAAGTTATATCCTTTCAATGCTCTGTTCATATGTATTATCAAGCCTATAGTAAAATCTTATGTATAACAATATAACAATGACATGTATACATAACACGACCTTCGAATATATACTTTGCAGAAAAATAATGTCGACCACGATACAGAAGCTGCCATCGTGAGTTGGCCGACGTGGCTCTGCACTATACCTAAACTTAATAAATTCGTACTAAGCGGGTTAAGAGTTGTGACAACACTTGTGTACATATTTCCGTATGAATGCATTCGGATATGGCTGCGGAAAGTTATTGTGAATCACTAGGTACGAAACTCGTTAAATTTATTTATATAATATGCACTCTCGTCCGTCTTTAGAATCCTACAGCTTGTGCTGTTTGTGTTTAATACGGGACTTATGGATAAGTAGAATTTAAGCTAAAACTTGTTCTGTTCACAATTTAAGCAAAATCATGTGCAGAGTCTAATAATGTCTCGACAAAATTATTGCCTCATAATTATGTGCTTTTATAAGTATTTCGAAGAAATAATACTAACAGTTATTCTTCAACGTCAAAATTATTTTCTTAAATCATTAGTTATTACACAAAAAGGTGAAAAGAAAATAAACAAAATTAATAAAATTTCTGTGTTTTTTTATATAAAACATTGATTAACAACAACAAACTTGCGAACTTTAATCTGAAATTCATTTACACTATCTAATAAATAAATTTGTCTAAGGTCAAATATAATTTTAATGGACTATTTATACTTCAAATTACCTTAAACCACAAATGCAGCTAGTAATCGCTAGTAATTGAAGAAACAGCAAGATATTTTCTTTTAAATCAAGGTCTCCTTTCTGTCCCATTTACACCCCACCCCTGCCAGCGGGGAGCTATAGGTCGTTAAAGCAAAAACTAACAAAGCGTAAATCGAGGTCTACAAACTTGCAAGGTGAAGTGTGGTGAACAATGTTCTTTCTTTTTTTTTTCTGTTGCATCTACGATCCTAGATTGAAGTATCTAATAACAATGATGGGACGCGGCAAAATAATCAGGGTTGAGGACAAGGGCAACTGTGTAAACATACCATGCTGCAATGTATTTAACCATCTTCCATTAGTATACCTTTTAAAAAGGACAGAAATTTCTTGTAAATATAGAGACGGTGGTGAATTTAGTCGAATTCCTGGTTTAAAATAGCCATTTATTCACTTTATGTTGTAAAAATATCCACCAGCCATAAAAATCCCATTTGCCTTAAAAGCGCACACTTACAAAATAGCACTGCAATTTATACATCTTCTTTATATTTTTTTTACATAACACCTTGTTGTGTATTGTAAAACATGAGTTCAAAGTTAAACTCCAATGAGTCGATGAAGATTGTCCCGACATAAGGTATATTGTCATACATGCAAGTATTTAACCTTATGGTTATTAGTGATTATAGTTCATGACACCTCATGGATGTTTCAAAACATTAAACGGAGATTGCTTATAGATAGGTTCACATCACGCTTTTACGTGAAAAGAGGTGAAGAAATACGACCCCATACAAATGGGAGTTGTCAATGCCGTAATGCTCAAGAGAAGCATCATTTCCCTTTTCACACGTTTTAGATCTTGCATCAAAGTGCCGTGGGTAATGAGTCAGGTTGTTTACTTTTATATCCTCCACAGAGAACAAACAAATTACAGGTAATGACTGAATCCCAAGCGACAAACTGAAATTGCCATGGTCAATGCGGTTGGCAAAAATAAAGTTAACGTTGATAAATGGCATATTACAATAAATTGTCTTTTTAATCTAATTGATACGCAAATTATTTTTTAGATGAAATACGGTGCAATTGTGATTGAACAAAATTAGTTTCTCCGATAGCTAAATGAAAAGGACAATTGAATTGAGTAGTTTAGGAGTTATAATTAATGGGTCATGATAGTTAACATTTAATGGTTTAAACATATAAACGAGTATACAATGTGACATTACACGTGCCAAGCATAATTTTCAGATGTTAAAGCTTTATCATAGCTGCATACAAAAAAATCTTTGTATTTTGTTTCTCTAGACGGACACCATTATTAATAGAAAAATCAGCAACGGCAAGAACAACAACAAATACATACATATATATATATATATATATATATATATATATATATATATATATATATATATATATATATATATATATATATATATATATATATATATATATATATATATATACACACACACACACACACAGAGAGACAGAAAGACAGACAGACAGACAGACAGACAGACAGACAGAAAGACAAACAAACAGACAGACAGACAGACACACAAAGAAAAGACAGATACAGAGACAGACAGACAGACAGACAGATAGAGACAGGCAGACAGAGAGACAGGCAGACAGAGAGACAGACACAGAGAGGGACAGAGACAAAGAGGGACAGACAGAGAGGGAGAGAGAGGGACAGAGAGATAGACAGAGAGAGAGAGACAGACAGACAGATAGACAGACAGACAGACAGACAGACAGACAGACGAAGAGAGAGAGAGAGAGACAGAGATAGAGGGAGACAGAGACACAGACAGACCGACCGACCGACCGACCGACAGACAGACAGACAGACAGACAGACAGACAGACAGACAGACAGACAGACAGACAGACAGTCAGACAGACATACATACAGACAGACATACAGACAGACATATATGAAGACAAACAGACAGAGATAGAGAGAGAGAGACAGAGAAGAGACACAGAAAGACACACAGACACACAGACAGACAAAGACAGATACAGAGACAGACAGACAGATAGAGACAGGAAGACAGACAGACAGAGACAGAGAGGGACAGAGACAGAGTGGGACAGACAGAGAGGGACAGAAAGGGACAGACAGAGAGACAAAGAGAGAGGAACAGAGACAGAGAGAGACAGAGAGACCGAGACAGACAGACAGATATGAAGACAGAGAAAGACAGACAGATGGGCAAAGACAGAGAGAGACAGAGGGGGGGGGGGAACTCAGCATGTGAGAAGAATGAAATTGTGTCGTAAAAATTTCATAAAAAAAACTTTTATTTGTTCGTTGTCGGAAAGTCACATAAATTGAAAAACTAGTTTAACACCTTGAAAAGCAGGCCCGGTACGAATGAAAACGCGAATTTGACTTTTGACTCTTGACACCGTTAATGTGAACAATGTCAATGTAAAGGTTTGTTATTCATGTGTGTTGTTCTTCACGTACAGGTATGGGCGTTTTAATATTTCTACACACATACTCTCGCTTATTGCCACGATAAATGGATAGTATGCGTTCTTTGCGTGCATTAAGAGAATAAATACTAAAAACAATAAGGGGATATATAAATGTGTTATTTTATGACGCAAAAAGCAGCCATAAGTAACGGCGCTGACATTGCCATACAGTCCGTCTTTACTTATTGTTAACAGATTGTAGATCGTACTATTTAAGGTAAAGCAAATGTAACAGGCAATATACAGTAATTGAAAATTAACATGATGTGTTGCATACTCAAAAATTGACATGTATGCTAACTTTTAAGAAAAATATTCATCCAATTTATGAACATTTCTTCGTAAAACTGATATTTAAGGTGTCTCCTTTTTAGAAATGAGAAAGTTTCTAATATTATAGCCTATTTAGGATTAATGTTTTGCTATTGAGTATCATTTGGAATTATAGCATTAGACAAATAAATCATGTTATTTGCTTGGTCTTAGTCAAACTATCCCAGATATGTAATTTATAGTTTACAAACACAACACTTTGATTTAGGTTGATTCACCCATTATTTTCTAGCTGACAGTGCTTGTTAAAAAGTCACTGAGCCTTTAATAGCTAAATGATTTATTACATAGCAGCCCAAAATGTTCTATAAAGTATTGTGGTTGATTCTGCAAAATTTAACATTATTTCACCACATGGTTTTGATTTTTTTTACACTTTCACTATATCAGGTAATAAAAACTCGTAATCAAATTGAGCACAAATAATTTAATTAAAATGAAATTTCAATTAACAAACTAGACATGTTTTATTCTACATCTGGTAGAGTGATGCAGAAAAAAATGTTAAAGAGAAAAAGTAGGAAAAAAAAATGACCATGCGTGCCCATACCGGGATTCGAGCCCTAAACCCCCAGTTTTGAAGACTTTAACTCGAATTTTGATACTCTTCAACTGGAGGCGCAGTATTACAGTTGCTCTACCTCTAAGACTGGTTCAATTTACTACATTAAAGAACACGGTTTTTAATATTTTTGTTCGTAATAACTTCTGTAACTAGGACTGAATGCATTTACTTTGGTATAAATTTAATCGGAAAAAACAACTTTTCATTCCCATAAGTACGAAGAAATGAAATCTACAAGTTTTTAGAAATACAAAAAAATTCTTATGAAGTATTTAAACTTTCATGAATATTTTTTTATCAATTTTCTCAATTATCACCATCTGACAATAAAATATGTTTTTTGTGCTACGCAAGTTAATTAAGATTTAAAGCAATTAATAACACAAACTTTATTTCTTTATATTGCTTAATACAGACTGACCTAAATCCATGTTACATTTCGCCCAGTTTAAACGAAACTTGAAGCAATTTTGGTAGACACTTGACACAACTAAATGAGTTTGGTGTCTTTTTCAAATTTCAGACAAGACATTAAAATGTGTGATTCAGTCTTTATCAAACATCATTTCATTTTTACAAACAAACAACGGCTTCAGACATATCGTTTACTTTATTTGTTTTTATGTTATATACATGCACGTAATAAAGTATTATTATTTCTTCTATCCCCATACATGCAGCATGAAAATAGCTAGATAGTTTATCCTATCAGACAGTTTCATCTGAACATTTGATTGTATATGAAACGATTCAGACAAGTAAAGGCTTAATAAAGTTCCAGAAATTCTTCCTAACCAATTGCAGCACTTAATGTTTGAGACAAAACTAATGAACGTTCATAAAACTTAGCTTTATAAATGCAATATTTGTCAATGCAATTCCCAAATGAAGCTATTGTACGTCAATTAAAATCATTCTTGATTGTGGAAGTAATTGAATGGAAAAATAATCACGGTAATTTGATACATTACCATCGTAGATATTAAAATAATTATTTATGTAATTACGAAATAACGGCTTACGTACAAGAAAGTAAGATCACGATACGCTGTTATGACTACATGAAAATGAGCTTAATTAAGACTGTATAGCCATGCTTTTTGTGTTTACCATTTTAAATGCTGAAATTATTCTTGAGATCGAACATGCAGATTTACCTACAACAGAAATCAAAAATTAAATTATTTCCGGTACTTGCTAATCATATAATATTTTATCCATGTGTTTTGGACACAAAACTATTTTATGACAAAGCCTTATGACGATAATATAGATAGATACACGTATTATTGTCTTATGAAACAAAACAACATCACGATTAAAAAATATGTTTCAATACCTTTAAGGTGACATAAACAAAATCTTACCTTTTTTAATATTCATTCGTACAAATATCCGTTGAATTAACTTCAAAAGGTCACTTCAGCCAGTAGCCGTTCACACACCAATTTTCTATTCTTCAACACAGTGACATTATAAAGATAATAGCCCTGAACTGTAGGGGTCAACTTCATTAAACAGTGGACAAATACACACCGACTAACTTCACTGGTCAAACGGTCACTCTAGCAATGTAGGGAAGTACTACTTCTAACTATCTTGATCTGAACTATCTTTATCTGAACCGGGTTTGATTCAACTTCCTTTTTCTTCTCCTAAATCTTTTCACAAATCTGCGCTTACGAACAAAAATCGGTGTCTGTTTCGCAGCAAATTCAATACATCAAATCTCAAATGCCCTTTAAATGAAATTCGTAAAACAGCACCATCTTATAAATGTTTCAATTTTCAAGCCCTTTCTGTTTGATTAAACAGAACAAATCCCGCGCTGTAGTCCTCTCATATCCTATCAGAGCAACGTCTAACCACAAAATGAAGCAAGCTGCGTTATCACACTCTATTAGTATCCCGATATATCCAACTCAGGCGGTCAGCGTGCGGCCGTAGACCTTCCCGTTAACCTCACGGCAATATCTAATTACGTTCTTTGTACGTTACCGCATGTTGCGTCACATAATTCTATCTCGCTCTACGACGTCAATTTGTATTGTTTCCATGTCACGCTGACCTTAATTTAATCGGTAATTAGTATACTGTACGCACGACTTTCATGATAGATTAATAAGTATACAGTTAAACTTGCTCTATTTACCTACCACAATAATTGAGGGTTATATGATATAGGACTATCTCAAGTCTGTGTGCGCCCAAGCAAGAATACCCAGTACTTACGTTGATGCTGAGGTCTGTATTTGTTTTGTGCTTGTATCAACCTTACGAACTTTTCAATTCTCATTTATCTTCGAATGTTCACGTAGACTGTTAAATGAGTATAGAAAACCGATAGTATATCTACGCCTGCTCTATCGTTCTGACGAAGGTATTATCAAGATTGCATGGGGGAAGTGTACGTTATTTCTGATGCTTCCTAAGGAGCGACTTCGTTTGTTGACCGGCATAGTGATATACGTGTTTATTTATACAACTTTCCCCTCATTGCTCAGTAGATTGAGTAGATGTTTTTTCTTTACGTCCTAAATGTCATCCATAGGTTTATCTCCATTGAAATAAAAAATGATAAAGTCCAAACGCCACAATGTTATGAGGTGACCTTAAATTTAGGAGCATACGCAGAACTTTAGCCCACAAACAACTGCAGAGTGTAAACACCGTTTTTTATTCACGCACTGAACAAACATCTACTCAAAACAGTACTACAATGAACCCCCGAGTACTCAAAATACCAGCCATTCAAGGGTGTATCCTATAGGAAAAAAATGAAACAGAGAAAAAAGGGAAGAGTAAGCATTTACTACCTACTTCTCTCATAAATACGCGCTTTAATAGCATACGATCGAGTGCGTTTGTCCAACAATAACACCGGTGCCATTGTGCCTTCTTCTCAAGATTTAATTCGTATAAAGTCATCATCAACAGATAATGTCTACAACCATGAACATTATAAGACAGAAATTTGTGAAAGAGAGATGGTAGTACAATGATGTTAAAAAAGAAGGTGGGGCTGACTTGAGTTTAAAACAAACAAAACATATTTATATTGCTTCTAATTTAAATGCTTTAAAAAGTAGTAGTAGAAGTAGAAGAAGACGACGACTACGACGAAGAAGAAGAAGAAGAAGGAGAAGAAAAAGAAGAAGAAGAAGAAGAAGAAGAAGAAGAAGAAATAGTAGGAGAAGAAGAAAAAGAAGTAGAAGAAGAAGACCATGAACATTAGGAAGATTTATAAGAATAAATGAAACAGGAAAAGAAGAAGGCGAAGAGGAAATGATTTTTTGTACTTCAGCGAAGGTGATTCTATTGTTTATTATTTATTTTTTTAATTGATTTCTCTTTGAACATTATTATTTCTTTTATTGCTGTCACTACATGAAAGGATCATTGTATTAATGAGCATATAATACACATTACTGTACCCAGCTCTCTTAAAAGTCTTGAGATCAAAGAGAGGTACTTACCCCCGGGCTTTCGGTTATATGAACATGACAACATTTGTTGGCAATTTGGTCGCAGGAATTGTTTTCCAAGTGTCAACAGATGTATATTCTTCTTCCATTAATGTTCATATCCCTCTCTGAAGCATCTTCGTACAGGGTGTAATTACAGTGTTGTGCGGCGTTTATTAGAAGGTTGAACTGAGGAATCGATTTCTGCAACGAAGAATGTATAAAAAAATGTTGTTTTGGGGGTCCTTTTGTTGTGCTTTTTATGTTGTTGTTGTTTTTGTTTCTTTGTTGTTTATATATATATATATATATAACCGGCCGCAATAGCTCAGGTGGTAGAGCGTCCGCTTGCGGATCGGAAATTCGTGGGTTCAATTCCTGGCCGGGTCAAACCAAAGACTTTAAAGTTGGTAGTAGTGGCTTCCCTCCTAACGCTCGAGGGTAAGGGCAGTATCATTACAGCTGACTCGTCGGTGTCAGTATAATAGACCGGCCGGGTTCAGTCCCTGGGCACCTCATAAGTGCCCCTGTGCTATAATGATCGAAATGTCGCTGCACAGTATCGGCAAAAATGCCGGCTAATCCCACCCCCACCCCCCTTAATAGATTGTGAAACAACAACAACAACAAACAAACGTACTTTGTAACAGGTTAATCTTCCCCGGAGAAGCTCCGCGTACAGTAGTGTGTATTATTTACTAGGCAACAGTTGCCAACTCTTCTTAAAATAAATGAGTGCAAGAGAAATCCATTACGGTAATTTTAGCATTTAACAAAATCCCAAATCGCGTGAATTTTCCAAGTCAGACAGAATTCCCCCATCCGCATGAATTTTCCAAGGCGGACACAGAATCCCCCATCCGCGTGAATTTTCCAAGGCGGACAGAATCCCCACATCCGCGTGAATTTTCCAAGGCGGGCCGAATCCTACGAGCCTGTGAATTTTGTAACAGGTAAATAAGAAAAGGTCCTATCAAAATTTACTTTACCTCTAGACAAAGGCAAACAGGGTTAATGTAAACGTGACAAAAACACAGAGGCGAGACATAACACCCCAAAAGAAAAACCATCAGTTACCGCCTTGAAACGGTCAGTCGGCAAAAGGACCGACTGGGATGCTTAAACCTGAAAGTCGGACAAAACCTCACAGAACCGACTTCCGTAATACACCATGTCCTTTTTTGCTTATTTATTTCATAAATCGAAACATAATCAGGCAGGATTTCATTTATTTGCATGTCAAAGTTTGAGATTAACTCTTAATATCACGTGGTGTGCGGTGGGTGCGAGGGGTTTTTTGTCTGTCTTAGAAAATTCATTGGGGGATTCTGTCCACCTATGACGAAATGGCTGGAAGAAGGTTTCTCCCGGGAGAATTTTATCCTTCACCCAAAATAAATCGTTCTTGTATGTTACGAACCTACGAAAGCGTGTTTGGCAGTCCAATACTCTCCCACTGAACCACAGACTCTATATGTACGTTTAGTTCAAATTTATTGTACAAGTATTGTACTGGTAAAATGTTCGTGTTGTGATTCGACAATTTTCAAGCGGCATCTGTCAGTTTATTTGGATTCAAGTTGGACTCAAGAAAAAGTTAATCGCACATGTTTTGATAAGAGTTATTTTATACATAGTTTTGTGTTCAAATGATTGTACAGACAACATTTTTTATTGTTTTATCGGAGTAAGTGTGCCTTGAAAAGAGGCACTTAGCCACTGGGTTTGTTGGTTTTAAACTCTGCATTATTTGTTTTTCGTTAGCAGAATTTCGGCCACAAATGTCTTCAACTGTACGTGTTTATAAAGTATATAAAGAGTAAAACTTGAAGAACGATTCCGTTTTCAAACTAAACAATGTGCTAATTACAGTGGCGGATCTAAGATTTTACCTTAGGTGGAGGCGCTGCTTTTTAAAATGCTTCTTTAAATGTTAGGAATGCGTTAGAATCATGTTTGCATAACCTCGCTGTTATGATAAGTGCATTTTTCACCAGAACACGAAATGTTCCCTTTAGAAACCAGAAACGATGGTTTTGAAGGCTATTATCCACCTTTACAATTTTGCTACTTGTGTGTAAAGACATATTTAATTGTTTATTAAAATAAAACATTATTGTACTAGTTTGTTGCTGACTTGTTCTTTCTGTTACACAAGTTAATCGTTTAGTAAACGTGCCATTTTATAAATAAACTTATATAGCGATACCGGTCGTAACATCTGAAAAATTGCACACTGATGTATTCACATATTATCTCTTAGTATAAATAAAACATAATAAATACAACATTAAATAAAATCGATTATTTTTAACTTTCTTTAAACTTGTTTTATAAAGAGAACAATAAAGGCTGATTTCTTGCTCCGGTTTGTACATTTCTTTCTTAATATCCCTTAACACAGACCTAGCAGGTATCCGACATTGAGTTTGAACCTACATGTATCTCTCTATAAATAAAGCTTCTACTTCCGTGGTGAATTTACATTTAATATTTACGGACGAGAGTTTAAACTGATTTATCTAAGCTATCTATATGCACGTTTTATAGTCTTACATGTATATGCATGCTTTTTGTTCCTGGGGCTGATTTATGTATATGTATGTTTAATGATTTTGAAGTAGTTTACCGCATTTAATTGATCACGAACAGAGTTGCTCATAGGGCGTTTTATGATCACAGAACGAACAATAAACATTAAAACTCTCTATGTATACACAATTTCAAACATTGGTTATTTCTCTTACTTGAACTTAACAATTGAAACAATATTTGACGAGAGTTGTAATTAAATATATCAATAATGCTTCTAAACGAGTAATGAAAACCATCATGTACCATGTAGAAGACAGCATAATTATAGATATTATTTCATTCACGCGGGTCATTTAATTACTTATAAACACATTCGATCATTTCAATATCACACTGATTTGTAAGCAGTATAGCATATTATAATGCTTTTCTCGATTTGTGCTAGTACTTTTCTTGTAATAGTGTTAAAGGTACGTTCAAACTGGTGTTGTTTTGAAAGTTTTACTTTGTGTTTTTTTTTTTTTTTTTTTTTTGTTCATCGCACCGACACAATCAAAACGTTGAAATTGACTAATAGAGCATTTCTAAAGAGGAAAGCGGTTCATTCCTTGTACTTGTTTACACTGTAAGATCACACACATGTTTTATAGTTTATACTGCAATTCACTTCAAATATACAACAACAAAAACAACAAATAAAATAAAATAAATAAACAAACACACAGATAACAAAGTAAAAATCACAATCATAATTATAATTGTAATCATAATTAAAATAATAATGACAACAACAAAAACAACAACATAAAAAACATAAAAACAAACGCCATCAACAACAATAAAATAAAAACAAACAACAAAGGAAAAAAACCCCAACAAATAACCCACTGCAAAAAAAATAAAAAAATAACACACAACAAAAACAAACAAAAAAACACACACAAATAAAAAAACATTGCAAGGAGTTAAAAACTCTCCAATAACTCCCTGGTCTGTGCGGTAAGTCATGTGCTAAACGAATGTTTACCATCAATAATACACTACATGTTGCCTTGCCATGTAACGTAATAGCAAGTTGTATGTCAATTTCTGGTTAATTTTAGATATTATTTTGAAATCCTTTTGCCGTTTTAAAACATTAAACGACGAAGTCAATAGATAGTCTTACAGCATTCTGTTGTAGCTTTGAAGAAATACAACTGCATTGCTAAGGTCCATTGTAAATATCGTCGCAATATTCAAAAACAGCATCATTACACTCTTCACACCATTTGCCCTGTCAAGTCTTGCATCAAAGTGCCTTTGGTGCTTAGTAAGTTAGTTAAATTTTCTATGATCGACAGAGATCAAACAATAAACAGGTATGATTGAATCCCAACAGACAAATTAATAGAATAGTTTCATTGATAATTGATATCATACGAACGTTTCAGTTGCTGTCATTGATTAATGATGTATAACCAGTGTATAACCTTTTACTTTCTATCGTTAATTGGTTGACTAATGCCTTACATTACAAAATAAAATTACATTAAATGGACCCGAAAGAATTTAAATGGTTAAATAATGATTAAGCCTATGGTAATGGCGCATGAATGTAGATGATCTATGTATAATAATAGTACAGAAATCGTAACACACATTTAACGCGTGGTTTACTCCTATATCGTTTAAAACAAAACTTACACTTTTCTCCAGCATTTCAACTTAAAGACATGTAGATCATTTAAACTCAATAATGTTTCACGTCTACAATACATATGCGTTAGTAAAATTTTAGCTAAGTTCACAATGTGTGTATAGCGAAATAGCATCAATCAGATGTGTATGAGAGTGAAAGTGAGACACTTTTAAAATAAACCAGACATCACAACGGGCCGTCCTGATGGGTGTTTCAGATATGAAAACAAAATTCGCATTACATCTATAGAATTATACCGCGTAATTCACGCATTTATAGTAAGATTAAATGAGATTATTATTTGCACTGCACTCCCCAAGAACATAGACATCACTTTCGCACTTCTGAATGTAGCAACACGAGTCTGTAACATTATGCAGCTGTCGGTAAATCAGAGCAATATTTAACCATGGTTTAATTGCAGACGTGGCGCTGCAGCGCGGTGCCAATATCATGCAAAGCCAGTCAATTTTGCGGACTACAGACTACGATTCTTGATTCGGGAAATGTCAAGCTTAGTAAAAGACTTGTAAAAGTGGCCAGCATGAATTCAATATTGACCAAAGCATTGGCTATACAATGTAACATCTGAAAATGATACATTGAAAATAAGTGTTTTCTTGCTCACATCAGAGCTGCTTATGCAAGAAATATAGCCAGTTCTGTACGCCCCGGGCATATCTACATGTAACTTTGTCTGTCTGTCTGTCTGTCTTCCTGCCTGTCTGCCTGCAAGCCCGTCTGTCTGTCTGTCACTCTGGCTGCCTGTCTGTCTTCCTGTCTGCCTGCCTGTCTGTCTCTGCTTGCCTGTCCATGTATGCCTTGCTCTGCGTCTCTCTATCTCTGCATCTATCTCTGTCCCTGTGTATGCCTGTCTGTCTGTCTGCCTTCCGGATTGCCGGCCTGCCTGAAAGACTGACTGTCTGCCTGTAAGCCGGCCTGTCTGTCTCTCTGCTTGTCTCTGCCTGCCTGCCTGTCTGTTTGTCTGTATGTTGTCTGTCTGTCTGTCTGTCTCTCTGCCTGCCTGCCTGTCTGCATGTCTGTCTGTCTGTGTGTGTTGTCTGTCTGTTTGTCAGTCTGTCTGTCTGCCTGTCTGTCTGACTCTGTCTGACTCTGTCTCTGTGTGTCCCTCCGTCTCACTCTGCCACTGTCTCTGTCTCTCTTTCTCAGTCTCCTCTCTCTCTCCCTCTCTCTCTCTCTCTCTCTCTCTCTCTCTTACTCAAAGCAATTGATTTTAGCTGTGTAATAAATCGACTCGTCCGGTACCTTTATTGTTTAACCATAGGTTTCCAACCGTTTATTTAAAACGGTAGGTTTAACAGCTCTATGTATCAATTATACTGAATTTCACACTCCATGTATTGTGTAGTTGTTCGGCCATCCAGTTACAAACAAAACATCTCGATTAATCTGAAACATATGTGTTTTATGTGGCACTACTTCATAGTCCTCGGGTCATTTTTAGTTTTTATATACTAATTTACATGTAAGCTGAAAGAAACGAATGTTTGATATTCTAGAATCACGGTAAAAACCAAACCTCATATCTGTTTACTGATAAATGCTGACACATTTAGTTTTGGTAGTATTAAAATATTTTTTAATAGATGTGTGAGAAGGGTGTGTGTGTGTGCTTTATACAATGCCCCTAAGGTAAGCGACTTTTGAAATGTATACAACATATATAGACACATGACAATAAGTCGCTTCGTCTTTTAAAGGCGGTAATTGTTTGTTCGTTTTTTGTTTTTGTTTATTTATTGGGTTTATCGTCTCACCATTAGTATTTCAGTTATCTGGAGAAATTGTCAACTTGAAACAGATTTAGTGCTGACTTCACTGTATATAGCATGCCGTGAACACCTGGCAAGATACCACACCCAGTCACATTATCCTGACACCGGGCCAACCAGTCGTGGAACCTGATTCATTTGCTTGGGCATTAGTAAAGAAGCCATACCACTGTCATGGTTAACGACTTTGGTATAACGCGGCCCGGGATCGAACCCGGGGCCTCCGGTACCTGGAGCCGACGCTCTACCGACTGCGCTACAGATCCGGTGGCGGTAGTTGTTTTTTCACTCTGTTTATGTTATGCATTTTCTTTGTGGTTCGTTATTTTTACATTTAATTTGCACCTATATATATTTATATATGGTGTAAATATTTATCGTCATCAAATTTGTAAAAAGTGATATAATATGAGACTAGTTTCTATAGCATTGGTGTTATCTTAAAACGTGTGCTATTTAAGAACATCGTTTATGCGTCATTTTAAATTTAGCGTGATTTACCTAAAATAGTGTGAATTATCTATGAATTATTTTATCAGAAGATGTGTGTAAGTTATTAACTTCAACAATGACTCCAGTGGTATTTATAAAATCATTATCGCCACCTAGTGCATCAATCAGCGTGTGAAACAAAACAAACGAACCTTTGAAAGTCTTCGGCTATAAAATGCAAAACAGCATGGAATATTTGAATTTATAATTGAGGTAATTAAATGTCAATTAAATGTATATTTAAACGTGAAAGTAATTACATGGCAATGAAATAAGAGTAATGTGAACCTTTATAACGTACATGATCTTAAAATAACAAATGAAGCGTGTTCGCAAGAAATTGTAATGCAATGATATGTAATAGATAAAACTTAACTAAATGTTTAATCTATGGTTGTGCTCTGTGTGTTTTAGGTATTAATTAAGTCTGAGGTTCATTTGCATTATTATGAAAATTTAACATCCATTCAAAAATAAAATATGGTACACGAATTGTTCGATTAAACAAAAACGTTTATATAATAAGTAAATGAACAATGCATCAATAAAACCGTGCCTGGTCGAGTCAGCTCAAGGTACGAGAGGCCGCTGGTTCGATCATGGGCCGCAACATATCTAGTTCGTTAAAATGGTAGTGGTGTAGCTCAATCGGTAGATATAATTTTATGTAATATAAATTCTTTAAACTGCTTGTTAACTGGAACTCGCCAAGTACTAACTGGTAATGATGAGGATATATAAACCTATAACACTCAAGCAAGGATAATGCAAGTTCCATTACTGGTTGGCTCAGTGTCAGGATGTAATGCGACTGGGTGTGGTATCAAGCCAGGTGTCCACGGCATGCTATAAACAATTAAGGCGGCGCTGTATCCGCTTCAACTGGACATATTTCACAAATAACTGAAATAGTATTTGTAGGACTATAAACTCAGAAAAAATAAATGAAAAATAAATAAATAAATAAATGAATAAATAAATATTATACTTTCAATATAAACATTGGCTTGACTAAAATGATGACACTAACTAATGATAAAAAAACCCATACAATTTACTATTTTTCCAATGCAAACGTTAATATAAGCTTACCTTGTTCAGTTATTTATTCGAACAAAGTATCCATTATAAACGGTCCACAAGTTCCCTCTTACGACAGTTGCTATTCACACCAGCCAGATTTTATGCACTGCCACTGTGATTTGAACAGCCTTGAGCAGACATGAGCTACACTTGCTAACTGTAAATACAACTCAACTGGTCAAACATTCTTTATCTGAATCATTTTTCTACAACATACGCCTTCTGACTTGCAATACTAAATCTGTACAAAAAGCATAAACGGTGTCAGTTTCGTAAAAAATCTTATAATTCACACCATGCAATGAAAAGTGAAATCTGTTAAACATCACCATTTGATAAATGTTTAATTTCCCGCGCAATTTCTGTTTGATTAAACTGAAGAAATCTTCCGCGCTGTAGTCCTTTCATATCCTACCAGATCGACTTCTAACGATAAAATGAAGCCAGCTGCGTGATGTAATCTGGCTCAATAATTATCCACATATATCCACTTCACCGTGGCGGATCAGCGTCCGAACGTATACTCTCCGGCTACCGTT
Source organism: Sinonovacula constricta (assembly GCA_007844125.1). Taxonomy (NCBI): domain Eukaryota; kingdom Metazoa; phylum Mollusca; class Bivalvia; order Cardiida; family Solecurtidae; genus Sinonovacula; species Sinonovacula constricta. The sequence goes on along the minus strand of CM017559.1, from coordinate 40,044,141 downwards.
ACGTGAATCGACGTTACTTCGAAGTCGATAAGAGACATTAATGAATAATAATCCCTAAATGCAAGTAGATCGTTTCATTGTTTTACTCGGTTTTTATGCTTGTGCTCTTTTGACTTTTCAGCCTTTGTTGTGATACCCAGGTTAACCATAATCAACAAACACTTCTATTTTTTAAATGACTAATCTTTATAAGTATTTAAATGGATTTTACGCTTATATTTATGCAAAAGTAAGAAATGTCACTGTTTGTAATTGCAATATCTACAAAAGGACAGGCGATAAAGTCCAAGAATTCCAACTAAAAAGACCTACCTACCTACTGTTTGGAATACCTCGGATATTAACTAACAAGGTAGATAATTTTCATTTCACCATTGTACTTCATTTGTAATGTTTACGAATGAAGATGACCTTCATATAAAAGGTAATTAGTACAATGTATGCCTTACGTTCAAGAGAATGTAATAAACATCAGTAGTCAAATCGGTGGATTTTTCTATGAATGTTGACACATAGACGTCTCGTTCAGGTCTGCGTGCATTCGAGCAAGATTACCCAGTAATCACGTTACATCTCAAGTCTGAATTTGATGTATTTGTTTCTGCTCGTATTCCCCAAAGACACCTTTTTCAATTCTCGTTTATCTTCGATAGCCCAAGCAGACTGTTGAAGAAGTAAAGAAAACCTATATGGCATTTACTCCCGCTCGATCTTTTGGATTGTACCGACGATGACTTATCCAGATTGTATAGGGGGAGTGTACGTGTATCTGACGCGTTTCTCCCTTAGGAACGACAATTTTCGTTGATGTGCGTATTTATCTATCACAATTTTTCATCATTGTTCAATGGATTGAGTACATGTTGTCGGTTTATATCCAAATGCCATTCATAGGTTTATCTGCATTGAAACTTAGCATAAAGAAAAACAAAATACACACACGTCATGAAATGACCTTAAATTTTGGAGCGTAGGCAGACCTTAACCCACATATAAATGAAGAATGTCAACACCGTCTTTTGCTCTTTCCAGGGATAGTTGGGTTATTTTATTCTTATCTAGTCGGTGCTAGTGTCGACGTTGGTTAATCTTTCTGTTAAAGTCCATTTCTCGACAACGGTCAATGTTATTAACTTCAAACTTAAATACTTGTTAAAAGGGGCGTATCCAGAAAATTTAGTGAGGATTGGGGGTATAAACCAAGATCCATTCAACTTTATCACAGTAAATACTATATATATATATATATATATATACACAGTTACTTTACTTTACTTTAAAAACTTAGTATTTTTTAAGCTTACATGTATGTGTTTTCACAACTCTACTCTTGTACCTGATTGTGGGGGGTGCATCCCCCATCCCCTATATCAAACCCTGCTTGTTAACTATGTAATGCTGAACCCATGTCAATAGGGCAAACAAGACTTAAATCCAGTGAGACATATTTATACCGCTTACTCTCATTAATACAAGCTTAAAACGTGGTAACTGTCTCATCTAGCCAGACATTACAAAAATGGAAACAACTAATGGTTGTCTTGCAAGGTCTTGCCAAAACCTCTTATTGATGTCCTAGATTCGTGGAGTAGTTGCACTGTAACGCTACAAAAATGATTTTAGTGCAGTGAATCCTCTATTTTAAACAACTTATCAATAGATTTATTTTAAGCAAATGGCAAACATGTCGGGACGATACTATTTATAACAAATTACAGGTAATTAAACCTCAGGTCGGCACAGTATCTCTATTTGCAAGAAAATAAACCGGAAGACGTAACCCTTACCCGCTGTCGCATTAGACATTGCCTCATTCATATCTTTTATAAAGAGAAGTTCAACCTGAATGTGTTCCTTGCTAGGAACCACTGACTGTTACTCCCATCTAAATACCTCTACATTGTATTAACACAGACCATAGTCGGTCTAAGTATTTTGATATCAATAACATGTACGAACTATTTAAGACCGATTCTAAGCTTGTTTTTTTTAACGACATTGGTACTCCCAGTACGTTGTACAATTTAGACTGTTTAATATATAAACCTGTTTTCAATTATAATTCACATTATTCAAACCTGGTAGATTTTTATATTCCTCTTCACGTATTTTAATGTTAACCGGATTATTCTCTATTTGCGTAAAACTTAATTGTATTCGGCACGGTATTGCCTATTAAGAGTTGGTGTGCCGTAAAACCCAGAAATACAAATACAGATTTATGCGGCATAGTTATATTTTAATGCTCCAGCCACCGGTAATATGGGCTAGTATTGCCGTGAAACACACCGTAAAAGAAACAACGTTATTCCAGATTTTTTTATGAGCAAAAATTGTGAAACAGAATATAATCACCCGTAAAGCTCTGCTAAAACATAATAGGTGTTTTTCCATTGAAATATAAATATACGTATACTGGCAATCCCTATTGGGCCTAAAATTGACTAGAAAAATGATGAAACGTCTATTTAATTATTTCGTAAGTTGCACTTTATTGATGTTGAGATAAATGTAACAGTTACTTATATAAAAGCAAGTCCTTACTTACCTTTATGAACAGTTTAAATAGTCAAACGCCCAAAGACAGGGATTTTCTCTCTCTACCTATAAAATTGTGTATTTTATTTTGGCAACACTACAATCTTTTAAGACAATGAGCTTGCCAAACAATAACACTAGTACCATATTGAATACTTATCACGCCTAAATCGTTAAGAGACATACTGGAGATGATTTGATACAGCCCGTGGAAACAGGATAGCTTTCTGAATGGAAAAACAGGAATTAAAAAAATAAACATAATGAAAATCTGTCGTTTCCAAAAGTAGCCAGGATGGACCTGGTTTAAAAAATAGAAAACTAATGGGCTCAATATAATGTTTTTGCAAATATAAAATCAAAATAGCAAAAAAAGAACTAAATTAAGAAGAAAATAAAGACAAGGAGAAAGAAATGAAGAAAAGAACAGAGAAGATGAAGAAGAAGAATTAAAGAAAATTAATAAGAAGTAACAGAAAAATACAATTAGTATAAGAAGTAGAGGACGGAGAAGACATAGTAAAAGTAGAAGCGGAAGCTGAAGCAGGAGAAAGAGAGAAGGGATAATAAGGAGGAAGAGAAGACTAAGCAGAAAAAGAAGATATAAAGAAGGAGAAGAACAAGAACAAGGGCAAAGCAAGAATAAAAGATTGCAAAGAAGCAGAAGAGATGAATGAAAAGAAGATAAATAAGAATAAGAGAAGAAGAAGAGAAAGAAAAAGAGAAAGAAGAAGAAGAAGAAGAAGAAGAAGAAGAAGAAGAAGAAGAAGAAGAAGAAGAAGAAGAAGAAGAAGAAGAAAAAGAAGAAGGAGAAGAAAAAGAAAAGAAGAAGAAGAAGAAGAAAAGAAACAGAGACAGAAAAAATCAAACAGAAGGAAGAGGAGAAGAATGAGTATGATGCTATCAGAAAATTCGTTGATACTGTTTACATGTATTTCAATTTCTTTCATTTACATACAGACGTACAGTATTATATTTTTTCTCCATTGCTGAACTCTAAAGAAGTATTATATCAACAACTTTGATGTGTTGACTGCAAATGTGTTTGAAGATGACAGTATAAACAAATTATGAACATTTAACTGAGTGATTAAAATCCTCAAGTCAACATGCTATACATATCCTCGAGCTATGTGAAACACGAGCTATGCATTATTTATGTACTTTGAAGTAGTCTTAGGAATTCTTCCACAAGCGTCAACAGATGTACAGTCTAAACACGCTATAAAAAAGGATAGTACCACTAAGTAGGAACATGTTTTTTCTTTAATATTACGTGGTGGGGTGTTGATTCTGCTTGAAGTGGGAAATGAATTTAAACATCGATTGAAGTGTAGTAATTGATTTATGTAAAAAATAAAGTACAATAATTTGTTGCATTACTTTTTTCTATTTGTAATACTTTTTAATCCTTATTTTCTAACACTGTAGAACGATGTATATGATTGTATTATCCATATTATATAATTTTATTAACCATAAATTATAACTGTATTAGCCAGATAATATTATTTTTTTATCCATACAAAATAATTGTATTACATGTATTCAAATAATATTGTATTATCCATATAACATAATTGTATTATCTATATAGTGTGCAGCGTGGCTCGGAAAGAAATACATTTCTGTGATGACAAGTGAAGTGTTGTGCCTTACTTTTCACATGGATGTAGGCCACCAATAAAAAAGCATTTAGCGGGATCTTTTCGTGTAGCAATCATTTTATTTGGTTGCTTAAGAGTAAAAGATTATCTAATTTGTCAGGTACCACCTTTACCATGCCATGACTTACAATGAACAACCGTTATAAATCACTCAGCATAATACATGTACAAGTAAAAAAAGCAAATTTACACCATAGCGATTTATCTTAGCTGATGTGAGAATACAACGCACATGTATCGGAAGGTTCATTTCGTGAATCATGTTAGATAAAACATGGTTCATATAATTGGTTTCCTAATTGAGCCTTTACCTAGAAATACTCCATCAAAAATCATAAATAACGTTTCGCTTAAAGGTGGTATCGGACAGTTTCGACCAAATATGTTTTTCACAAATAACCAAATAAGTCATTGTTACTTGAAAAGATGCTGCAAAATGATGTTTCATTGATGGCTTAGATCTGTGTGAAAAGCTAAACATTATACATCAAAAATCATTACAAACAGGTATTTTCTATCTGATCCACGCTGCAGAAATATTTATTATTAATCTAAAAAAACAACAGTACACGTGACAACTTACTTTTGAAATCGCGTTATATCGTCATCCGTGTAGTCCGCCCTGACGTCGGTATTTGTTTTTAAAAGAGATGACTTTCGTGCTTATTTATAGAATTGGAAAGAATAAACATTTAGTTTTATTTTTCCGCAATATGTACAGTCTCAAATATAGATAATTCTCAAAATCCTCTTACCCAGACTTAAGTATGGGTTTATGAAGAAATTATGCATAAATTCCCAGAAACCATGGAAAAATATTCTTACATGCATTTGGTATAGGTAAAGTGTCGGATACCACATTTAATATATAAATAGTTTATTAAATACGCATTGTTTGTGACGTTTCAAGTTACATGCGGCGTATAAACAAGTTAAACGTTTAAAGGGCAGGACGTATTGTTTTAACATTTTCACGTGCGTGTTGATGCTTGTAGATTGTGACCGCACAGAGTCCGGTTCAAGGTTATCGTTGTAGTGTAATGCTGTTGTCATAACACAAATAATTACAAAATAACAAAATATCATATTTATATTTAGAAACTAAATTGTAGCATTGAGTAGATAAAACAGAATAATTTGGAAAGGATCTAGGGTAAAAATGCGAACATGCTGATTCACATTTCAGCATGGTAATTCATTACACATCTTGCATATTTTAATGTAAATCGATGTAATGTAAATTAAATTGCCATTCTAGACTTTTACATTTTTTTAATTATTGTTAAAGTAGTCATTTCATGTTCTTACTTTTGTTTCATTATGGCAATATTATCTTTGTTCTTGTGTTTGAATTTATAACCCAATATTGCATTCAATACGCTTCAATCAATAAAAGGGTATCATTGCAACATGATAATAACTGTCAGCATTAAAAATAGAAGCATGTCTATCTAATAACAATGATCGTGCTACCATAACGTCGTCCTCACATGCCGGTGTTAATCTTATTTTTTTCCTCGACAAAAAAGTGGATGAAATTTTCCTATGTTTATCCCATCTATATTTCCTCTCTTTTAAAATCCGTAGGAAATATACACGACACGAACAAGCAACAAATAATTACCCCTGCGCAAGTTGTTGACGTAATACTTATACTTCAAATGACCTTTAGATCTACGTTAAATTTTTATTTAGTTTCCTTTAATATCACATTAAAACTACTTGTATTATATTTTTTGTTCATAAGAATTTACCAGAATATATATTGTAAAGGGTATTGACCAAAAACATGAGGTATCCGATTTTTTTTCTGTTTAATTTTGTAAGGGATTAAAGCCCGACACCCCTTTACAGATGAAAAAGATCCTGCTAATATAACAAGATAGATCTAAATTTAGTTTTAAGTACCACTTACCAATGTTTCTGCTGCTGCTGATGATGATGATAATAATGACGTCATCCATAGGGATTATGATGACGACCAGACGATGTTGATGATGATGATTTGAATAATGATGATGATGCGGAGAAAGAGGAAGGGGATAACGACGATGCTAGTTGTGTCGATATGTTGAAGAGCAAACAATTCGACAAGTTTCCGAACTTGTATAATCTTGTAATACATCATTGTGACTAGAATGACTTCCAGTGTACTATTGTTTTCCTGAAAGATACCTATGTGACCAAAACGCAATCGTTATTTTATGAAGACATGCATGTGCAGTTAACGAGAAAATTGGCGTATCTTCGAAAGAAAGATGCTTGAGCTGTTAAAAAGAAGTTGTTCGAGGGGTGGTATATCACACTGCAACTTAGGAGAAAAGGATTCCTGAAAAATATGACGAATATCGAGCTGTTAATTATAGTGTTTTTTTATTGTAAAATATTTTTATGACAATGCGCTTTTTATGTTGTACACACACACAAACTTTTCATGGTATGTGCCGCACACCTGGAATGTACACGTCCGGATATCTAGTCAATGCCAGTTTCGAAGGGGACTTTTTATCCAGATAGATTTTTATGTCGACACCGTTTAATTATGTTACAGTTACGCCCCTTGAATTAAATAGGCCAATTTTATCTCATAAATAGGAATTTGTCCTCTCATTTAATTTCATTTTTATTGTCCTCTGAAAAACTGCAGTTCAATTGCCTAAAAATAGCATACGATGTCAGAATTAATTAAAACAACAAGAACATAAATTGATTTTTTTTTACATTTTAACTAAGAATGGCATACATATATAACTTGAATTTAAAAAGTAATTATACTATTGCCATGTCGTTATTATAATTGAAATGTTTGGATTTTTAAAATATTTTTAATAACAATTTTATTAAAATTGACGCTCTCACCCAATTATATTTTTTCTAAAACCTTTCTGAAAATATAATTAATACAGTTCCGTTATAAGAATCATAAAAATGCAGTTAAAGTAACATACAAATCATTTGATCAAAGGTATTCATCATGCACATGTTATTGCAAGGTTGAAATGTAAATTACCATGACCGGCCGCAATAGCTCAGATGGTAGAGCGTCGGCTTGCGGATCGGGATGTCGTGGGTTCGAACCCCGGCCGGGTCATACCAAAGACTTTAAAGTTGGTATTAGTGGCTTCCCTCCTAACGCTCGGGGCTACGGGGACAGCATTACGCCTGACTCGTCGGTGTCAGTATAATGGACCGGCCGGGTTCAGTCCCTGGGCACCTCATAAGTGCCCCTGTGCTGTAATGATAGAAATGTCGCTGCGCAGTATCGGCAAAATGCCGGCTAATCCCATATCCCAAATTACCATGTTCGTTTTTACCCTATATCCCTTCCATAGGATAATGCACTTCTATGCACACACGCAAGCATGGACGCACACAACCAAGCACGGAAGAACACACGCAAACACGGTCGCACACAAAACGCAATCCCCTTTCTCCTAATATAAGAACATATAATTCAATTATAACAGATGTAATATTTTTGACATTGTACCGAACATTCTCGAAATAGCATTAATTCTGCTTGTTAACAAACTTAAATAGAGCCACTTTGATCGAGTGGTGAAATCGCCCGCTTGTTTCTGGTTAAACAGTTTCTCGTCGAGTTGGTTTGACTTCCGGCGGTGTGGGAGGAGAACATTTAGTCTGGTTCCCAGCGTACTATCATACGCAATAGTACGTCTGGCTGATGCTAACAATGGTGGCCTCCGCTGTATTGGAAAATAACACGTTATGTTTGGTGTTATAACCTTTGCAAGTGTGCCAAGAAGTTAAGACTCTATAATTAAGTATTGTAAAGACATTATTGTAAAAACATCGACACTATTTCACCAACAAATTTCTAGAAACAGGTAATGTACCATTTAAAATTACTTATTGTAATCGCTTATATGAACTAAGTTATGATCATAATAAAAACATCTTTCGAATGGCACAGCGATAAATTAAAACTCGTGCTTCGCTAAATGTGTCTGTAAACTTACATTGGCGGTCGCCATTTTCAGCCTGTGCCTGACCCGATAACGTAGTGAAAGGGGAAGGAACTCCAGACTAGAGAACATTCAGCTGACCTGGAATGTGTTGGTGGCTCTACACAGACGCTTACTTGGGGACCTCAACTACTAATGGTACATGTACATGTATCTGAAAGTCCCATAATGATCATACCTGTAATTGCAACACTGCTTTTTAAAAAACAAAAAACAACAAAAAACAAACAAAAAAACAAACAAATAAAAAACAACAACAACAAAAACAAGCACACAACACACAAACAAAACAATTTCAATGCAAGATATAATTTGTTTATACAAGACCTTCAGCTAACACGACCTTACTTTTATACCATTAAAACATGTTTACGATGTTTGTTTATTTGGTTTATCATCCCACCAACAATATTTCAGTTATCTGGAAAAGGTGTCCACTTAAAGCAGATATAGTGCTGCCGTCACTGTTAATAACATGTCGATAACACATGATACCACACCCAGTCGCATTATCCTGACACCGAGTCAAAGAGTCGTTTGAAACCACCCTTATGTCTGCATGAGCATTAACAAGGGAGCTATACCATTAAAATTTTTAACGACTTTGGTATGTCGCGGCCAGGGATCGACTCGAAACCTCCCTAACTTGGAGCCGACACTCTACCGATTTCTCTACCGAGTTTCTCACGTATCTGTACTTTTAAAATGTACTAAAAACTCAGTGTTTTCTTAACAGCATACATTGTCATCCTTTTTAAGGGACAAATTTCTCCCCAGAATATTTGTAGACACGATCCGTTTTCCATTTGCCCGTCACTCGACATACGCGACAATTGTGGGGTTCGTCGTTGGCGAAAAGTAATAAATCTTCATTCTGGTTGTTATTTGGAATGCAATGCCATGGTTTCTATGCAAAACTATAGCATATTGCCCAAGTGGTTGCTGTTTTGTGAAATCACATTTGCGAATTAAGCCATAATAAAAACAAATCAAAGCGCTGAAAGGCAGTGCAAGTTTTACATTGTAAGCAATTAAAGGTATGTAAATATTGGTCAATTAAAAATATTTTCTGGTAAATCGATTGCACTGTGCATTGGAAGATATGCATGTCTTAAGCTTCAAAACAAACCCTTCTTCTAAATATAGATTATACTCTTGGACAGAGGCTACAGTCGCGTTGCGTTGTTCAGTAATAAATGCATTTCATATGTATCTGCATTACAAACTGTCATCACTTGATCATTTAGTTTAAACGGATAACAGTATTTATGTTAACATTTAACGCATGCCCGGACATAGATAATGTGTCAAATCTCTATTGACATGCAAATACATATTTTTTTCCGTACACGCAGTACTTCTTCGCAGTCATTAAGACTGAACTCAGGTAAGCTAGGTCATGCAGGGTCAATCTTTCGTGCTTCCGTGTTGTTCTTTTCTTAATTTCAATAGGTTTCAATTAAGTATTGCATGTTAACTTTGTGCGTTTCATCATGGTTTGAATCGCAGTTGCCAAACATGTAATTTTCATAAACACCGTATGGTCAAATTAAATCTTAGGCAACTGACATTTCATACCACGATGAAACCACTAAACTTATTACAACCACCGTTTTCGTTGTGTTTAATAAGTGGTTCTGATAAAATATTAACGGGAATTATGCGATCTTTATTTCCACCAATTTGTGTCTGTGCATTCATACCGATCCTTAACCTAAAAATCTCCTTGATTAATGTGCTGATAGGAATTGAAACTTAAGGTTCTTTAATGTTTGTAATAAATGTGTCATTAGTGGTCAAAATACACTGTCCCCAAAAGACTTAATAAAATAAGTAAAAACTTTGACCTGTTTGTGAAAAAACGAGCTTTGAACCTTGTGATTGCTTTTGGTGTTTGTTGTAGTTGCTGGTGGGAATGTGCAAATGTCCCATAACTCGTAGACCAATTTATCCTCTATCAAACCGCAGTTTTCTGTTGTTGTAAAAACTCACACACTTGTTTGAACTGTTTCAGTAGCTTTGAAATACTTAATAGAAGTTTTATTCACTAATTGTATATCTCTTTGATAAGTTTTCATACTACTCTATCGCTATTATAGATTTGGGGAGGGATTATGCAAATGTACCTGGACTGAGCTATACATGTAGGTGGTCCGTTCGAGTTCCGTGAGAAAAGGCTGCGTCCCTATATTGTGGTTGAGGAAACAACAACCTGATCTTAATGTCATAACTAGATTAAATTGTGTGATTTTGTATTTCTGTATGCAACCTGTTTGATCGTCTTTCTTAAATTGACTAATATTCAACTTGTAGCGCGAGATCAAATAAATAATTGTGTGGATTGTAAGTTCGTAGTTCTAAGTTTCCAACAAAATGTATATATCTGGAACGGATTGCGTACAGATTCAGCAACGAATATATATGAACAAATCATTTATCAGAATGGTTCCATGGCTTGTTAAAAATTATCAAAATTTTATTTAATTTGACGATTATACAAGCGTTTCTGTACAACTTAATTTCTATTCTGCGCAGTAGTATACACATAGTAAACAATGAAATACGCCTTCACAGTAACGTCATAAAAGTAGGCTGGCCATGATTATTAATAAGGATATAGCCAAATGCGTTTTATGAAAAAAATGAAAAGCAGTCACATGATCGTGATGAGCCAGTCGGATTAAAAGAAAATCCACAGGTTGTATTTATAAAATATTACAGTCATACAATCTAGTCTGTAGAATGCTATCACCGGTAACTCTTGTTCACCTCTAAAATATGCCCATATATCCTCATAATGACGTTGCTTCCTCAGAATGCTCACAAGGGAGGTAACACCTCTAACCGTCACTATTACTGTCACCATTTGACTTCTACTATAACTTGGAAGAATAGTCTAATAATAAATAACCATTTTGAAAACAATGTAACTTTTGAAAATTGCACCTGCATTATAATTAAAAGTACATGTACATGTATTTTGTTACGCCATAGTCAAAATATATATTGATGTAATTTGATAATACATTTCACACAGTAATACTTTTTTGTGATGCAATTGATTTTTTTTGCATCTCGTAACAGCACTAATTGTGTCTAGTGTCAATCATTGTAGGCATGTCTAGCCAAGTTACCTGAATGTTGCCAAGCATTGTGTCTTCCATATGCACACATGCACACTCACGATTGTCCTATGCACGTGAATTGGGTGCATGTGCACCGGTTGCATGTGCATAGAGTGCATGTGTACTGGGTGCATGTGCACTGGGTATTTGGGTTTCTCGAGATTAGTTGATACTTGTTCAAGTTAATGATAAACAACTGAACACATTGATTCACGAACCTTGTATTTAAGTACATAGTAACGTTTACCTGATAAATATGCCATGAAAGATCTTAGGTTAGCCAGTTATTTTATTACCAGGCGAAAGTTTGTGGTGTAAACCTCATGGCATTGTTACGTAACATAAACTTATGTATTAATTGATACAAACATTAACTAATGAGTACATGAGTACATGTTCATCTGTCGATCTAATTTCTCGAGAAACCTTTATGACATCTGGATAGGATTATTGCCGGCTTTTTTTACCCTTTTCATTAGAAAAGGTAACACACTTGTTCACATATGGCCGTGTCTCGCAGCATAAATCTGAGCTTGTCTCTACAAAACCTTAAAGGACATTAAATGAATATATGAAACGAAATAATTTCCGAGAATCATTTTTAATGCAACACATTGTTATGTTGTTACACAATTACATGATTCCATTATTTAAAGTCCAAAACACGATAACATGTGTTCTAAAATTAACTGATATTGTTTAAAAATTAATGACCTGATTAACACTTTCAATGAACGCCACCACAGCCAACGGCATAGCCTGCCATTTTCTTGCGACCATCTAATACTTTGAATATAATATTTCACCATTGCAGCGGCTAAGGTACTACAACACTATATCGGCAAGTCTAAGGACTGGCCTTGCAAGTATAGCAGACAATCCAAACAAGTCTAGTAGTATATATGCTACTCTTTGCTTTCATTTGTTCTGATTAACGGTCGGCTAGCCGGACAATCGAATTAGGCAAACGAGACGATGGGACATTTACGATAAATGCCGGCTTTTTGTCGTTTCACAAAATAACCTGTCTACCAAGACAATCCGAGATAAGCACCTCCATAATTAAAGTGACAGCAACAATTGCGCTCATTTGAATAGCGAGACGTTATCTCTCAAAGTTAACATTGTTAAGATGTATTAGAAGGGGCATCGTCCAATGCGTCAGAGGCAAGAAGATATAAATGTCATTGACGATGACGTATTTTAAATGATTTTCCTGTGAGTCCCTTGCAAAGTAGGATAGAATTAGATTCTGTATTTATTTTCTGTACAATTTGTCAAACTGTATACATGTACACATTAAACATAAATGTAGAATTGGCAATTAGAAAATATTTCATCTCATATGTAACCTCTAAATCATTTACATTATTCACTTTGTATTTAATCCCTTTATGGCTTATAGTTACATAATGCATCTGTATTATGGTTCATAAATTTTAAATCAGTCCTATTTAAAACTTAATTTAATCAACTATATATCATTCTTCAGGATTTTTAATCAAAACCTTTACAACCTCAATTTTTCTGTCTACGGTTCCTTTTGTAATTATCGAATCTGTATTAACCGTATAATTCTCATTCTACACAAACCATCTCAAAATCTAAATCCACGTTACCTTCCCGGCTTCAAGTGCCTACCAGCATGTTAACAAGAAAATGGTGAAAGGGCAGGGCGATACGTTTAAACATATCACACATTTTCTGATGCGTGTAGATTTGGCATGGAATGCGCTCATTTTTTGGCAATTCATAACGAGGGATACATATTCTTTTTGTGATTAAATCAATAATAGAAATTGCCTTCTCGATCTTTAGATGAATGTTGTATATTTCTGAGCATTAAATCTCAGAGTAAACTCAAAGAAAGTTTGTTTATACAAATTCACATGATCTGTTTATCTATTCTGGATTATTTATTTTAATGACTTAATATTTTGCTCAAAGCGGATGTCTTCCTTTGTAAGTTGTTATATATTTTGCTATATGCTTTTGGTTTGTTCTTCATTTAAATTAATTTAAACGAAGTACCTATTATTAAAGTATCTTTTTTTGTATTTTAATTGCATATAGTGGAGATCTATTGTTTTATTATTACCTAACTTTCTTGCACCAACGCATTGTGTTATGTAACTAGCTACAACCACAACTACCAACACCACAACCACTAAAATCACCATCCCCACTATCATCTCAATCAACATCAACACGAATCGCACACACTTAGCAGAACTTCATAATTTAGTCATTTTTTTCTCAGTTCTCTTGTATAAAGTGTATTACATTGTTCTAATTTCTGTACATTTTATGATATGCTCCCCATAACTGGAGGTAATAAAAGATATTTATCTGTCTCCTATTGTATCCTTCACTGTTCATAATCTAAAACAAAGTCATTTAAGAATTCACATTGAAAGAACCTTGTACATGTACATGTATATATGCATTGTAGTTTTGCATTGATTTACTCACTACTTTGCAGCAGTCTGTTACATTACGAAAGTTTGTATAACAGAGCATGTACCATTGTGTTGTGGTCTTTGAATGGAACAACGTGTGTGTGTGTGTGTGTGTGTGTGTGTGTGTGTGTGTGTGTGTGTGTGTGTGTGTGTGTGTGTGTGTGTTTGTGTGTGTGTGTGTGTGTGTGTGTGTGTGTGTGTGTGTGTGTGTGTGTGTGTGTGTTTGTGTGTGTGTGTGTGTGTGTGTGTGTGTGTGTGTGTGTGTGTGTGTGTGTGTGTGTGTGTGTGTGTGTGTGTGTGAGTGCATGTGTTTAATTGGAACAAAGACATCAATACATATTGACATTCCGCTAACACCATGGAAATACTCGATCTGGAGCTGGGTCCGTTGCTATTATAGAGCTTAGTTGAGTATTTTTTCACTGTTTAGTCACATCAAACGTTATACAATAAATTCCGGAAGAAATAACTAAACATTTGATTAGCTTAAAATGTGAATGGTTGGATAAATTTGTATTTTACAATTAATGTAAAATTTAACAAAAGGTTGAGAAATATAATTTATCAGATAACTAGATGAATTTTGTAAAATGTAAAATTTAAAGTAATGCTTCCACACGGTAAATAATGGAAACATGCTTTGTCTAAACACAATCTTTCTACTGTTTCTTTTTTTAAATAAAATTTCTTTTACTCGCTTTTTCGATCATTGCCGCAACAAATTGGGCAGTACTGTTTAGGTGTTATTTTAAGTAGACCAGCTGTAAGCAATAAATAAGAAGCTGTTTATATTTATATAACTCTATTTAATTTGTGTTGACATTTCTTGTCATGGTTTTTAATGATTTGTAAAAAAAAATATTGCATGTATATTTTGTCTCTGTTGTTTTTCACACTGTCTGAATAAATGATTTCTAATATTGGTGAAAAACTATGAATAATTTGTCATATATACAATTTATATACATCTATTAAATAAAACGGTAATTAAAGCACTTAATTTTATATCAGCTTCATGGCGGCAGAATATCACCTTGCAGTACGTTTTCGGACTGATTCGCGGCAGTTTCAATTCAGACATTACCGGAAACGGAAACCTACATCAGCACGACATGGAGATCTATTAAATATTTTCTGAAAAGCAAGTTCTTTACTTTAAATCATTTATCAGTTGAATGCAAACAAAGGGTGCCACTGCGTGTCCAGTGCGTGAACTCTTAAGCAAGTTAGAATTGTCGAAAAGAAAGACTGCGTGAATGGTAAGACGGGGTTATATCACCATGTTTTTGCAACTAAAGGCCTGGACCTATATTCAACATTTTGTACAAAACCCCATAATTTAAGTCACTCAAAAGTAATGCCACTCGGTCAGTTCGCCTTATAACCAATAGACCATTTACTGTCCTTGATGCCGTAAAACGACGTCATTTAAGAGATCGTGTCCTGATCTCTATGATATAATTAAGCCACGCAATAAAGTTTAGTATAGTATTAAAAATAAATCACGCGTTATGAAAGTGAATATACGTTTGGTGAACCATTTGTATGTTGTAATTGTTTGACAACATCCTGCTAAAAGTTGGCTTCTACCGCCATGGAATCAATTAAAACGTTTCCTTTGTACTGCCGGTAATAATAGGAGGAAGACTACGGTCACGAAGATCTTGATGATAACTACACTTCTGACTCCAAAGTTATTTTTCTATTTTTGTGACAACTAACCATCACATTTATGGTCATATTGACAACGTCCAGCTATTTTTGTCGAAGAGATTCCAGATGTATGTATGCATGCATAAGTAGTTCCACAGGCGCATTGCGGACCACATGGAAGACTTCACCACATGCAAGTTCAAGAATTCGACTCTTTTTGCTCGACCAGGGGCGTCCAGCAAAGGCAGTGTTTATATTCATGTTGATAAAGATTACCACGATAGAAACACGAGAGAATGAATCCAATGATATTTGTTTCTGCCGCAGGCACACAATCATTCTACATTGTAAGCATTTGTACAAAAAAGATCCCAGGCTAGGCGAGCACTTATCCAAGTTAATGAAAAATCATTAGACGCATTGACAGATGCAGCGTATTCAAGAAACATGTCTTAAATGAATGTCTACGCTATACTAGACTGAATACATCTTATGTCACTATATGTTTTTCGGTTTGTGTAATCGGTTTGTGCAATGTGCAAAGTGTTGCTAGAGGCAACTATTCACAACAAATTAATAAGGAAATACAACAAAGTCGTATGAGCATTGCAACATATTCCGAAATCTAAAAAGGCACAGGACAAAGGTTTCTCACATGCAATCCAAAAGTAAGAACAAATTTATGATGAGTCATTTAATAAAAAGAACAAACCCAACAGTTACCGCCCTGGAACGTTCAGTCGGCAAAATGGGACGAGTGGGGTGTTTAAACCGGTATTACAGAGCTCTATCCTCGTACTTCCCGTGGGGATTCTCCAATGCAATTGCAGAAATGAGAAAATAAACGATCTATAAGAATACAAAAATGTATAAGCGCTAATGTTTTCTTAGATAATTTATGGCGTCGTTAAAAGAAACTGACGTAATCGAAAAATTATGTTCACAAGGTATTTAGAATTGAGTGAAGTATACTGTTTTGTTTTTATTAGAAGAACTACGCAAAAAGTTGATTGTAAAGGAAATTAATTTTTGAAGCAAGAAAAAAATGACTAGATAAAAAGTGAATAAGGCAGTAGTTCCTTTTCATGGGTAGATGGAGTCGAGGAACCAAACTCGAATGTCCATCAATTTATGTCTTGTTGATGATATGAAATAGCCAGGAAGCTAGTAATTGTTGCTAAATGTAAATCCTCATCAAATGCTTTATCTTTTGAAATGAAAACTATAAATACCGGACTTTTTTCTCATTGTGTTTTTGTTTATGATTTCTTTTACCAAAACCGCTTTCAGTCCCCTTTTCTTATTACTTGTTTTTACCAATAATTTTTATTTTTTACAATTAACTAAATGCCTAAAGTAAAACACGACGATATAGAAAGAAAATGCGGTCGATCATTTATATAAAGATCAAGCGTTACAACTCACGTTAAATTGACTATGCTTTCTTTACTGTACTTAAGTTTACAGGAAGATTGTTAACTTTCATAAAGCAATGTAATGTTGTTATATGTCTACTATAGCATCGCAGTGTCAATGCTATTCAATTTTGTCATCTTGCACTCATCATTCATTACTCTCACGACATCTATTTGCTTACCTCAATATAGCACAGTCACCGTTTCGTTTTTTCTTTCAAATCAGCCAAACAACACCAATGAAGATATGATTAAGCTGATCATACGTATGCAACGAACTATCGTTTACTTTGTAACTTGTTCCTTTTTCCTAGTGTAAGGCAGACTGCAAGTCCAGCAATCGATTTACAAAATTAATGTCGTTATTGTCATCTGAATAGACCTGTCTACCAACACAATACGATTCAAGCACCTCTATAATTATAGTGACAATAACACTAGTGCTCATTTGGATTGCGAGGTGTCTTCTTTTCTTCAGGCATTGAGAAATTATGCGACGACCAATTCTACATAAGCGGTTAGACTTGGGCAAATGACAAGCAGTGTTTTCATCTTCATAGTATTGTGCAAACTGGTGTACAGTAAGATTCTGTTTTGTTTTTTGAAGCAATATGCAGCGACAAACTATGGTTATTACAGCAACGTCCAACTTTTTCATGGATAAAGACCACGCTGTCTGGGTAGAAATGGGTCATTATTATGTCATTACAAGGAACTTGACAGATGAAGAAAAAATAATTTCAAACGTCATATATATATATATATATATATATATATATAAGTTGTTAAACTTGACCAATGCTGCAAATTGATCCGAAGTCATTTTTAAAACTTTTTGCTGTAAACTTGAATTGAAACAGAGCATAAAACAATGGGCGCTGGATATTTTCAAGAAAATGAATGGCTGTTGTTGAACTCTCAATGAACAGCGGGATTCGGACTCTGTGCTGACGATATTTCTTTTGTATTTTCAGTCCGTTAGGCGTGACTTGACTGTGCAACATTGCTGGTGCGGAGATGTTCAAGAGTTGATTGTGCTGAGCAGATCCTAAAAATAACAAGCTTAGAATCTGTTTTGCATTTATATTCTGAAACTGATTGCGCTGTTTGATATGATTTGCTACGCAACTTAAGAAACAGTTTTCCGTCATATCTGGACCAAAACATTTCGGAGTATGTTGCATTTAAAGCTTTTTCCGGGTATCTTTGCCATTAAATTAATGATTTACGTATACATTTATAAATGCGACATTTCACTAAGTTTCCTATTGCAATTTGCAGTGTGCATATCAATAAAACGGCAAATCAACCGTCATTTTTTCTACGCCCCCCTGCACTGCAATTTCAAAGGCATTACCCAAGCTTGTTATCTATGCCGTTTATTTAATTATTCTATCATAAAGGTTGTTACGAATAAGTTTCCGTTGTTCTCTTGTACCCAGTACAAGTTCTAATTTTAAATATATGTCAGAAAAGTCGCAGGAACCTTCTGACATCGGATATTTGGAACAGTGTTTTAACTCTTGGTAATTATCAATGCTAAAATATATCTTACATGTCTCCTGCAGAAAAAACAATTAAGTATAATTCAAAATAATAATTGTTTGAAATTCAGGACGCTATATTACATAAAGATGTGTTATGATGTGTTTGAAAATTATTTCCTTATTCTTCATTTAGATCAAAAGACTTAGTTTCGAATTCAAAGACTTTGGAGATTGTCATTTTATCCCAAGTCATTTATAAGTGTTTCTGTCAAACCAAGGAATATGATTTTGCGTCTATAAAAGTAGTATTTTAATCAATTTCCATGTAGATTTGTTATCTGTAATGCAATGCCATGGTAACTAGGCGAATACGAGACAACCTTGTGCACAAATGTTTGCTTTATTCCAGATCTTGACATAATGCGAAGTCGGCAGAGACAAAATTTTGGATATACAATGTATTTTGTCTTACAAAGTAGTTTATCTTCTTTTCTTGTAAATGAATAAGGTGTTCAAAATGATCGAGATGAAGTCCATAGAGGATCAGAAAATAGTATTGTTAAATAGTCCAGTTGTACTTCTGAGGGTATGCTATTACTCTATGCTAAACAATTGATATGATGAAACGGATTCTTCTACTACTACTGCTACTACTTCTATTACTACAACTCATAAATTGTTATTATTTATTTATTTATCTATTTATTATTATTATTATTGTTATTATTATTCTTATTGTTATTATTATTATTATTATTATTATTATTATTATTATTATTATTATTATTATTATTATTATTATTACTATTATGAAATAGAAAGTAGCTGATGTTTAATATAAGATCATTTTAAAGGCAGTATTTACAACATTTCCGAACGGAGCGAAGCAAACTGTATGAATGTTCACCATGAAGGCGTCAATTCGTTTTGTACATGAACACTGAGAGATCCCACTGCTTGGCCAGTATAAATTCAAATTAATGAACAGCCACTTGATACGGTGACAGATGCCACCGACTCAGGAAACTGGTATTTACTGAAAGTTTACACAAAAAAATCATGTTGTTAAGAGGTTTTGAAGTAGTACATGGACCTGTTCAGTTCAATGAATAGTGCATTCTTTTACTTACTTATTCCACGTAAGTATTAAAATAGTGTTGGCATATAAATTATTAATTGTATAAAAATGAATTATTACTTTATTCCAAAATAATTGATATTTATTATAATGGGTTTGCATCTTTTTCTATCCTGTAATGAACGAAACTTTGTATAAAATCTAAACACGCAGTCTGAATTTATCTTTATATACATATTGCGTATAAAAACAACCTTTCCGAACACAGAGGAAAAGACGAAAGCAGTGATATAAGAAAACATAACAAAGCTAAAATATTCTGGGTGATAAGTTGTTTTGTGCCTACTGCATGCTTTTTAGCGAGCATTGGATGGCATGATTGATGTTCGTACAAATTGTATATTGTTATATATGTTCTTGTCCTCCATGAACAACATATATATACTAAATGGACGACTTATTAGATATTTCCGAATTACGCAGAAAGGAGTTTATTTTGCATATATAACCTGCACACGTTTAGGCATTGGTTTTTGTTTCCCTATCAATATAATGTTTTGATTCTTTTTATACCAATCACACTTTAAAATGCGGGACCATGGCATAAAGAGAAAGAGAGAAAGGAGGAGAGTCATTCCGACAGACAGACAGACGGGCTGACGAACGGACGCGTGGACAGACAGGCAGACATACATACATACAGACAGATAGACACACAGACAGACAGTGGGAGAAAAAACGAGAGAGAGAGAGAGAGAGAGTGAGTGAGAGAGAGAGAGTGAGTAAGAGAGAGAGAGAGAAAGAGAGAGAGAGAAAGAGAGAGAGAGTAAGAGAAGTTTGGCTCCAATCAAAGCTACACAAAGTATGACTTCGAAATCTGTAAATTTTTATAGTAATTGAATTTAGCAAGGTATTTGATGAATTATTCTGATAACCATACCATTTGAGGTCGTTAGTATAATTAATCGATATTCCCATTGGATTGTTTTCTTAACACACCACCACGTTCCAGTATAGACAATATTATCTATAGGGATGTGTGAAGAATCAACCATAAATATTCACATACACCTCATGCTGTACAGATACAGGTAAAGTCAAGATGTCAGCTATGAAACAATGTTACGGAATTGCTTCAGATTAAATAGAATATACATAACCCACTTTAGATCCAGCTTTTCGTTGTTTGATGTCTGGCAAACAGTCACAAGTGCAAGTGTCGTTAAAGCTTTGACACTGTTTAACAAAATTTGTCGTTTTTGTCAATA
The DNA here is from genome assembly GCA_007844125.1 of Sinonovacula constricta. NCBI lineage: Eukaryota > Metazoa > Mollusca > Bivalvia > Cardiida > Solecurtidae > Sinonovacula > Sinonovacula constricta. The sequence goes on along the minus strand of CM017559.1, from coordinate 40,023,465 downwards.
TGCGACAATAACATGGCATGTTCCAAGATAAGGAAGTACTTGTTCTTAAAATTTCACAACTGTCGGAAATGGAAGAGTGATATATACGATTTATGATCACTTATTTTTGAACACAGTTTGAAATCGCCAGTATTACTTTTGTTGCATTCACTGAAACATTAAGGCGATGTAAACATAAGTTTGTATGTGCGTTTATACACCTATTTTACAAGGAACTATTTACCTCACACCATAAAGCGATAAACTTGTTAAAGCTTCATGCTGACTTGTCCAAACTACATGCTGACTTTTCCAAACGACAAGCAGACTTGTCAAAACGACATATATAGTGTCAAAAATACATGACTCGACAACATGCGTTTTAAGAGGAGGAAACATACTTGTTTGACAAGATATCATGATTTGTTGACAACATGTCGTTTTGAGAGGTCAACATACTATTTTGACAGGTTAACATGATGTGTTGACAAGACAATATGTCGTACTGAGAGAACAGCTTGTTATTTTTTAACAATATAACATGATTTCTTGTTAAGACAACATGTGGGTTTGAGAGGACAACTTGCTATTTTGATATTATCATATGTTGACAAGATAAAAAATGCCGTTTCGACGTGACAATATACTCTTTTGACAAAACAGCATGTCATTTTAGCAAGAATTCATTCCGTGTTGACAAGACAACACTCCGTTTTTGACAAGATATGATGCTGTTTTGATAAGTCGGGATCTTGTTTAGATAAGACAATATGTAATATTGAATTCTAAAGGACAGCAAGCTGATTCGGTAGGATGGCATTATGCTTGACAAGATAACACAGTCATTAGACAAGACAGCATGTACTGTGCACAATACAGCATAATGCATAAACAGGAAAACATGCAATACGGTTACATAAGACAGTCACGACATTCAATAGACATTTTGAAAAAAAAATGACCTAAAAGAACACTTTTAACGCATGACACTACAAGGAACAGCATGGGACGCCATTTTTTCAAATCACCCCATACTTTGAACACTATACTTTTAGCTGCTGCGGCAGAACTACTTTTACGCTATATCAGCAATCTATCGACTGTCCTTAGTAGTAACAATCCAAACAACAAGTCTGGTAGTTCATCTGCTACACTTGGCTTTAATTTGTCCTGATTGTTGGTCGGCTAGCCGGGCAATCGAATTAGGTAAACGAGACAATGGGACATTTGCGATGAGTGCCGGCCTTTTGTCTTTACACAAAGTAACCTGTCTACCAAGACAATCCGAGATAAGCACCTCATGCGCTCATTTGAATAGCGAGACGTTATCTCTCCCACTCAACATTGTTAAGTTTAATAGAAGGAGCAACAACCAATGCATAAGAGGCAAGAATAAGCAAATGCCATTGACTGACGTAAAAATCATGTTCTTCACTTTCATATATGTGTGTTATTACAAAGGGTTTTATTTTCTGTTTGTTATGTTGTTCTGTACAAATGATAAAAATACATTAGAGTTGACTTTTATATTTCATCTCCTATTATATTCCTAAGGCAGATCAAGAAATCTCTAGGTGCGGTACATTATTGATAAATCTCTTGTAGCTTGTTGTTTTATCATACATGTGTATACTGGTTCTTAAATTTCAAATCAATTCAATATAAAACAGTCAATCAAATAAAAAGCAATTTTCTGGATACTTTATTGAAAGCTTGGCCGACTTTTATTTTCCTGTCAATAGTACCTACAAATGTTTTGATGTTTGAAGAATTGGACTTACATACGATCATTTCCTGACAGGGATGAATGTATGTTTTGTGGAACGCCAAGATTAAGTCGGATTCACATTAAAAAAAGTTTGGTAATTTTTTATTATCATAAAAAATAAACTTCCATCTGTTCAGACCTGGAAATAGCACGTCTGCAGACAAAAATAAATTTTAATAATCTCGTTACAACAAAATTGAATAAATTCAAATATTATGTCGCTGCGTTTTCAATGTTTGCAGACCTTAAATTAACGCATCCTTCCAACTAATAAACGCGGGACTTGCTGACGTTTTGCATACAATATTTTGATACAATTCACGTATCTTATAAATGATTGACTAAATTAACAACGTTTGCGGTAGACAATCATTTTGGGAAAGCAATAGTTGTTTAAACGCTCATAAACTTGTAAACGTAACGTGGACACTTTGTTCAGAAAAGAATGTTATAATTTGAGGGAGTCAAAAGCCGGTCAAATTAAGGAATGCAGAAACCAACTAAACTGATGATGAATTACATTCCTTGACATCCTAGATATTTCTCTTGATTGAAAAACAAACACTGAAAGGTTCCTATTTAATGCTTCAAAGTTCGTTATCTTAAACAAGCGCATATAAGAATTCACATTGAAATAACTATATCTACCCAATGTTTTGTATTTATTGACAACATTCTGCAAAAAGCTGGGTTCGACCTCGAGGAAATCAATTAAAATATTTCCTTTGTACTGTCGATTATAATAGCGGAAGACAACGGTCACGAACACCTTGATGATAATTAAATTTATGACTCCAAATACATTTTTTATTTTTGTTAAATCGCACCAAGAGAATTATTGTTATATTTGCAACATCCAGCTAATTCTTTGAAGAGCAAAATACCAAATGTATGTCTGTGCAGAACCACAGTCGTAGCGTTGGACACATGTAACACCTCCCCACATGAAAGTTCAAGAATTCGACTAAATCTTCACGGCCATGGGCGTTAAGCAACAACAGTGTTTAAATTCATGTTGATAAAGACCACCAAGATAGAAACATACGGAAATGAAGCCAAGTGATAGGTGTTTTCGCCGCTGGCACGCAAACATTGTAAGCACTTGTATGGAAAAAAATCCCAAGATTGGAAAGCACTTTATATAGTTAATCACTAGACGCATTGGCAGATGCAGCTTATCCACGAAACTTGTCTTAAAGGAATGTCTACTCAATGATAGACTGAATAAGATCATATGTCATTATTTTTTATTTGTGTGTGTGTGTGTGTGTGTGTGGGGGGGGGTTACATTTGAAATAAAAAATAAGAGCCTTGCAACATATACCAAAATCTGAGAAGGCACGGGACAAAAAGTATTCGCATGCAATTCATAAGTAATAGTAAGAACAATGTGTGATGAGCTGTTAAGAAAAAAAAGTAAACCCGACAGCTACCGCCTAAGAACGCTCAGTTGGCAAAAGGGACCGACTGGTGTGCTTAAAAAAAGAATGTCCACCTAATATTTAAAAGACAGCAAAGTATTAATTCTTTTAGAAGAACTACTCAAAATTGTTGACTGTAAATGAAACTTATTTGTGAATTAAGGAAAAAGGACGAGAGAAGAAGTGTGAATGGCTATAGCATCCTGTTCATTTGTAGGTGAAACTCAGGATCCAAAGTCCAATGTCCATCAATGGAAGTCACAATCTATGTCTTGTTGATCGCATTAAAAAAGCTAAGAAGCTATGAAATTTCTAAAATGTAAACCATCACCAAATGCTTTAGCCTTTTCGCATAACAGGGATTTTCACCAATATCTTTTGCAAATAACTAAACGCATTGAGTAGAACACGGCGATATAGAAAGAAAATGTACATCATTGTTGTCAAGCGTTACAACTCACGTTAAATTGATTTCACAGGTAGATTGCCTACTTTCATAAAGCAATGTCATGTTGCAAACTGTAGTATCACAATGTAAATGATCTTCAATTTTGTCAACTTTCATTCTTCATCATTACTCTCACTGCATTTGTTTGCTTAATTGAATATAACACAGTGTCAGCATTTTTTTCTTTAAATCAGCCAAACAACACCAATTAAGAAATGTTTAAGCTGATCATACGTATACAGCATACTATTGTATACCTTGTATCCTTTTTCTTGTTTTCCGAAGTAAGACAAGTCTGAAGCAAGTCCAGCAATCGATTCACAATAAATGTCGTTATTGTCATTTGAAGAAACCTGTCTACCAAAACAATACGATTCAAGCAGCTCTATTATTATAGTGACAGTAACACTAGTGGTCATTTGGACGGCGAGGTGTTTTCTTTCTGTCGTTGAGAAATTGTGAGACGACCAATTCTACATTAACGGTTAGACTCGAGCAATGACAAGCACTTTTTTCATCTTGTAATTTTTTTGCAAACAGAGGCATGTTCATTTGATGTTTAATTACAATATCTAGTATTACACCTTACAAAACATTCCTCCCTTAAACTGCATGTGTCGGCAATATTGTAGAACAACATTATACATGTAGCTGAAAGCAAAACATAAATGCCATATCCATACTAGTATGAAGCCGTAATCGAGAAATTTAAAACAACAATTTAAAAAATAGTCGTTAGAATGTAATCCATTTAATAATGTCACCATTTTATGAAAGTGCGATGTGTGCAATGTTAAATATAACATCTATGCTTAAACAAACCTTGGAGAACAGCCATGACGTTAAAATGTAATTCTAATTGACCAGATTACATGTATCAGCTCATGGAAGCAATACACTTGGTTTATGCATTCAGCATTTGTTACATTTTGCAGTCAGTCTTTGTTAAGTCATTAAAGGAACTTGAAAGATGAAGAAAAAATCAATTTCAAGAGAGTGTCTCATTCCCCATTTAAAAGTAGATAACGATTTCACAGTTATGTTACAAATAGATCAGAGCTATATTTTCGTTTTCCTCTCCGCAGTAACGTTAAAACTATTTCAAGGTCAGATTACCACTGAATATAGTTTCCGCAACTAAAAATTTCTTGTAGTAGCCTCTTTGATTTTAGCACATCATTTACATAGTGCTGTCTAACTTCACTAACGAAATTGTATCAATGTACATTTAGGCAATCTAAATATTGTAAAGTTTGCTTTTTTCTTTTTAATAAGATTTACAAACACTAGCGATAAAATATATCGAACATCTATTATGTAACAACGACTCTTACAATATAATACCAAGTATTTACACACAATTTGTAATACATGGACGTGTTCTACATTGTTAAACTTAACATTACTTTAACATTAACAGCATCAGTACTGTACGACGTTATCTATAATACTCTCTAGCTCTATTTTTGTTGAAAACTTGAACTCAAACGGACCTTAGCACAACCGATGTCGGATACTTTTAAGGACAACGTTGTACGAATGCATGTTGTTGAACTTTCAGTGAATAGTCGGATTTGGTCTCTGTGCTGACGATTTTTTTTTGTATTTTCAGTCCGTTAGGCGTGACTTGACTGTGAAACATGCTGGTGCAGACTTTATGGAGATGTTCGAGAGTTGTTTGTGCTGAACAAATCCTGGAAATAACAAGCTTGGAATCTGTTTTGAATTTATATTCTGATATTGATTACGCTATTGGATTTGATTTGTTACCGAACTTTATGAAATAAACACATTTGTGTCATTTTCGGAGCAAATCATTTCGGACAACGTGACATTTGAAGCGTATTCCGGGCTCGTTTGCATTAAAATCAATTACATTTATACATTTATAAATGCGTTATTTCACTAAGCTTTCTGTTGCAGTGTGCGTATCTATAAAACGGCTAATTAATTTTGTCTTTTGTTTGCGTCATCAAAATGCAATGTATGCATATTCTAAGACAAGACTCGAGCTTGTAAAATATACCGTTTATTTAATCATTCTACAATAATGGTTGTTAAGCATACCTCGTTTTTTCTCTTGGACCAAACACCAGTTCTAGTTAAATTTAAAAAACAGGTTTAACTCACAAACACTTTTGAAATCGCATATCTGGTACAGTATTTTTAACTCTTGGTAGAAATCAATACTAAAATATGTCCAACATGTCTCCTAGGAAAATAATTAAGTATTTTTCAAAATAACAATTGTTTGACATTTTTGGCGATGTATTAAATAAATTAATTATTTCTTTTTTCTTTATCCTTATTTCGATCAAGTGATATAGTTGCGAATTCAAGAAATTTGCCATTTTGTAATTATCCGATTTTAGTAATAAGCCTTTCTGTCAAAGCAAGGAATATGATTTTGCGTCCATAGAAGTGGTATTTTAATCAATTTCCATCTAGATTTTTCATTTGGAATGCAATGCCATGGTAACTAGGCGAATACGAGATAACCTTATGCTCAATGGTTTGCTTAATGTCAGATCTTGACAAAATGCGAAGTCAGCAGAGATGAAAAAGTATTTCTATTTTGTCTTACAAACTGGATTATTTGTTCTTGTAAATGTATTAGGTTTTCAAGATGATCAAGATGAAGTCCATAGAGGATCAGAGTATATTACTTTCAAAAAGTCCAGTTTTACTTTTGTATATCTCCTACTTGAATAAATACTATATGTTACATGTAAACAATTGACATTAAATGAGAAAAGACACTTATCAAAAGTCATGGCGTATAAAAAGCAATAATAGCACTAAGGAAAACAATAGTATTATTACTACTACTTTTACTACTACTATGTACTACTACTACTACTACTACTACTACTACTACTACTACTACTACTACTACTACTACTACTACTACAACAATGTTCTACTACTACAACAACAACAACTACTACTAATAATACTACTGCTGCTGCTACTGCAACTTCTACTACTCCTATTATTATTATAATTATTATTATTTTATTATTATTATTACGAAATAGAAAGTAATTGATGTTTTATATATCGTTTTAAAGGTCTAGTTTGTCAGTAATAATTTTAAAGCCAGTATTGACAACATTTCCGAACGGAGCTAAGTAAGCGTGTTCACCGTGAAGGCGCCAATTCGTTTTGTACATGAGCACTGAGAGATCCAAATGCTTGGCCAGTATAAATTCAAATTAATGAACAGCCACTTGATACGTTGACAGATGCCACCGACTCAGGAAACTGGTATTTACTGAAAATTTACTAAAAAATCATGATGTTGAAATATGTTTTAGGTAGTTAAGTGAACTTCATGTTCTGTTGAATGAATATTTTTGACTTCTTTTACGTACATGTAGTGATTAAAATATAAATACATATAAATTGTTATATGTATTAAAAATATATTATTACTTATGTCCACAATAACTGACATTTATTATAATATATTTTTACATCTTTCTGTTTTCTGTATTTGACGGAAGTTTGTATAAAATCTGAATTTACTTGAACCTTTGGCTGTATATTTAATTCCCCAAACAATATTTCAGAACACTTGAGAAAAAGTAAAATCTATAGCTGTGTTAATAAAAAACCTAACAGATCTCGAAAATTCTGGGTGATAAGTTGCTTTGTGCCTTGTGCGTGCCTTCGAGGGAGCTTAAGATGACATGATTGATGTTCGTCCAAAATGGTTTATTGTGGTATCTGTTCTAGTCCCCCATGGACAGCACATATTTACAAAATAGAAGACTTAGATCAGATATTTCCGAAAAAGGCAAAAAGTGGTTTATATTGCATATATAACTTGAACACACGTGCATTGTGTTAGTTTCCTTTTAAATATAATGTTGATTTAAAAAACGCACATACAAAGCACACTTTAACATGCGGAACTATGGCAACGAGAACAAGAGAGATACAGAGGCAGAGAGATAGACAGACAGGCAGGCGGACGGACAGACAGACAGACGAACAGATAGACAGACAGAAGAACAGTCATCAGTCAGACAGACAGACAGGCAGACAGAAAGAAAGACAGACAGAAGGACAGCAGTCACAGACAGATAGATAGACAAGCAGAAGGATAGTCAGACAGACAGACAGAAGGACAGTCTGACAGACATACAGACAGACAGAAGGACAGTCAGACAGACAGACAGACAGACAGACAGACAGACAGGCAGGCAGGCAGGCATGCAGGCAGGCAGGCAGGTAGGCAGGCAGACAGACAGCCAGACAGACAGACAGACATACACAGAGGCGGGCAGGCAGGCAGACAGACAGACAGACAGCCGGTTAGACAGACAGACAGACAGACAGACAGACTGACATACGGACAGACTAACAGACAGACAGAGACAAACAGACATATTTTCTTACAGTCAGACATACAGGCAGACAGACAGAGGAGTAGGAGGAGAGATAGAATTTCGAGAGAGGAGAAGAGACATTTAAGATTGACTCAACTACACTTGCATGTTGCTTTTACTCATTCTTTTAAGATAAAGGATGCTGGATGTCAGAATTCATCAATATCAATATGACTGTCAGTATTTGTCAGATCTCATAAGAGAAACTGCTGTTGCGATGTACTTGTCTCCCTTCAATATATACTCGTACAAAATACACAAAAGAGTGAACATATCAAATAGAATTCCGGTGTCATTAATGGAAACAAAACTGATCAAGAATTTGTCTTCATGTGCAAAGTTTATAATCACGCCATGTAGAAAACATAAAAAGATAAAAACACACATAAAAAGACGTGTTTCGTGTAATACCGTCCTCACTACACCCCTACCCCAAGACATTCACCTGCGTCTCATAAAACTTCAGAAAATGTCCATTAGCCACTGTTCAAGCGGTTTTATTATAAATTTTTAATATTAGATTTGTGAGAAATAGATTAATAAAAAACACTGTTTTGACAATCTCTCATACAGAGCATGTCTTCATCTGGCCTTTCTTTAGCTTATAAATAAAAGCTATCGCAACACTTCTGTTTCCTATTCTAGACCCTCCTTACATCGCTTATCCTACTCATATCAGACTGTACCACTCAAACAGAACGACTTAAAGCCAATTTAGGATGTCCCTTACTGTTAAAATATACACTTTGAAAAAAGGATGACAAGTTGCTTTTTAAAAATATCAATGTCCATTATCAGAAATTCAGCTGACATATTTACAACATTGGAATAAAAATATATGACAAAGTCCTATGAGCATTGCAACATATACCAAACTCTGAAAAGGCACAGAACAAAGGAATTTCACATGCAAACCAATCGAAAAGTAAGAACAAAATTGTGATCAGTCAATTAACGAAAAGAGCAAACCCGACAGTTACCGCCTTGGAACGGTCAGTCGGCAATGTGGACCGACTGGGGTGCTTAAACCGGTTTTACAGAGCTCTAACCTCGCACTTCCTGACGAGTTTCTCAAATGCCAGCAATGAAAAAATCACACGATATATTTGAATACAAAATGTCCAAGCGCTGATATTTTCTGTAAGTTATGACGAAAGTGTTGACGTCATTGAAAAATAATGTCCACATAGTGTTTAGAAAAACATATGGTATTATTTCGAATTGAAACAAAACACAAAAAGGTTAACTATAAATAAAATTAACTTTCCCAATCAAGAATAAACATGACCAGAGACAAATAAATGGTTGTAGCATCCTGTTCATGTGAAGATAGAATTGAAGAACCAAAGTCCAATGTCCGTCAAAGGAAATACACGTAACAATCCTTATAGGATCAAGTAAATGACAACATAGATTACATGGACGGGGAGATTCTTTACTGCTCAAGTAACATTGTTGTGATCATGAATAAGAATATATGAAAACTCCTATGAGCATTGCAACATATACCAAACTCCAAAAAGGCACAGAACAAAGGAATTTCACATGCATACCAATCGAAAAGAAAAAAACAAAATTGTGATGAGTCAATTAACATAAAGAGCAAACCCGACAGTTACCGCCTTGGAACGGTCAGTCGGCAATATGGACCGACTGAGGTGCTTTTTATACAGTACTTTTACGTTAAAATATTTCCAAACTCTATAATACTGCTTACTGCAATTGTTAACGGTTTTTCTGACAAGAGTATTTATTAAAATTGAACTGTATGCTATGTGTTATTCGGATATCATTTTCTCACAAAAGTATTTTAGAATATGTAAATAATGTCACAAAACATCAATTTTATAAGGGTTTAACATTACAAGTTTAAATGCAGCATTTTGACTCTGAGCGACAACAAATTATTTAAAAGAAAAGGAAACGAAATGAATGAATGGTTAATACATGGAAATTCTCATTTAAATCGAGTCTGCCTGCACTTGGATTGGTTTAGGCAAGTACACCGTTACGTATTTTATGCTAACGTATCGTTATATTTGACTTAAGATTCAGAACAATAGGAAGCACGCCGGCTTGAAAGCAAACACCAACCATTTACCATCTGGTCGAGTGTTTCCAGGTGTGTATGGGAAGCACGATGGCTTGAAAGCAAACACCAACCATTAACCATCTAGTCGAGTGTTTCCAGGTGTGTATGGGAAGCACGACGGCTTGAAAGCAAACACCAACAATTAACCATCTGGTCGGGTGTTTCCAGGTGTGTATGGAAAGCACGACGGCTTGAAAGCAAATACCAACCATTAACCATCTGGTCGGGTGTTTCCAGGTGTGTATGGGAAGCACGCCGGCTTGAAAGCAAACACCAACCATTAACCATCTAGTCGAGTGTTTCCAGGTGTGTATGGGAAGCACGACGGCTTGAAAGCAAACACCAACCATTAACCATCTAGTCGAGTGTTTCCAGGTGTGTATGGGAAGCACGACGGCTTGAAAGCAAACACCAACCCTTAACCATCTGGTCGGGTGTTTCCAGGTGTGTATGGGATGCATTAACACAAAATTGCAAGAATTGTTTAATGTGAATTAGAGTTATTTTTCATAAGGAAACAGTCGAGCGGTTTGGATTATCGCAATTGATTTGTTATAAATCAAATGGTATAGTGAAATCAACATATTTCTGCCATGACGTTTACTTTTTGAACTTTATTTATTTCCTTTTGCTATTTTCGTCAGACAAAAGACTGATCTTAATCTGAGGTTTGCATGATTATATTTTATTGTTCATTTAAAGCCATACCAACCCGTTGAAACAACGCAATCAGTAAAACAAGAAGAATATGGCTGAACAGACGGATCGAAACAAAGCAATTTGCCTCTCTTTCTGCTTGTCTTTGAATACACTGATATGCAAAGTTACCATCAGTCACAGCCACAACAAACATACTTGTTGAAAGCTGAAAGTATAATGGTTCCTGTTGGCATATAATAAGACCATTAGATGAAATATACATGTAACAATAATCCGTTATTATTATTATTATTAATAATAATAATATTATTATTATTATTATTATTATTATTATTATTATTATTATTATTATTATTATTATTATTATCATTATTTTTATCATAGTTGTTGTCATTAATTCCGCTTTTTTGAAGGAATGTTAGTATGTCCAATAAATAGAATTACCTTCCCAAATCCATATGGTAGAGTCATTCACTTGTACCTCCACCGACTATACTCGGTCTCTCACCGCGTAGGTTCGAGGCCACAACCCTTCATCTGCCTTACGGTGTAAGATATTTTCTGGGTTCTTCTTCCCACAGCTGGCACTCGCTATAGTTGGCATAGTTGAATGTGTCGCTACTATCTATTTTATAAATGAAACAACAACAGCAACAAAACAACAACAACAACAACATCGTTATAATGACGATTAATATTCAATTTAATTAGGACAAAATAGAGACACGTGAGAAATCATGATAATTATGACGTTTGCAAAAAGGTTGTTGCAGGAAGACCGAATCACATTTCGAAATCGATTGCGTATTGAGCCGAAGCGGCGGAAGCTAAACTGTTTAAAGAAGGGCGACAGTAACCGCTTAGCCAAGGCCACAACAGCAAGGAAAATGTTAATGGGTTTTATTAATGCACATTGGCAATATAATATGTTTACTGTAAAGGATAACAAGATCAACTGAATAACAGTATCACATGTTCGATTATGGCATGTTTGTTTAAATTTTAAAGCTTTATTACGTTGCACATAATCAATCGGTTCGAAAAAAATCAGAAGTTTCAATTCAACTGCAGTTCTGACTCGTTGAAGAGTCACTATCTCCAAATTGCGTTTATAAATAAGTCCACATCTAATTTGTATGTCCAGATTTTTCCAAAATTTTGATGCAGCGTTAATTGATATTTATAGTGTAATCTTTTTGCCATAATTGAGGGTCTGTGACGTAATGGTGCTATTTTACATGGTTATAGAAACGACAATGTCAGTAGACATTTCCGGTCATAGGTCTGTAAAAAATTTCTGCTCTGAATCAGGTAAGATCAACTACAAATCTGGTAAAAAATGGCGATAAAAGAAACTTAATATATAGTTTGCATGAAGGCTAAACATTTATGTTACTTTTAGCAGTAGTTCGGTCCTTTAAAGCAAAAAGTGTCGAAGAATCATTATAAATCAGTTAAAGTTTTTTCATTGAAGGTAGATTCTTGCGTCCACGTAGCCATTTTAACCAATTTCCTGTGGCAAATCTTAATAAATATTTCACTGATTGGAGATAGCCTTTCCATCAATAATCTACTAAAAATAATCTAGTTATAAGTTACTTGGAGATACTGCCCACTTGAGCAAACATATTGCTGCCATCACCTTGTAGTATCCCGCTAACAAATGACTTTATACATATAGACTTAACCCTGGGACATCCAGTCGTGGAACTACAGTTTTATCACGTGTTTCCTCTTGCTGTTTTTTTCATTCAATACATATTTTGTAATACATATTGCGATACACAGCTTTTTTATTGATGACGTCATCAATGGGCGCCAGCATTGGTGTTAAACCACTACCTTATGAAAGACTTTGGCACCATCATCCTCAATCGGAACACATCGGATAATTCACGAATAATCTCACGGATGTATGTCGGTAGTCGGATCACCTCGACCATTTCCCTAAATAGGACTACTTTTCTAACAGACGTCAAAACAAAGATGGCAGCTCGATGCCTGTAAAATTGCAATTTGTTGCGGCTTCAAATTTAAATCATCCAATTTAATTTTCCCAGCTTAGCAGACACACAGCTGTCAAACGATGCCATTGTTTATGTTTTGTGCGAACTACATTTTAGGCATATTCTTATTCCGACTTACGGCGAACAAAACGATCGTGATTTCTGCATCACTGTACCAGAAACATCCGAGAGATGATTGTCCCGAGGACCGAATTACCCGAAGAGTTCCGACTGCATCCTCCTTTGTAGAGTTATCGTTCGTTACTCAAAGGACAGTATAGAGAGTCATTTTAGTACATCAACGTCGCGGTTAATCAACGGGCTCTTGTACCTGAAACCGATGCTCTAACATTTGCGCTACCAAGTTCGGCGTTAGTAATAAATGTTGTGCTAACTCACATATGGCATGTTTTGATTCCTTTGATCAGCACAAATGTGGTAAACTAACATTCCGTAAACTGTATTTCATATTAATCTCATTTACTGTTTTGTTTGAGTATTCTCTATATATTAAAAGTTAAAAATAAAGATGATATGTTATGAATGTTCGTATCATTATAGTTTTAAATATTGTTTGTTTGCGCGCTTTTTATACAGAGCTAACATCTCAACAAATATAATTGATTTAAAGAGACACATCGCAAAACCATTTGTAAGTTTTAAACTTCTTTGTCCAAAAATAAAAGCTCCTTTTCGTTGAATTAAGGAAAGAATAGGTGATAAAATACCATTTTAAAATGTGAGAAATGTCTACTTTAAACGTTATCGTGGTGTAGCAATGCGCAATAAATGTAGTTTCAAAGTGGCAAAAAATAATTGTATACACTTATAAATATAAGATCTCAATGACAACGATAGAACGTATGTTCAATCAAGCTTAAAGTAATTCAGTAGTTATATCTACTTTTCCAATATTTAACTAAAATTTACTTTAGTGATATATTTCCAACATATGTTTTTATACGTATGGATAACATCAAAACTACTCGCGAAATCTGTAACATTCTTAATTATAATTCCAAAAGCAAGGTATTTGATGCATAAATCTGACTCTACACTTAGAGGTAGTTAATATAACTTATCTATCGATATTCCTACATGTCGTGATTTCTTGTCACACCTCCATGTTCAAGTTTAAGTATTATATGGAGGTTTTTAAAGAATAAACATTGAATAAGAATATATGACAAAGTCCTATGAGCATTGCAACATACACCAAAGTTTAAAAAGGCACATGAGAAACGTATTTCACTTGCAAGTCAAGTGAAAAGTATTCAAGAACAAATTTATGATGAGTCATTTAACGAAAAGAGAAAACCCGACAGTTACCGCCCTGGAACGGTCAGTCGGCAATATGGGCCGACTTGGGTGCTTAAACCGGTTTTACAGAGCTCTTACCTCGCACTTCCTGATTGGTCTCTCAAATGCAAGCAATGAAAAGAAAAACCGAATTATTTGAATACAAAACTTCCAAGCGCTGATGTTTTATTACGAAAGAAGTGACGTCATTGAAAAATATTGTCCATATAGTGTTAAAAAAAGAAGGAGGATTATTTCGATTAGAAAAACTACACACATATGGTTGATTATAGGTAAAATTAACTTTTTGAATCAAGAAAAAGATGACCAGAGAAGAATAACTGGTTGTAGCATTCTGTTCATGTGAATATGGAATTGAGGACCAAAGTCCAATGTCCATCAAAGGAAATACACGTAACAATCCTTAGAGGATGAATTAAATGACAACATTGATTACATGCACGGGAAGATTTTTTTATACTTACATGCACCTCTAGCTGCACTGCTAAAAGTAATGTCAAGATCAGATGTCAAATATGTTTTCAAATAAACGTACATTTTGTGGGCAGCAAACACTATTTACTGTAGGCACATCACGGAAATTTGATGTCGATAAGGTATGACAAATTAAGCATATCTTTAAATATAAGTGTCATGAAAGTTAATATGTATTTTGGTTTCCTCTTTTTTACAATTACACACATGTTACGCTAGCTTTATAAATGTATAGAATTTATCCAACAGTCTCAAGTGCAAGTGTCGTTAAAACTATGACACTATTCAACAAAATATGTCATTTTTGTCAATATGTTACCATGCCATGGCATGTTCCAAGATAAAGATCTGCACATTGTAGCTAGTGAAAACAGATGAGTGAAAATTACTATCAATGATGACGACAGGATCAATTATTTTAGAAAATTGTTTGTATTGACATCATTACGTTTGTTAATTCCAATGCAATTTGGAAGCGATGTAAGCCTTTTGCTAATGCGGTGGTTGCGTTAATTGCAGCTAACACAGCACAATACTATTTTCTTATTTTTCTCCTGTCCGGCTACCATGCGTTTATATTTTGTGAAAAACAAATTAAGGAATACAAATGAAACGTCTTTATGACTTGTTACTCCTCAACTATCGCCGGGTGATGTCGTCTTCCAGCAGACTTTCGGTGCGCTTGTGGTTCTACACAGACATACTTGTATGTTCGTCAATTATAACAATGCAGCAGGACGTTGTCATTTTGTCCATAATTGACGCGGTGCAATGTTACAAAAACAAACATGCACATCTTCCACTACTTAAATAATAGCAATTTAGTCAATAGGAATAAGAGTACTTACTTATATATCACATCCAGATAGATAATAGAAGTGTTAATGTCGTGTTAACAAAGAAATGTACAATATGCCACCTACTTTGTCCAATCGGGGATTTAAAGTCGTATGTTTTACATTTGTAAATACCGTCATCTCTTATCGTAAATTTTCAAATTGTCAGCATCTTTCTATTTGAATATCGCTGCCAGTGTAATTTATTAGATTACTACTTCGTCCTCTCACAAATTTACCTATAACTTCTATAGTTTATGTTTAACATTGTCATCGCATTACTTCACACAATGAACAGTACCAGCATTGAATTTACACTACACAATATGGTATGGCTGTAACAAAAGATATAATTGTTCAAGCGCACTTGCTCTTCAAGCCTACATTGCCGTTTTATAACCTCCTGAAAATGACCTGAGTGCAAAATGTTATAAGTTGCATGTGCGCCTTAACGACTCGGACAATAGTCATTCACAAAAGATTTTAATTTCATTCTTTCAGCGCCGTAAACTATTAAACAGTTTTTTTTTCTTATGAAATAAGTTCGCTATATTTTAAAGGACTAAAGCAATATTTATTGTGCAATATAACTTCTCATTCACCAAAGGAATTGTGCTGTGCACGTTTATGTTTATATTTAAGTTATTCTGGTTTATTAAGGAATGAATAAAATAAAAAAAATTCTATATAATTTTAGATATTTTGAAAATTGCATTTACAAACAAAAGAAAAAGATTTAAAGCTATAAATATATAACCCTTTTTACAGGATACAAAATAAAATGACACCGAAAAAATACATTGTCATCGTTATTTAATGCAGAAACAAACGTTTTTTTTATATATTTGCATTTAAAAGTACCGTCTAATGAAAGCCCCTCTCTTATCGGCAGACTTAAACGTTTGTAGCTATATTTGGATGTCTCTACCGTAAGTTTATCTAAACACCGTCTCTTTTTAGATTTCATTGATACATTCCATTTTTGAAGACAGGTTTTCGTCACGCCAAACAACAACTACAAAAACAACAAGCAAACAAAAGCCCCAAAAGTACAAAAAGCAAAACAGTTGTACTTAGCCAAATAAAAGACAATTTGCTTAACAGCCTTAAAACGTCACTATCTACAAAAATGAGCAGCAAGTCGTAAATATAACTTATATTAAAATTTGATCTGGAACTCAAGTGTATTAACGTAGGGTATAGGTAGCTGTTATACAATCGCTGAGACAAGACAATAGATAATAATAAGACCAAGGGTAGAGGTCTTGTAACGGTCAGTTGACAAAACGAGCAGCTGGGATACCTCAACAACAGCTATACTTTTGATGAGCACAATATAGGTTATTTAACACAATGGTGTAACTTGTTCCCGAGGGAACTGTACTAAAAACTCTCATACGCAAATTTTCTGCAAATTGCCCTTTTTGAGAGTTTACCACGAGCAATTGCTTTCTTGACATTTGTATAAACGTGCATGTGCACGGCCATATTAGAAAAAACGGAAACGAAAATTGCAAAAATAATAAAGAAAAAAAAGAAAAAAAAAAGAAGAAAATATATGCTATTAACTGCTCGCAAGATTTTGCCAATACATGTTTATGTTAATATAATGAGGAATTATGACAACGCCTTTATTTTTTGCTAAAATCCACCTTTTAACATTACTGTATTTAAATAATTTAAAAAAAAATAAAATATTTTTTCAGTTTGCTACAAACAATTCCTGTTATAACCCAGCAGTTTAAATTATGTATTAAGCCAGAACAAAAAAATCGGAAGTTTTAAGGATGGACGGACATTGGTGGCATTAAATGGTATCCCGCCATATTCTTCGCATGTCTGCTACTATTTACTACAATTGTACTATGCTATTGAATTAAACATGGTAGCAGGCGACAATAAGCAGACGTTTGAACACACAGTTCACAGGTACAGGGTTAAGTACAGTGAGGTCAGACAGCTACGCCGAAAAATAACACAGTTTATTCCAATCCAAGCATTTTAAACGCCGTGCCTAATAGATAAACATGCCATTCAAAAAAAATAATAGTTAAATGATAAGCATAAAATTAACCCTACCAAGTGCACTGGTTTGGTTAAAGTGGCTTTGCATGTATACGTTGATGTCTGGTTTGTTAAAGGTCAGACGTCACTGGAGTAAATGCATTTGTATACAGAGATAAACAGTGAATCAATTAAACCAAGTGCTTTAGCGTCCGATGATTGCGTGATAAAATATGAATAAGTAATTGTGCAATGTAAGATATTGGTGACATTCGTCAACCTGCAATTAAACGAAACATGATAATGGAGTAAAAGTTAAGGAATACATCCCTGTGTAAAGCCGGAGTTAGGATACAAATGTGACCATCACAATTCGTGTCTGAAGTTCTTGAGCTCTTATTCTTAAATTAAAATAAAGATATACAAGTTTAAAGATTGTTCACTTTGTCAACATTCTAAACATCCTAATGGACAAAATCGCTTCATGCGGTCATTGTAAGTTAAATATGACATTTGCGTTAAAGTGAAATTGTTGAGCTTTATAAAACATTTGAATAGGTATGAGTTATTCATAATTTATTTCATGTTGATCTTTGGTGTCTGTGTGTCCGTCTTTTTTTTCGAAAGCAACACAGAAACATTTTGATAAAACTCCCTTGAATATCACGCGTTGTCGGCTACAATTCACCACTCTCCCTGTCGTTAAGCATCCCATTTGCACATTAGGATAATGCCTATTTTGCGTGTTCACTTAAATTACGTATACTTTTACCATTTGCATTACGCTGTTATTACTGCACGTTTGGTTTTTGTAAACAAACAACTTATGGGCACTCTTGGCTAAATGAGTGTAGATTTCAACACGCGATCTTAGGGTTTTATAAAGGTATTTCCTTTGAAATTTTACAAACAAGGAATGTTGTACGTTTCATAACAAAACTAGCACTAACTGCTATTTTAACAATTCTTATTCTTATCTAATAACACGCGTATATATCTGCTCTTCTAAGAGAATATTTAAGATATATTGCACAATCAATAGTTTGAATATGTGGGTCAACTAAACGAGTTGTCGAAACTGTTTGTTTTTTACTACCAAATTGACAGTAACAGTTAAAGTTATTTAAAGTAAATACAATTCTTTAGTCAGGAAATTAATTGCGTGTAATACGTATTTTAAACATATTTTGATATAAAAACCAGGGCATGTAGATACAAGTCCTTGCATGGCCAACGTTATCCGCCTAGGAATGTTGTTTTTTCATATCGGACTTGATAGATTGTTACATTGTTACCGTGTATTTACAACTTCTCAACACGAGTTTACCAAGGTTTAGACAAACAGTATAAACACATCGAAACGCTTCAGTCACGTATATGCATTATTATCTAATATCTTTAAAAACTTTACTTAATTGCAAATGGTTGGCAAAGTTGAATTTTGAACATCTGTCTAAAAGTGTAATCCACTTAGTTGACATGGAGAAACATAATGTATTAATAAAAGGCTTAACTTTGAACTTTTCATCTGCACTTAATGTTTGACGCTTGAAGGCCAACGTTATCTGCCTAGAAATGTTGTTGTTCTTATATCGGAATTGATAGATTGTTACCGTGTATTTACAACTTCTCAACACGAGTTACAAAGGTTTAGACAAACAGTATAAACACATCGAAACGCTTCAGTCGCGTATTTAAATTATTATCTAGTTTAAAAACTTTTCTTAATTGCGAATGATTGGCAAAGATGAATTTCGAACATCTGTCTTAAAGTGTAATTCACTAAGTTGACATGAAGAAACATAATGTAATAACAGGCTTAACTTTGAACTTTTCATCTGCACTCAATGTTTGACGTTTAAGCGTGCACACATTGATATGACACTTTTATAATCTGTGTACGCTGACATCAAGTCTGTCTAACCAGTCGACGACAAAAACAGATAAGCTATTAGTGCATTCAGATTTCAGCGAGTCTCTTTGTATAAGTTCGATGAATTATTGAATTGAATGAATTATTTTGCAAAGCTTTGCATAGAGCTATTGTTATCAACTATTTAACCAAACTACTTATACTGGAACCTAATGAAGCTATTAAAGTAAATGTGGCTGAGCGTCTTTAGCAAACTTAATACATAAAGAAAATTGCTTTGAAATTTCAAAATGGTTTTAAGATGTAAAATTATAGAGAATTAATTAGTATTCTAAATTAATTCAACACTCTCCTTATCAACAAACCGTTTAAATTCTTGGACCCTATTTTATTACATTTATAAAATGTATCGTTCTCTATCTACTCACCTTCGCACATCCCTACTGGCGAACTTTTATTTTGTTGTACATGCGGCCTGTCTGATAATTGTACTTCAGTTTGTAAATATTGACAAATGAGAATATTGATAATATAATTTCATCAGTAGAATTTAGTGTTCTGGTCGACATTTACAAAGGGTTTAGCTATTTAAATAAACTATAATACTGTGGCATGTTCCAAGATATTGACATGTAATTTTTGCATCAGGTTGCATGGTGAACGGAACCATTCGAAATGTAAATGCCATTATCAAGGGCGATCTGCTAATGTGTTTTAGAAAATCGATTGCTTTTAAGAGGCTCGCAACTGAGCTAAATGGTTTTATTTTTTAAAGTTGACAAGAAAAAAAAAAACATGCACTTTTATTTGTGTTTCATTAAAAACGAAGTTTCATTTTTATTTGCAAGATATCTCCACTGTAAAGTAAGTAAACTGTTTTATATTGGTATCAAAATAAAATATTGAACGAAGAAATGGAAATGCATATACAGATATGATTGTGAATAACACAGCGACTTATGATTAGTATGTTAGACCAGCGGTATTAAGTATAAGTACATTGTTGTAAAGAAACATATATAAAAACCGAACGTTAATAAATTAAGACAATTTTATAATGATTAAATATAAAAATTGATTCCATTTACCACACCATAGTTACACCATAGTTTATACTAGAAATCTAAGGTGATAATTTGTGTCGTAGTTAACTTTAATAGACAGAACAGTACTGTATTTGATCTTGATGGATTTTTGTTTCACATCTTTACTATAGGCAAATTAATGAAAGCTAGTTTATTAGCCAAGTGTGTTATAATTTACAGACTGTCTTGGCTTACAGCTGAAAATGAAAATAAAAACCAATTATTGCTAATATAGGTATAAGCACATTAAAAAATGCATGATTGTTAATTTCAAACAAAGGAATCTCATTGAAACTCTTACTGCACCGAATGTTTGTCCTGACTCAAGTGTGTTGCACGTCAAAGTTGATACGCGTTTGACAAATCTTTTACTTTGACGTCACTAAAGTAAAAGCAGTAGTAGACAGAGATAAACTGTCATTCAATGTCATAGAATTTCCAACGACTGTTTTTGCATTATTAAACGTCAATACAATTCTAATGAAATTAAAAATATAAATGTTGCAAATATAGCTGTTTGAGATATGTGTTGAACCTAGCAATTAAATTTAACACCAATAAAGCAGACTTTACCTCAAGGTCTATGACGATATTTCAGGCTTCTTCGTCTTACTCTTTATATGTATTTACCACATATATCTAGCTGATAGGTGGTACCTCTTAAGTACCTACAATTTTGAATTTAACCTAGTGTGACATTAGAAAAATCCATTGCTTGCCTATTCAGATTATCTTCCTTTATTATATTTCATTATTTAGTAGTTTGTTTCCACTCTTTCATTCATAAAATATCGACCTGCCGCATTTATACATGTACACATTGCGGAGAGATGTTCACTCTTGGGAATTTCTGGTTAAAAAACACATTGTTTCTTATTGCTGGCATTGTCAAATTACCTGCTATCTAGACACTTTCTTATTGCCAAACAAAAACACAACTAACTTATAGAACGCAAAAAACTACATTCCTTGCTGCATTTACTACTTCAACTGTTATAGATTTCGTTGGCCACCCTCCATCATATCTAATAAAGCAAACTGGTAAATACTTCAAATTCCAAACATCTCCACCCAAATGTACAAAAAAACCTAAAGCGAAATAAATTTTCGACTACTTAATGATAACAATTGTGTGCATAAAACAGAATATATTTTTGTTTATTTGATTTATCGTTCCATTAACAGTATTTATAGTTATCTGGAGTCGGTGTCCATTTGAAGCAGATATAGTGCTGGCTTCACCGTGTATAGCATGACGTGAATACCGGCATGATATCACACTTAGTCACATTATTCTGACACCGGGCCAACCAGTCGTCGAAACACCCATATATTTGCTTGAGCGTCTGTACAGTTGAACTTCGTTATCTCAAAGTCGCTGGGACCTGGCAAGATACTTTGACTTAAAAAAACTTTGAGAATTCAGATGTTATGTTAGTATGTGTATGATAAGTGAATTGTAAGAGTGTTTACTACATTTTTTGCATATTCCTCGTATGTCCAAGTGTATTCATTTTCTATATGTTTAATTGTATGTATTTTAGTTAACTATTTACATTCAAGACCAAATGTTTTAATTTTATCACTTTATTGAAATCGATCTAACCATCCTTTTGAACACTCAAACTCCTGATTTGAAACGCCTTGGTGACTAGCGAATTGAAGTGCCTTGGCTCTAATGGTCTCTCCATCTACAGTTCATTTCCACTCCTTGTCAAGGAAAACAATTTCAGTAGGCCTCTCTTCCACATCTGAATACTTCGTAGTTCTTGACCTTTTTCTCTCTTGTTCTAAACCTCATCTTAGAAACTTGTTTTCATGCCATCGTTTGCTTTCAACCATAAAACAATGTTGACTGAGGTATGCCGTGTTCCTCTGCGATTTGTTTCTTTGATTTTATTCCCTTTTCAAATTCCATCATTGCTGAATATTTTTCTGAGTAAGATTTGGCCTTCAACTTTCTTTTCACTCCTTGTCCCTTGACTGATCCAGATATCCCCCAGGATTAAGACTGGGTCCTTCAATGGATTACTCAGCTTGAGTATCGGGAGCTTTGTAAGAAGTCACGTTGACAATGAAGTTACGACATGTCGTGTTAAATGTATATATACCTTACAACCAACACAATCACGCTACCCCAGCACAATACGGTATCATCTTCAATTGCCCTTATCCAAGCAAAAGACAAATTACTGGTCACATTTCCATTCAGTGCCTTAATTGGCACAAATCCAAATCATGTAATCGTTAACCCGCTCACGGGATTTTGTGCACGTGGAAAGCCAATGATAATTGATCTATGACGTTACGTTCACACTTTGTCAAGCTGTCGCACAACAAGAGTTGGCGGCGGCCTTTGATCTTCGAATCGAGCGGGTCGTATTAGTAAAGAAAACATCAGCAGGGGCCCAGCAATCACTTTGAGTCAAAGGGAATGCAGCTCAAGCGATTTTGTCTTATGCGGGCTTTCTTTATATGATCAAAGAAGGAACAAAATGGAACTTGGAAAAAGGTTTGAGTTAAGCGGAATTTTATATCAAGCGAGTTTGTCATAACGAAGTTCAACTGTATGTTTGTAACTATGTATCTTGTTTGTATATCAAGTACACGTACAATGTTCTCGTTATTTAATGCAGAAACATAAGTTAACATGTGTTTATATTTTAATTAAAAAGTATCGTCTAGGTGTGCCCCTTACTTGTCGGCAGACCTAAATGTGTGTGATCATATTGAGAGGTCTTTATCGTCCGTACATCCATACATCATCTCTTTCAAGATTTTATGTACACGTTCCAATATTACTTGACACCGAACAATAACAACAAGTAAACAAAAAATATCGAAATGGCACCATAAAGTAATACCGTGGTAAATACGACGTCTTTTGTAAGTACATGTACCAATAAATTTATATATATCGATTTTTTATTTCATCTATATTATGAGTAGAATGTCAAGAAAGCATATGCTTTTATGACAACGTTTTAATGTTTAAATACATGTATAATGCATTGATTTCTTCGATGAAAGTTAAAATTGTTGTTGTTACGTGTGAAAGCTTTAAACAAGCCTCTATACCGTTAGCAGAAACATTTAAATATTCATGCAAACAGTATATTCACTGGACACGTCAAGTTTCTGCAAAAATGTACAGATATTAAAATAGTATCTAAGGAAAAGTGCCGATGCTATAAATGTAAAAGATGACTTTACCAGGTTCAAAGATGGACGTTTTGAAAGAAAAGCACTATCAAAGATGCTTTGATGGACAGCTTAAGAATCTCATCAACAAAGATTAAAACTATGTCAGTCAACACGTAAATATAATTAATATACATAGAAAGCAATGAATATATGTGGGTCCTAAGAGACAAACATCATATATTAAAATTTGATTAAGCACTAATGTGTATACATTTATCGGAAATCGGATAAAAGAGTCCTATTTATATCCAGCCTATCTGACATTGCTTCTGTATTTGCAGGTCGTGACAAATTACGAATAGACAGCTGGGCCGAAAAATAACGAAATCAATTCTAATCCAAGCATTTTAATGTCGTGTATAATTGGTTGATATGTCATTTAAAAAAATATTTTTTGAATGATAAGCATTAAATTACGGCTACAAAGTGCAATGGAAGTTTGCCGTCCTTTAAAATTGTTTTCCATGTATACGTTGATGTCTGGTTTATTGAAGGTTCACTCAGACATCACTAGGGTAAGCCAATTTGTAGACAGAGATAAACAGTCATTCAATTTAATCAAGCACTCAAGCGTCCGATCATAGCTTGATAAGACATCAATTAAGATTCAAATGAATAATTAATTCTGCACTTTAAACAATTGGTGACATGTGTCCAAATGCAATTAAACTGAACATGAGAATGAAGGAGTTTAAAGGAATACAATCCTGGAGCTGAAGGCAGGAAACAAATATAAACGTCCAGTCTGTCCCTCACATTTCGAATCCGAAATTATTAACTTTAAATGGAACAAAAATACAAGTTTCAAAGGTTGTTCATATGTATATTTACTTTTGTCATTATTTCATTGATCGTAATGGACCAGAGGACTGCCTTCGGTCATTGTAACTATGATATGACATTCTATTGTAGCATTTGCTTCAGAAGAAATTTACATAAAGTTATTAATTATACAATCATTAGAGTCAGAAAGAATTAACATAATTTAATATTTCCTTAAAATGTAATTACCTCGCTGAAACGTTACCAGAGAGCATCTTGAAATGATGAGTCTATTCATACAAGAAACATTTTGAGAACTGACTTATATTCATTATGAAGGTGAAGCAAAAACGACATAAAAAGTTTTTTGTTATCTTTGATTATACTGAGCAAATAATATTCCATGTGGTAATATCTGACACTAGGGGCGACCTCTGTTCAATCGGTTACATCGGTACTTATTTTAAAGTTTTAGTTGTTTTAATTAAATGTCCAGCCAGAAGTTAGAATAAATGCTCCAGTATTGCTAAAAAGATATCAAATAAAAAACCCTACAAAAAACAACAAACGTTATTCTTACATATGTATGTAAACTTAATTGTCATCTGCATATGTCCTTTTACCTGTTTACTTACCTTTCGTTTTCTTTTTCTCTCATTGTGAAAACTGCGTTTTTATAGTTTATATCAATACTTCATTGGGTTTAAAAAAAACATTTCATACAAGTATAAATTATTTATAATCGATTTAATGTTGATCGTTGTTGTAGTTCCTTCTCTTACTGTAAAGGTTTCGAATAAATCATTATGATGTCGTCAAACACAATAATTCAACATTCCCACTGTCTGTGAGCATCGACTATACACATTAGGTAAATGACCACTTTGTCTGCTTACTTTGATGACGCAAACCATTACCAGTTGCATTACGCTGCTCTTACTGCATGTTTGGTCTTTGCAAAACCATTTTTGACCTGGCTTGGTTTAATGAATATTGGTTCACATTTTCACATTACGATCTTGGTAGTACAATCGGTAGAGCGTCGGCTTTAGGTACGGGACAGCCTGGGTTCGATCCCGGGCCGCGACATACCAAGGTCGTTAAAATGGAAGTGGAATAGGTCCCTTGCTAACGCTTAAGCAAATATTAGGGTAGTCCCACAACTTGTTGGCGCGGTGTCTGGTTATTGTAACTGGGTGTGATACATCCATCACGTCCCACTATACACAGTGAAGGTAGCACTACATGCATATCTGCTTCAAGTGACCACCGTCTCCAGATAACTGAAATACAATTGATGGGACGATAAACCCAATAATAATAAACAATTTGATATAAGAACTCTGGGTTTTACAAAGTGAAATATTTTCTTCTGTAAGTAGAAATTCACGCAAACTAGCATGTTTCATCGTACCGAGAGAGAGAGAGAGAGAGAGAGAGAGAGAGAGAGAGAGAGAGAGAGAGAGAGAGAGAGAGAGAGAGAGAGAGATAGATAGATAGATAGATAGATAGATAGATAGATAGATAGATAGATAGATAGATAGATATGTAGGTAGGTAGGTAGGTAGGTAGATAGATAGATAGATAGAAAGGTAGATAGGTAGATAGATATATAGATAGGTAGATAGGTAGGTAGGTAGGTAGGTAGATAGATAGATAGATAGATAGATAGATAGATAGATAGATAGATAGATAGATATATAGGTCGATAGATAGATAGATAGATAGATAGATAGATAGATAGATAGATAGATAGATAGATAGATAGATAGATAGATAGATAGATAGATAGATAGATAGATAGATAGATAGGTAGGTAGGTAGGTAGGTAGGTAGGTAGGTAGGTAGGTAGGTAGGTAGGTAGGTAGATAGGTAGGTAGGTAGATAGATAGATATATAGATAGATAGATAGGTAGAAAGGTAGATAGGTATATAGATAGATAGATAGATAGATAGATAGATAGATAGATAGATAGATAGATAGATAGATAGATAGGTATATAGGTAGATAGATAGATAGATAGATAGATAGATAGATAGATAGATAGATAGATAGATAGATAGATAGATAGATAGATAGATAGATATAAGTATATAATAAACCATAATACATTTAATGACGTGTGGTTGCATGTGGCCTGAATTCACGAAAATTCAACAGATCGAATATATGGATAAGCTAAACAACTTGTGGTAAAGATTAATTAGATATATTTACAAAAATGTTGCAAATCAACAAAATGATTGCCTGTTATTTATAGTAAATGATACTCGTTAAATTCGGAAATTATGTAGTTTTATTCATGCTATTTACCCATTCCTCTCATCTATTGATTTGATGGCTGAGTGTTTAGACACCCGTCTTTTTATGCCCAACTGAATCCGCCTAGGAATGTAGTTTTATTTATGTCAGACTTGATAGATTGTTACCATGTATTTACAACTTCTTTACAAAGGTTTACGAAGGCTTACGGAAACAGTTTCTATTTCGGTATGTATTTAATACATTGTAGCAGCGAGTCGCTTGTTGGTTCATTTTGCAGTAATTGTGCTTATCATTGTTCAAAATATTGTTTAAAAATAACTTAACTCTTTGCGAACTACATGTAAGAGCGTAGTTTGATTTCGAGCACATGATCAAATGAAAAAGTATAAAGAATTGATTATGCGCTTATGTGACAATTTTGCACGAATAAATGCATATCTTGGAAGTTGAAACATCACCTAACGATTGACATAATTTATGTGTGCACACGTTTATATGTTTTTTGTGTTGTATAAACTGACAAAGTCTGCCAAGTCAGTTGACGAAAAAGATAAGGTTTCTATGCATTAAAACGCCTTTCAGCGAACAGCATGTTGTAACGTCAGTTATTAAGTAACATGAAGTGTACTGTCAAACTGCAAATAAAGCTATTGGTAGCCATATTTTAGTAAATACTAAAGCTCAAACATACTGAAGGTAGATTATGAGGCTGAGTGTCGGTCGGATTCTTTAGCCCTTTATAGTAGAGCTTATAATAATTCTAAATTAATTTGTCACCATCCAAATCAGTTAACAGTTAATACGCACACATACTTGCTCACAATTCTACTTACTTTATATAAAGTATTGCTCACTTCCTAAACACCTTTATCCCACTAGACGGGAGGCCGTTATATATGTGAATATAGTTATATAAGTTGCGTGTATGATCATATTTCTCCAATATGTATTGACAAATGAGAAAATAGCTAAATTCATCAATATCTGTCTAGTCTTCTTGCCTGCATTTGTCAAGGATTAAGTTATTTTAGACAACTATTGGGCAGTTACATGTATTGACAGGTATTTTGTGCATCAGGTTGCAAGGTGGACGGAAACGGGCGCTGTGCAAATGCAATTTTCAATGACGATCGGCTCGTGTATTTTAGAGAATCGATTGGATCACATTGCATTTCAGAAGTTTGCAAGATTTGTTGATGGTGTTTAAAAAAGTCAAAAGCGAGAAAAGATGAAGGTATCTGACAAATGATTCATAGGGTGAAAATACATAAATACATAAACGTGAGATGTGTGTTTTATTTAATACGTCAAACAATGTTTACTTGCACTTTAAGTCCAATGCGTAGCACATCTAACTGTATTATATTGGCATCAGAGTTGATATCGTCTATTTTCGCATGCGATTAATATTGTTTTTAGAGGCATACCAAACCTTTATTACCCACAACAAAAGTTCGCGAGTTTTAAAAAAATAGAGAAAAAAGTCCATACGACATATCTGTATCAACTATACACTAAAGGAAAAAATATTTTGATATCGGTATAATTTATAGCAATAACATTCAAACTGATATTCATCCGATCGCACCTTGCACTAGCATTGCAAGTCATGTCAAAAGTGAGGTAAGACAGCTACGTCGAATAATAACGAAATCAATTCCAGTCCAAGCATTTTAACGCAATACCGAATCGTTAAACATGCCATTGAAAAAGAAATGGTACACCGATTAGCATTTCATTATTCCTACCAAGTGCACTGAAGGTTTGCCGTTCTTCAAGTGGCTTTGCATATATACTTTGATGTCTGGTTTGTTAAAGGCCCACACAGACGTCAATTAGAGATAAACTGTCTGCAAATTTCATGACGCGCTAAAGGGTCTGCTGATAACGTGATAAAACATCGTTAAAGGTTCATTCAAACAAATAACTAATGGTGCAATGTAAGCTATTGATGACATTCGTCCCACTACAATTAAACTTGATAAGTGAGTAATTGTTTAGCTAATACTCAACTCTGAAAAGGCAAAGAAATGTAATAAAAATAGATGTGAAACCGCTGTTGGACCATCACAGTTTTGGGTCCGCTATTCTGTAGCTTCTCCCTGAGTAACTTTAAAAGAAACATAAAATATAAAAGTTTCAATGGCTTTCGTTTTGTACATTTACGCTTGTCCTTTTTTCCATATATCGTAAGGGGCAGATTATGCAGCATATGCAGAATGCTGGCATTGTTAATACAATATGACATTTTAATACTTTATTTAGTTATTGAATCCTTACCAGAGGGCATCCTTGACTGACCAGTCGACTCAGACAAGAGACAGTTTTGAAAACCGCCAAATGTTCATGTGATGCTCCAACATAAACAACAGTACGAATCCTTGTCATGAAAAGAGTGAAAAGGGTTCATCTAAACAGAGTCACGTTGTTTTCCAGTTTACACTTAGCACATACTTGTAAATATTCCATATGTTGCTTTCTGTCTCCGACTGCTTCTTCGGTTGCTTAATCTATTACATCAGTAACTATTTGTACGTTTGTACTTGTTATAAATACTCAGAAGTTAGAATGATTGCTGGAGCATTTTGCATGTATGCTATCGACTTTCTTTCTCACATCATGAAACATGTCTTTATCCAATAAGTCTTCTACATTCATCTTATTGATGGGGTATGTGATAACAGTCTAACTGAGCGTAAGAAAAGGATTAATTTATTAACAAATAAATCGTAATTTATTTCATGCTAATCTTTTATGTATTTTCTTTAAAAAACCCAAAATATAAAATATTTGAATAAAACATTTTGATGTCGTTAAAGACTACAATTCACCATTATCACTGTCTTTGAGCATCACATTTGCACATTAGGATAATTACCATTTTGCATGCTCATCTAAATTACGTAGACATTACTATTTGCATTACGCTGCTAACGCTGCATGTTGGGTTTTGTAAAACACGTTTGGCCATTTATGAGTGTAGATTTCGACATGCGATATCAGGGTTTTATGAAGGTGTGAAAATTTCCTTTGAGATTGGACAAACACGCAGGTTTCATCTAAAAGTCTGGTTCTTATTGCTATTTGAAACGATTCCAAATATGCGGGTATGTACTTTCAGTTTTTTAAAAAGAAATAATATTAAAGATATGTTACAAATAAATCTAATGAAGTTTTATCGCACATGCAATCAACAGATTGAAGATATGGGTTAGCGAAACAGGCTGTCGTAACTTTTCCTAAAAACACAAAAAATTGCAAATCAACAAAAATCATTGAACGCTTTTTATGGTAAATAATACTACTTAAAATTGGATTTAATTGTGTAGTTCGTTTTTAAACATTCCTCTAATCTTTTGATGTAACGACAGCGCATTTAGATACCAGTCCAATGCAAACCCAACGTAAGCCGAATAAGAATGTTGTTGTATTTGTGTCAAACTGAATAGATTGTTACCATGTCTTTACAACTTCTCTGCAATAATGTACAAAGGTTAACCAAACTGTATTTATTTCGGAAGGAAGCAATAAATATACTGAAGCATATAAACGCGTGCTGGTTCATGTTTCAGTAATAACACATATTTGAATTGTTAGCTAGTTTAAAAACTCAACTTAATTCGGAATTAATGGCGTAGTTAAATTTCGAACGTATGTCTTAATATGTAAATATGAATGATTGATGTTGCACTAAGGTGACACGTAGAAATATTTTGTAGGAATACACTACTTAATTTGGAATTTATACGTGCACTTAATGTTTGACACTTAAGCGTTGATTGGCGTTTTTGTACGCTTTATAACCTGACATTAAGTGTTTTAAACCAGTTGACGACACAAATAGATAAGCTTTCTGTCATTTTCATTTCAGCGAGAATCGTGTTGTAACGTCGTTCATTAAGTAAAATGAATTATTCTAGAAAACGTCAAATAAAGCTATCGATAACACGTATTTACCTTAAATACTTAAATTTTCGCAAGCGTCGAGCGTTTTAGCAAACTTACTACATAACTAAAATTGCTTTGCGATTGTAAAATGCTTTTGAAATGCATAGTTATAAAGAGATTATTATTATTCTAAATTTGTTTATCGCCATTCAAATCAACAAGCCGGTATTACGTCTTAATTCTTGGTCACTGTTTTACTTAATGTATGAAATGTACTTCTCTTTGTCTAATCATCTAAATCCCTCCCGACTGGCGACCGTTAAATGTGCAAATTTCGTAAAACAGGATACCTGCAAGATAATATTTTCTTCAAATTGTGGCTGTTGACAAATCAGAATATGGATAATTTCATCAATATGTTCTGGTCGTCATGAACAAAGTGTTAAGTTATCTAAATAAACTGTTATTCCAACATACTGACATGTTATTTGTGCATTAGGTTGCCTTGTGAACGCAAAAAGAAAAAACTACAAAAGCCATTATCAAAGGTGATTTACTCATGTGTTTTAGAGAATTGATTGGATTCAATTGTCATTTACCTAGCTTGCAACTGAGCAAGATTTGCATTTTTTGGTTTACATTTTTTGTGTGAAATGTTTGTAAACTTTTAAAGATCAGAATCTAAGGTTGACAAGATTAAGATATCAGTCAAATGATGCACAAGTTGAACATACATGCACGTATGAGTGTTTTATCTACTTCATCATTCTTTCAGCAATTAGTCCATTGGATAGTATCATTAATTGTTTTTTTATTGTTTTTCAAAACAATTATTGAAATATGCAAGGCATCAGTTATGAGGACGAATAATACAACGACTTATTGATATGCGTTTCTCACTGGTAATTCATGTACATGACTTGTGTACATACGGTTTATCATGAATGAAACTGGTGAAAATACTATGACATACTAACAAACAAATGCATTTACAGAAATCCACACGAAGACATAATGTGTTTTGACTTTTCAAATTGTTTTTCAACAATTATTACCCTTTTTCAGATGTGCTTAATATTGCTTTTTTAACAATTCTCACTGGCTCTGATGCATACATGTTTAACAAGGACAAATATGTGTAAAATAAACACTTATTCTGTTCTCCTGTATTAGAATGGGAAACTCCCTAAATGTCTAGGTTACAGATCCTTTTAGGATCGAACACATAATATCGCGGAGGTCTTTCATATAACTTACATGTATAGTGCTCTGGTGGTTCTACCGATACATTGACCTGCGCTTTCCGCGAAAAGAAATAGCTCGATTTTAAGGCATGATTCTAAGTGTGTTGCTATTGTCAATTACTACTAAGTTGGATTATTTAATCATCTCACCAGACAGATATTCGAACCATACAGTGTTAAGAAACATGTTCCTTGTATTCGTGCCGTGTAAATACAATTTCCGTAGACACGTTTTTATAATGAGGTTATGAAATGAATATATACCATTTATCATACCATAGATTTAGCATATATTATCTTAGAAATGACAGCTGACATTCTATGTAGCCGTTGGTTTACATACACCAAGACCGGGCAGTAATCTATGAGCTTTGATGTTGTTTTAGTATCGTATCATTCACCCATTAAAATGTAGATTTATTATTTCAACAACAATATTATTAACATGTCGGCCCAGAATAGGTTTTTGTGAAAACCTTATAACGATGAGGTTAAAATAAAAAAAAGTGAAAAGATGTATTACAGCCTAAACCGATTACAAGTTTAATACAGGTTGTTGACAAGTGTTTAAGCTTGACAGATGCCTTAGAACGTTAGCATTCGATTTTAGGTTTTCGTGCAAAGCAAATGTTTAGATCTCTTTATAGTATGTAAAGCGAAATATATTTTATTTAACCGATATCAAGTGTCTGCCAAAGTGTACGGCCATTAATGTAACGTCTAGGAAAGGTGTTAATGCGATAAATGTAAAAATAATGACAATACCTCGTCGCAAGCGGGACATTTTGAAGATAAAGGACAATCAAAGCTGATTTGATGGAAAGCTCAAAAAAAGCTCATAAACAAAGAATCAAATTATGAGAGATAAAGAAAGCAACGAATATTTGATGTCCGATGAGACATTATATATTAAATTTGATTAAGTAAAAAATTAAGAGCCGATTTGATGATCATGGGATCTTTCTTTGCGTCGGTATATTTGCAGGAAGTGTCCAATTGCGAATAGACAGCAACGCCGAAACCAATGCCAATCCAAGCGTTTTAACGTCATACCTAAGCGCTTGACATGCCATTGAAAGATAATAGTTGAATGATTAACATTAAATTAATATTACCAAGTGCACTGAAAGTACGCCGTACTTCAAGGGAGTTTGCATGCATACGTTGATGTCCAGTTTGTTAGAGGTCCACTCGGACATCACTAAAGTAAATCCATTTGTAGACAGAGATAAACAGTTTATCAATTTACCCTAGCGCTACAGTCTGATGATCGCGTGAAAAGGCATCGATAAAGGTTCCTTCAAATGAATAATTAATAATGCAATATGGGCTGTTGGTGACATGCGTCATCCTGCTATTACACAATACATAATTATGTAGCGAATTTAAAAAAAGATGCAACTCTATGTAAAGCCGGAGTCAGGGAAACAAACGTAAACGTCGAGTCTGACCATCGCGATTCGAGTCCAAAATCCCGTAATACCACTTTTAACTTCAAATGGAACAGAAAACATACACGTTTCAAGGGTTTTAGTTTTGCATATTCACTGTTGTCATTATTTCATATATCGAGAAAAGGACCATCATTGTAACTAGGATATGCCATTTTCTAAAGGTCTTTGGTTCATAAGTTACTTACATTCAGTTATTATTTATTCAGTTATCTAGTAAAGAAAATATTACCATAATTCAATATTTCCTTAAAATGCAACTACATGTATATCGCTAAAACGCTAAAATTACCAGACGAATGACACAAGCTACTGTTCTGTAAACCGCCTAATGTTCATTGTTAAGCTGAAACACAAGCAACAATACAAATCATTGTTACGAGAAGGCTTAAAACGGTTCATTAAAGTTGTGCCATGTTTTTTCCACTTTATACATATTACATTCATATTCCATGTGTATTTCATACTCTTGTTACGACCTCGTTTGTTGATTTTGTTAAATCGGTCCGTATTTGAACGTTTTCACTTGTTACGAATTAATTATCAGAAGTTAGAAGTATTTCTCGATATAAGATGCAATTCTTTAAAAATTATTATTATTCTGTATCCGTTATTTCTATCTGCATATGATTGTAGCCTGCGTATTTATGCTTCTTACTATTTTCTCACATTGTTAAAACTACGTTCAGTGAAAACGTTTTGCTCACTCATCTGTGTCATAATCTTTCCTTTATCACCTCACTGAGATTAAAAACGTTTACAGTAGGGTATAATTAATTCATAATTAATTTCATGTTAATTCTTGAAGTAAATAAGAAAAAGTCCTTTAAGAATTACCATTGATATTTAAATCTAAACTACCTCTAAAATCAACATATAAAGTTTTTGAATAAAATATCCTGATAGTTGGTCGTTAGAAATCGAGTCGTTTAAGGCTACATTTCAACCTACTTTCTGGTTTAAAGCATCATCTATGCGTTTAAGGATAAAGACCACTTTGCATGCTCACCTAGATGACGCACACCTTTCTCAGGATTATACAAAACAGTAATATTTTCTATTGTACAGACACGCAGATGTGCATGTTTCATCCAAAAGACTGTCGCTGATTGCTATTTGTGTCGTTCTTATAACCCGGGTACATCTTTGCAGCTTTTTGATGAATGTTAAGGACAAGTTGGAGAATATATTTATTGACGCACAATTGCATGTGTAATCAATTAAAGAGAAATTAACAGATTAAATGTAAGGGTTAGCTAAACAGGTTATCGTTATTTTTACTTCGGTACTTTGGAAGAAATATACATCAACAAAAATCATTGAACATTATATATAGCAAATGATACGCTTTGAATTTAGCAATTAAATAGGTGTACTTCGTATTTTTTAACATTCCTTTGATCTTTTGATTTGAAAGGCTGAGCATTAAGACACTTGTCAGCCCTAGATCCGCCTAGGAATTTTTTTTGTTTCAATATCAGACTTGATAGATTGTAAACATGTATTTACGGAAACAGTGTCTATTTCGGGATGCATAAACAGCGTGTAGCATCGAAACGCTTGCCGGTTCATGTTTCAGTAATTACACTTGTCACTGTTCAAAGAGCTTGTTTATAAACAACTTAATATTCGCGAACTACATGTAATGGTGGAGTTTGTTAAGTACACTATTATGCGGTTATTGACAGGTAATTTGTACATCAGGTTGCATCAGGTTGATTGATTGACGGAAAATGGCGAAGTCCAAATGTTACCATCAGTGGCGATCTGCCTGTGTCTTTTCGGGAATCGATTGGCTCGTCCTGCCTTTTCAGAAGTTTGCAAGAGCAAGATGAAATATATGCTATTAACTGCTCGCAGATTTTGCCAATACATGTTTAGGTTAATATAATGAGGAATGTTTTTGTTGTTGTTAAAATCCACCTCTAAACATTACTGTATTTAAATAAATTTTAAATATTAACGTACTTTTTCAGTTTACTACAAACAATTCCTGTTATAACCCAGTAGCTTAAATGATGTATTAAGCCAGAACAAAGAATCGGAAGTTTTAAGGATGGACGGACATTGGTGGCATTAAATGGTATCCCGACATATTCTTCGCATATCTGCTACTATTTTCAACTATTGCACTATGCTATTGAATTAAACATGGTAGCAGGCGACAAAAAGCAGACGTTTGAACACTCAGTTCACAGGTACCGGGTTAAGTACAGTGAGGTCAGATAGGTACGCCGAAAAATAACACAGTTTATTCCAATCCAAACATTTTAACGCCGTTCCTAATAGATAAACCTGCCATTCAAAAACAATAATAGTTAAATGATTAGCATAAAATTAACCTTACCAAGTGCACTGGTTTGGTTAAAGTGGCTTTGCATGTATACGTTGATGTCTGGTTTGTTAAATGTCCGCTTAGACGTCACTTGAGTAAATGCATTTGTATACAGAGATAAACAGTCAATCAATTTATCCAAGTGCTATAGCGACCGAAGATTGATAAAAAAGTGATAAAGATTCATTCACATGAATAAGTAATTTTGCAATGTAAGATATAAGT
The DNA here is from genome assembly GCA_007844125.1 of Sinonovacula constricta. Taxonomy (NCBI): domain Eukaryota; kingdom Metazoa; phylum Mollusca; class Bivalvia; order Cardiida; family Solecurtidae; genus Sinonovacula; species Sinonovacula constricta. Next base: position 39,987,730 of record CM017559.1, on the reverse strand, counting down.
TACATGCCTCAGCCTGCAATTAAACGAAACATGATAATGGAGTAAAAGTTAAGGAAAACATCCCTGTGGAAAGCCGGAGTTAAGACATCAAATGTGACCATCACAATTCGTGTTCGAAGATCCTGAGCTCTTATTCTTAAATTAAAATAAAGATATACAAGTTTAAGGATTTTTCACTTTGTCAACATTCTGAACATCCTAATGGACAAAATCGCTTCATGCGGTCATTGTAACTAAATATGACATTTGTGTTGAATTGAAATTGTTGAGCTTTATATAATATTTAAATAGGTATGAGTTATTCATAATTTATTTCATGTTGATCTTTGGTGTCTGTGTGTCTGTCTTTTTTTTCGACAAGCAACACAGAAACATTTTGTTAATACTCCCTTGAATATCACGCGTTGTCGGCTACAATTCACCACTCTCACTGTCGTAAAGCATCCCATTTGTACATTAGGATAACGACTATTTCGCGTGTTCACCTTTATTACGTATACTTTTACCATTTGCATTACGTTGTTATTACTGCACGTTTTTTTTTTTTTTTTGTTTTTTTTTGTAAACAAACAACTTATGGGCACTCTTGGCTTAATGAGTGTAGATTTCAACACGCGATCTTTTTATAAATAGTATTTAAATATAAATAGCGATAGTTTTATAAAGGTATTTGCTTTGAAATTTTACAAACAAGGAATGTTGTACGTTGCATAACAATACTATCACTAATTGTTGTTTTAACAGTTCTTATACTTATCTAATAACACGCGAACATATCTGCACTTCTAAGAAAATATAAAGATATATTGCACAATCAATAGTTTAAATATGTTGGTCAGCCAAACGAGTTGTCGAAACTGTTTGGGTTATTTTACTTTCAAATCGACAATAACAGTAAACGTTATTTAAAGTAAATAAAATTCTTTAATCAGGAAATTAATTGAGTGTAATTCGTATTTTAGACATCTTTTGATTTAAAAGACAGGGCCAGTAGGTACAAGTCCTTGCATGGCCAACGTTATCCGCCTAGGAATTTTGTTGTTTTTATATTGGGACATGATAGATTGTTACATTGTTAACGTGTATTTACAACTTCTCAACATGAGTTTACCAAGGTTTAGACAAACAGTATAAACACATCGAAACGCTTCAGTCGCGTATATGAATTATTATCTAATATCTTTAAAAACTTTACTTAATTGCAAATGATTGGCAAAGTTGAATTTTGAACATCTGTCTAAAAATGCAATTTTCTAAGTTGACATGGAGAAACATAAGGCATTAATAACAGGCTTAACTTTGAACTTTTCATCTGCACTCAATGTTTGACATTTAAGCGTGTACACGTTGATATGACTCTTTTATAATCTGTGTAAGCTGACATCTAGTCTGTCAAACCAGTCGACGACAAAGACAGATAAGCTATCAGTGCATCCAGCGAGTCTCTTTGTATAAGTTCGATTATTATATTGAATGAATTTTTTTGCAAAGCTAAGAATAGAGCTATTGTTATCAACTAGTTAACCAAATTACTTATACTGAAACCTAATGAAGCCATTAAATCAAATGCGGCTGAGCGTCTTTAGCAAACTTAATACATAAAGAAAATTGCTTTGAAATTGCAAAATGGTTTTAAGATGTAAAATTATAGAGAATTAATTAGTATTCTAAATTAATTCATCACCCTCCTAATCAACAAACCGTTTAAATTCTTGGTCCCTATTTTATTACATTTATAAAATGTATCGCTCTCTATCTATATATCTTCACACATCCCTACTGGCAAACTTTTATTTTGTTATACATGCGGCCTGTCTGATAATTGTACTTCAGTTTGTAAATATTGACAAATGGGAATATTGATTATATAATTTCATAAGTAGACTTTACTGTTCTGGTCGACATTTACAAAGGGTTTAGCTATTTAAATAAACTATAATACTGTGGCATGCTCCAAGATATTGACATGTAACTTTTGCATCAGGTTGCATGGTGAACGGAACCATTCGAAATGTAAATGCCATTATCCAAGGCGATCTGCTAATGTGTTTTAGAAAATTGATTGCTTTTAAGAGGCTCGCAACTGAGCTAAATGTGTTTTTTTTTTAAGTTTACAAGATAAAAAAACATGCATTTTTAATTTTGTTTTATTGAATACGAAGTTTCATTTTTGTTTGCAAGATAATTTCACTTTATAGTAAGTTAACTGTTTATACCGTTATCAAAGTAAATTATTGAACGAAGAACTGGAAATGCATATACAGATATGATTGTGAATAACACATCGACTTATGTTTAGTATGTTTTAAAAGCGGTATTAAGTATAAGTACAATTTGCTGTAAAGAAACATATAAAACCGAACGTTTATAAATTAAGACAAATTCGATTTGCGTATGCACAATTTTATAATGATTAAATATAAATATTGATACCATTTACCATACCATAGTATACCATAGTTTATACTAGAAACCTAAGGTGATATTTTGTGTCGTAATTAACTTTAATAGACCGAGCAGTAATGTAATTGACCTTGATGGATTTTTGTTTCACATCTTTACTGTAGGCAAATTAATGAAAGCTAGTTTATTAGCCAAGTGTGTTATAATTTACAGACTGTCTTGGCTTACAGTTGAAAATGAAAATACAAACCAATTATTGATAATATAGGTATATGCACATTAAAAATGGCATGATTGATAATTTCAAACAAAGAATTCTCATTGAAACTCTATCTGCACCGAATGTTTGGCCTGACTGAAGTGTGTTTGCACGTCAAAGTTGATACGCGTTTGACAAATCGTCACTTTGACGTGACTAAAGTAAAAGCAATAGTAGACAGAGATTAACAATCATTCAATGCCATAAAAAGTTCCAACGACCGTTTTTGCATTATTAAACGTCAATACAATTCTAATGAAATAAATATTAAATGTTTCCAATTTAGCTGTTTGAGATATGTGTTGAACCTAGCAATTAAATTTAACACCAATAAAGCAGACTTTACGTCAAGGTCTTTGACAATATTTCAGGCTTCTTTATCTTACTCTTTATATGTATTTACCACATATATCTAGCTGATAGGTGGTACCTTTTAAGTACCAACAATTTTGAATTTAACCTAGTGTGACATTAGCAAAATCCATTGCTTGCCTATTCAGAATATCTTTCTTTATTATATTTATTAATTAGTAGTTTGTTTCCACTCTTTCATTCATAAAATATCGACCTACCGCATTTATACATGTACACATTGCGGGAAATTCTGGTTAAAAACACATTGTTTCTTATTGCTGACATTGTCATACTACCTGCTATTTAGACACTTTCTTATTGCTAAAAAAAACAAACAAAAAAACCTTATAAAACGCAAAAAACCTACATTCCCTGCTGCATTACGACTGCAAGTGATACAGATTTTATTGGCTACTCTTCATCCTATCTAACCAAGCAAACTGGTAAATACTTCAAATTCCAAATATCTGCACCCATATGTACGAAAAACCTAAAGCGAAATAAATTTTCAACTACTTAATGATAACAATTGTGTGCATAAAAACAGAATATATGTTTTTGATTATTTGGTTTATCGTCCCACTAACAGTATTTGTAGATATCTAGAGTCGTTGTTCACTTGAAGCAGATATAGTGCTGGCTTCACGCGTATAGCATGCCATGAATACCGGAATGATACCACACCCAGTCACATTATCCTTACACCAGGCCAACCAGTCGTGGAAATACCCATATATTTCCTTGAGCGTGAATTTTAAGATTTTTTACTACATGTTTTGTTCATTCCTCGTATCTCCAACTGTATTCATTTCCTATATATTTAATTGTAGGTATTTAAGTTTTTAATATTCAAGAACAAATGTTTTAATTTTACAACTTTATTAAAATCGACCTAACCACCCTTTTGAACACTCAAACTCCTGATTTGAAACGCCTAGGTGACTAGCGAATTGACGTGCCTTGGCTCTCATGGTCTCTCCACCTACAGTTCATTTCCAATCCTTGTCAAGGAAAACAATTTCAGTAGGGCTCTTTTCTACATCTGGATACTTCGCAGTTGTTGACCTTTTTCTCTCAGGTTCTAAACATCTGCTAACAAAAGTGTTTTAATGCCATCTTTTGCTTTCAAACATAATACAATTTTGACTGAGGTATGTCGTGTTCCTCTGCAATTTGTTTCTTTGATTTTATCCCCTTTTCAAAATTATTGCTGAATATTGTTCTGAGTAGGGTTTGGCCTTCAACTTTCTTTTCACTCCTTGACCCTTGACTGATCCAGATATCCCCCAGGATTAAGGCTGGGTCCTTCTATGGATTACTAAGCTAGAGTATCGGGAGCTTTGTGAGAAGTAATTTTGACAATGAAGCAATGACATTTCGTGTTTAATGTATAATGTAATACCTTACAACCATCACAATCACGCTACCCCAGCACAATATGGTGGCACCTTTCATTGCCCTTACTCAAGCTAAAGACAAATTACTGGTCACATTTCCAATTTGTCTTATGCGGGTTTTCTTTATATGATCAAAGAAGGAACAAAAATGGGACTTGGAAAAACGTTTGAGGTAAGCGGAATTTTATCTCAAGCGAGTTTGTCATAACGAAGTTCAACTGTATGTTTGTAACTATGTATGTTGTTTGTATATCAAGTACATGTACATTGACACTGTTCTCGTTATTTAATGCAGAAACATAAGTTAACATGTGTTTATATTTTAATTAAAAAGGATCGTCCAGGTATGCCCCTTACTTGTCGGCAGACCTAAAAGTGTGTGACCATATTGAGACGTGTTTATCGTCCGTATATTCATTCATCATCTATTTCAAGATTTTATGTACACATTCCAATTTCACTTTGCACAAAACAATAACAAAAAGTATTCAAAAAATATCGAAATGGTACCAAAACGTAATACCGTGGTAAATACGACGTCTTTTGTAAGTACATTTACCAATAAATTAATATATATCAATTTGCTATTTCATCTATATTATTTGTTTCACTTTGTAGCTATGTCCAGCTTACAAGTTTTTTATTTTATTTCGCCGGACACATTAAGTGTCTTCAAAAATGTACGGAAATTAAAATACTATCTAAGGAAAAATGCCGATGCGATAAATGTAAAAAAATGACTTTACCACGTTTAAAGATATACGTTTTGAAAGAAAAACAAAATCAAAGGTGCTTTGATGGACAGTTTAAGAATCTCATCAACAAAGATTAAAACGATACAGTCAACACGTAAATATAATAAATATACATAGAAAGAAATGAATATATGACTTCCTAAGAGACAAACATCATATATTAAAATTTGATTAACCACTAATGTGTATACATTTATCGGAAATCGGGAAAAAGAGTTCAATTTATAACCAGCCTATCTGACATTGCTTCTGTATTTGCAGGTCGTAACAAATTAAGAACAGACAGCTGGGCCGAAAAATAACGAAATCAATTCTAATCTAAGCATTTTAATGTAGTGCATAATTGGTTAATATGTCATTATAAAATTTAATACTTGAATGATAAGCATTAAATTACGGCTACAAAGTGCACTGAAAGTTTGCCTTTCTTCAACATTGTTTTCCATGTATACGTTGATGTCTGGTTTATTGAAGGTTCACTCAGACATCACTAGGGTAAGCTAATTTGTAGACAGAGATAAACAGTCATTCAATTTAATCAAGCACTAAAGCGTCCGATCATAGCTTGATAAGACATCAATTAAGATTCAAATGAATAATTAATTCTGCACTTCAAACAATTGGTGACATGTGTCCAAATGCAATTAAACTGAACATGAGAATGAAGGAGTTTAAAGGAATACAATCCTGGAGCTGAAGGCAGGAAACAAATATAAACGTCCAGTCTGCCCCTCACATTTCGAATCCGAAATTATTAACTTTAAATGGAACAAAAATACAAGTTTCAAAGGTTGTTCATATGTATATTTACTTTTGTCATTATTTCATTGATCGTAATGGACCAGAGGACTGCAATCGGTCATTGTAACTATGATATGACATTCTACTGTAGCATTTGCTTCAGAAGAAATTTACATAAAGTTATTAATTATACAATCATTAGAGTCAGAAAGAATTAACATAATTTAATATTTCCTTAAAATGTAATTACCTCGCTGAACCGTTACCAGAGAGCATCTTGAAATGATGAGTCGACTCATACAAGAAACATTTTGAGAACTGACTTACATTCATTATGAAGGTGAAGCAAAAACGACATAAAAAGTGTTTTGTTATCTTTGATTATACTGAGCAAATAATATTCCATGTGGTAATATCTGACACTAGGGGCGACCTCTGTTCAATCGGTTACATCGGTACTTATTTTAAAGTTTTAGTTGTTTTAATTAAATGTCCAGCCAGAAGTTAGAATAAATGCTCCAGTATTGCTAAAAAGATATCAAATAAAAACCAACAAAAAACAACAAACGTTATTCTTACATATGTATGTAAACTTAATTGTCATCTGCATATGTCCTTTTACCTGTTAACTTACCTTTCGTTTTCTTTTTCTCTCATTGTGAAAACTGCGTTTTTATAGTTTATATCAATACTTCATTGGGTTTAAGAAAACATTTCATACAGGTATAAATTATTTATAATTGATTTAATGTTAATCGTTGTTGTAGTTCCTTCTCTTACCGTAAAGGCTTTGAATAAAACATTCTGATGTCGTTAAAGACAATAATTCAACATTCCCACTGTCTGTGAGCATTGACTATACACATTTGGTAAATGACCACTTTGTCTGCTTGCTTTGATGACGCAAACCATTACCAGTTGCATTACGCTGCTCTTACTGCATGTTTGGTCTTTGCAAAACCATTTTTGACCTGGCTTGGTTTAATGAATATTGGTTCTCATTTTCATACGATGTTGGTAGTACAATCGGTAGAGCGTCGGCTTTAGGTACGGGACACCCTGGGTTCGATCCCGGGCCGCGACATACCAAGGTCGTTAAAATGGAAGTGGAATAGGTCCCTTGCTAACGCTTAAGCAAATATTAGGGTAGTCCCACGACTTGTTGGCGCGGTGTCTGGTTATTGTAACTGGGTGTGATACATCCATCACGTCCCACTATACACAGTGAAGGTAGCACTACATGTATATCTGCTTAAAGTGACCACCGTCTCCAGATAACTGAAAGACAAATAAACATAAACAATTTGATATAAGAACTCTGGGTTTTACCAAAGTGAAAGATTTTCTTCTGTAAGTAGAAATTCACGCAAACTAGCATGTTTCATCGAACCGACTTACACCGCGGTAGGTCTTTGCTGTTTAATATATATATATATATATATATATATATATATATATATATATATATATATTATAAGTATATAATAAACCATTTAATTTAATGACGCTGATTGCATGTGCCCTGAATTCTTGAAAATTCAACAGATCGAATATATGGATAAGCTTAACAACTTGTGGTAAAGATTAATTTGATATATTTACCAAAATGTTGCAAATCAACAAAATGATTGCCTGTTATTTATAGTAAATGATACTCGTTAAATTCGGAAATTAATTAGTTTTATTCATGCTATTTACCCATTCCTCTCATCTATTGATTTGATGGCTGAGTGTTTAGACACCCGTCTTTTTACGCCCAACCGAATCCGCCTAGGAATGTTGTTTTATTTATGTCAGACTTGATAGATTGTTACCATGTATTTACAACTTCTTGACAAAGGTTTACGAAGGCTTACGGAAACAGTTTCTATTTCGGGATGTAATCAATACATTGTAGCAGCGAATCGCTTGTTGGTTCATTTTGCAGTAATTGTGCTTATCATTGTTCAAAATATTGTTTAAAAATAACTCTCTTTGCGAACTACATGTAAGTGCTTTGTTTGATTTTGAGCACATGATCAAATGAATAAATATTAAGAATTGATTATGCGTTAATGTGACAATTTTGCACGAATAAATGCATATCTTGGAAGTTGAAACATCACCTAACGATTGACATAATTTATGTGTGCACACGTTTATATGTTTTTTGTGTTGTATAAACTGACAAAGTCTGCCAAGTCAGTTGACGAAAAAGATAAGGTTTCTATGCATTAAAACGCCTTTCAGCGAACAGCATGGTGTAACGTCAGTTATTAAGTAACATGAAGTGTACTGTCAAACTGCAAATAAAGCTATTGGTAGCCATATTTAAGTAAATACTAAAGCTCAAACATACTGAAGGTAGATTATGAGGCTGAGTGTCGGTCGGATTCTTTAGCCCTTTATAGTAGAGCTAATAATAATTCTAAATTAATTTGTCACCATCCAAATCAGTTAACAGTTAATACGCATGCATGTACATACTTGCTCACAATTCTACTTACTTTATATAAAGTATTGCTCACTTCCTAAACACCTTCATCCCACTAGACGGGAGGACGTTATATATTTGAATATAGTTATATAAGTTGCGTGTATGATCATAGTTCTCCAATATGTATTGACAAATGAGAATATAGCTAAATTCATCAATATCTGTCTAGTCTTCTTGCCTGCATTTGTCAAGGATTAAGTTATTTTAGACAACTATTGGGCAGTTACATGTATTGACAGGTATTTTGTGCATCAGGTTGCAAGGCGGACGGAAACGGGCGCTGTGCAAATGCAATTTTCAATGACGATCGGCTCGTGTATTTTAGAGAATCGATTGGATCACATTGCATTTCAGAAGTTTGCAAGATTTGTTGATGGTGTTTAAAAAAAGTCAAAAGCGAGAAATGATTAAAGTATCTGACAAATGATTCATAGGGTGAAAATACATAAATACATACACGTGAGATGTGTTTTATTTAATACGTCAAACAATGTTTACTTGCACTATAAGTCCAATGCGTAGCACATCTAACTGTATTATATTGGCATCAGAGTTGATATCGTCTATTTTCGCATGCGATTAATATTGTTTTTAGAGGCATACCAAACCTTTATTACCCACAACAAAAGTTCGCGAGTTTTAAAAAAATAGAGAAAAAAGTCCATACGACATATCTGTATCAACTATACACTAAAGGAAATAATATTTTGATATCGGTATAATTTATAGCAATAACATTCAAACTGATATTCATCCGATCGCACCTTGCACTAGCATTGCAAGTCATGTCAAAAGTGAGGTAAGACAGCTACGTCGAATAATAACGAAATCAATTCCAGTCCAAGCATTTTAAAGCAATACCGAATCGTTAAACATGCCATTGAAAAAGAAATGGTACACTGATTAGCATTTCATTATTCCTACCAAGTGCACTGAAGGTTTGCCGTTCTTCAAGTGGCTTTGCATATATACTTTGATGTCTGGTTTGTTAAAGGCCTACACAGACGTCACTTAGAGATAAACTGTCTGCAAATTTCATCACGCGCTAAAGGGTCTGCTGATAACGTGATAAAACATCGTTATAGGTTCATTCAAACAAATAACTAATGGTGCAATGTAAGCTATTGGTGACATTCGTCCCACTACAATTAAACTTGATAAGTGAGTAAATGTTTAGCTAATACTCAGATCTGAAAAGGCAAACAAATGTAATAAAAATAGATGTGAAACCGCTGTTGGACCATCACAGTTTTGGGTCCGCTATTCTGTAGCTTCTCCCTGTGTAACTTTAAAAGAACCATAAAATATAAAAGTTTCAATGGCTTTCGTTTTGTACATTTACGCTTGTCCTTTTTTCCATATATCGTAAGGGGCAGATTATGCAGCATATGCAGTATGCAGGCATTGTTAACACAATATGACATTTTAATACTTTGTTTAGTTATTGAATCCTTACCAGAGGGCATCCTTGACTGACCAGTCGACTCAGACAAGAGACAGTTTTGAAAACCGCCAAATGTTCTTGTGATGCTCCAACATAAACAACAGTACGAATCCTTGTCATGAAAAGAGTGAAAAGGGTTCATCTAAATAGAGTCACGTTGTTTTCAAGTTTACACTTAGCACATACTTGTAAATATTCCATATGTTGCTTTCTGTCTCCGACTGCTTCTTCGGTTGCTTAATCTATTACATCAGTAACTATTTGTACGTTTGTACTTGTTATAAATACTCAGAAGTTAGAATGATTGCTGGAGCATTTTGCATGTATGCTATCGACTTTCTTTCTCACATCATGAAACATGTCTTTATCCAATAAGTCTTCTACATTCATCTTATTGCTGGGATATGTGATAACAGTCTAACTGAGCGTAAGAAAAGGATTAATGTATTAACAAATAAATCTTTTTTTTTCATGCTAATCCTTTATGTATTTTCTTTAAAAAACCCAAAATATAAAATATTTGAATAAAACATTTTGATGTCGTTAAGGACTACAATTCACCATTCTCACTGTCTTTGAGCATCACATTTGCACATTAGGATAATTACCATTTTGCATGCTCATCTAAATTACGTAGACTTTACTATTTGCATTACGCTGCTAACGCTGCATGTTGGGTTTTGTAAAACACGTTTGGCCATTTATGAGTGTAGATTTCGACATGCGATATCAGGGTTTTATAAAGGTGTGAACATTTCCTTTGAGATTTCCTTTGAGATTGGACAAACATGCAGGTTTCATCTAAAAGTCTGGTTCTTATTGCTAATTGAAACGATTCCAAATATCCGGGTATGTACTTTCAGTTTTTAAAAAAAAAAATGATATTAAGGATATGTTACAATAAAATCTAATGAAGTTTTATCGCACATGCAATCAACAGATTGAAGATATGGGTTAGCGAAACAGGCTGTCGTAACTTTTCCTAAAAACACAAAAAATTGCAAATCAACAAAAATCATTGAACGCTTTTTATGGTAAATAATACTATTTAAAATTGGATTTAATTGTGTGTAGTTCGTATTTAAACATTCCTCTAATCTTTTGATGTAACGCCAGCGCATTTAGACACCAGTCCAATGCAAACCCAACGTAAGCCGAATAAGAATGTTGTTGTATTTGTGTCAAATTGAACAGATTGTTACCATGTCTTTACAACTTCTCTGCAATAATGTACAAAGGTTAACCAAACTGTATTTATTTCGGAAGGAAGCAATAAATATACTGAAGCATATAAACGCGTGCTGGTTCATGTTTCAGTAATAACACATATTTGAATTGTTAGCTAGTTTAAAAACTCAACTTAATTCGGAATTAATGGCGTAGTTAAATTTCGAACGTATGTCTTAATATGTAAATATGAATGATTGATGTTGCACTAAGGTGACACGTAGAAATATTTTGTAGGAATATACTACTTAATTTGGACTTTATACGTGCACTTAATGTTTGACACTTAAGCGTTGATTGGCTGTTTTTGTACGCTTTATAACCTGACATTAAGTGTTTTAAACCAGTTGACGACACAAATAGATAAGCTTTCTGTCATTTTCATTTCAGCGAGAATCGTGTTGTAACGTCGTTCATTAAGTAAAATGAATTATTCTAGAAAACGTCAAATAAAGCTATCGATAACACGTATTTACCTTAAATACTTAAATTTTCGCAAGCGTCGAGCGTTTTAGCAAACTTACTACATAACTAAAATTGCTTTGCGATTGTAAAATGCTTTTGAAATGCATAGTTATAAAGAGATTATTATTCTTCTAAATTTGTTTATCGCCATTCAAATCAACAAGCCGGTATTACGTCTAAATTCTTGGTCACTGTTTTACTAAATGTATAAAATTTACTATTCTTTGTCTAATCATCCAAATCCCTCCCGACTGGCGACCGTTAAATGTGCAAATTTCGTAAAACAGGATACCTGCAAGATAAAATTTTCTTCAAATTGTGGCTGTTGACAAATCAGAATATGGATAATTTCATCAATATTTTCTGGTCGTCATTAACAAAGTGTTAAGTTATCTAAATAAACTGTTATTCCAACATACTGACATGTTATTTGTGCACCACGTTGACTTGTGAACGCAAAAAGGAAAACTACAAAAGCCATTATCAATGTTGATTTACTCATGTGTTTTAGAGAATTGATTGGATTCAACTGTCATTTACCTAGCTTGCAATTGAGCAAGATTGGTTTACATTATTTGTGAAATGTTTGTAAACTTTTAAAGATCAGAATCTAAGGTTGATAAGATTAAGATATCATTTAAATGATGCACAAGTTGAACATACATGCACGTATGATGAGTGTTTTACCTACTTTATCATTCTTTTAGCAATTAGTCCATTGGATAGTATCATTAATTGTTTTTTTAATGTTTTTCAAAACAATTAATGGAAGATACAGATATTCGAACCATACAGAGTTAAGAAGCATGTTCCTTGTATTCGTGCCGTGTAAAAACAATTTCCGTAGACACGGTTTTATAATGAGGTTATGAAATAAATATATACCATTTTCCATACCATAGATTTAGCATATATTATCTTAGACAAAGACAGCTGACATTCTATGTAGCCGTTTGTTTACATACACCAAGACCGGGCAGTAATCTATGAGCTTTGATATTGTTTTAGTATCGCATCATTCACCCATTAAAATGTAGATTTATTATTTCAACAACAATTTTTATTAGAATGTCGGCCCGGGATAGGTTTTTGTGAAGACCTTATAACAATGATGTTAAAATAAAAAATAATGAAAAGATGTATTACCGCCTAAACCGATTACAAGTTTAATACAGGTTGTTGACAAGTGTTTAAGCTTGACAGATGCCTTAGAACGTCAGCATTCGATTTTAGGTTTTCGTGCAAAGCAAATGTTTAGATCTCTTTATAGTATGTAAAGCGAAATATATTTTATTTAACCGATATCAAGTGTCTGCCAAAGTGTACGGCCATTCATGTAACGTCTAAGGAAAAGTGTTAATGCGATAAATGTAAAAATAATGACAATACCTCGTCGCAAGCGGGACATTTTGAAGATAAAGGACAATCCAAGCTGATTTGATGGAATGCTCAAAAAAAGCTCATAAACAAAGAATCAAATTATGAGAGATAAAGAAAGCAACGAATATTTGATGTTCGATGAGACATTATATATTAAATTTGATTAAGTAAAAAATTAAGAGCCGATTTGATGATCATGGGATCTTTCTTTGCGTCGGTATATTTGCAGGAAGTGTCCAATTGCGAATAGACAGCAACGCCGAAACCAATGCCAATCCAAGCGTTTTAACGTCATACCTAAGCGCTTGACATGCCATTGAAAGATAATAGTTGAATGATTAACATTAAATTAATATTACCAAGTGCACTGAAAGTACGCCGTACTTCAAGGGAGTTTGCATGCATACGTTGATGTCCAGTTTGTTAGAGGTCCACTCGGACATCACTAAAGTAAATCCATTTGTAGATAGAGATAAACAGTTTATCAATTTACCCTAGCGCTACAGTCTGATGATCGCGTGAAAAGGCATCGATAAAGGTTCCTTCAAATGAATAATTAATAATGCAATATGGGCTGTTGGTGACATGCGTCATCCTGCTATTACACAATACATAATTATGTAGCGAATTTAAAAAAAGATGCAACTCTATGTAAAGCCGGAGTTAGGGAAACAAACGTAAACGTCGAGTCTGACCATCGCGATTCGAGTCCAAAATCCCGTAATACCACTTTTAACTTCAAATGGAACAGAAAACATACACGTTTCAAGGGTTTTAGTTTTGCATATTCACTGTTGTCATTATTTCATATATCGAGAAAAGGACCATCATTGTAACTAGGATATGCCATTTTCTAAAGGTCTTTGGTTCATAAGTTACTTACATTCAGTTATTATTTATTCAGTTATCTAGTAAAGAAAATATTACCATAATTCAATATTTCCTTAAAATGCAACTACATGTATATCGCTAAAACGCTAAAATTACCAGACGAATGACACAAGCTACTTTTCTGTAAACCGCCTAATGTTCATTGTTAAGCTGAAACACAAGCAACAATACAAATCATTGTTACGAGAAGGCTTAAAACGGTTCATTAAAGTTGTGCCATGTTTTTTCCACTTTATACATATTACATTCATATTCCATGTGTATTTCATACTCTTGTTACGACCTCATTTGTTGATTTTGTTAAATCGGTCCGTATTTGAACGTTTTCACTTGTTACGAATTAATTATCAGAAGTTAAAAGTATTTCTCCATATAAGATGCAATTCTTTAAAAATTATTATTATTCTGTATCCGTTATTTCTATCTGCATATGATTGTAGCCTGCCTATTTATGCTTCTTACTATTTTCTCACATTGTTAAAACTACGTTCAGTGAAAACGTTTTGCTCACTCATCTGTGTCATAATCTTTCCTTTATCACCTCACTGAGATTAAAAACGCTTACAGTAGGGTATAATTAATTCATAATTAATTTCATGTTAATTTTTGAAGTAAATAAGAAAAAGTCCTTTAAGAATTACCATTGATATTTAAATCTAAACTACCTCTAAAATCAACATATAAAGTTTTTGAATAAAATATCCTGATAGTTGGTCGTTAGAAATCGAGTCGTTTAAGGCTACATTTCAACCTACTTTCTGGTTTAGAGCATCATCTATGCGTTTAAGGATAAAGACCACTTTGCATGCTCACCTAGATGACGCACACCTTTCTCAGGATTATACAAAACAGTAATATTTTCTATTGTACAGACACGCAGATGTGCATGTTTCATCCAAAAGACTGTCGCTGATTGCTATTTGTGTCGTTCTTATAACCCGGGTACATCTTTGCAGCTTTTTGATGAATGTTAAGGACAAGTTGGAGAATATATTTATTGACGCACAATTGCATGTGTAATCAATTAAAGAGAAATTAACAGATTAAATGTAAGGGTTAGCTAAACAGGTTATCGTTATTTTTACTTCGATACTTTGGAAGAAATATACATCAACAAAAATCATTGAACATTATATATAGCAAATGATACGCTTTGAATTTAGCAATTAAATATGTGTACTTCGTATTTTTTAACATTCCTTTGATCTTTTGATTTGGAAGGCTGAGCATTAAGACACTTGTCAGCCCTAGATCCGCCTAGGAATTTTGTTGTTTCAATATCAGACTTGATAGATTGTAAACCTGTATTTACGGAAACAGTGTCTATTTCGGGATGCAATAAACAGCGTGTAGCATCGAAACGCTTGCCGGTTCATGTTTCAGTAATTACACTTGTCACTGTTCAAAGAGCTTGTTTATAAACAACTTAATATTCGCGAACTACATGTAATGGTGGAGTTTGTTAAGTACACTATTATGCGGTTATTGACAGGTAATTTGTACATCAGGTTGCATCAGGTTGATTGATTGACGGAAAATGGCGGAGTCCAAATGTTACCATCAGTGGCGATCTGCCTGTGTCTTTTCGGGAATCGATTGGCTCGTCCTGCCTTTTCAGAAGTTTGCAAGAGCAAGATGAAATATATGCTATTAACTGCTCGCAGATTTTGCCAATACATGTTTAGGTTAATATAATGAGGAATGTTTTTGCTGTTGTTAAAATCCACCTCTAAACATTACTGTATTTAAATAAATTTTAAATATTTACATACTTTTTCAGTTTACTACAAACAATTCCTGTTATAACCCAGTAGCTTAAATGATGTATTAAGCCAGAACAAAGAATCGGAAGTTTTAAGGATGGACGGACATTGGTGGCATTAAATGGTATCCCGCCATATTCTTCGCATATCTGCTACTATTTTCAACTATTGCACTATGCTATTGAATTAAACATGGTAGCAGGCGACAAAAAGCAGACGTTTGAACACTCAGTTCACAGGTACCGGGTTAAGTACAGTGAGGTCAGATAGGTACGCCGAAAAATAACACAGTTTATTCCAATCCAAACATTTTAACGCCGTTCCTAATAGATAAACCTGCCATTCAAAAACAATAATAGTTAAATGATTAGCATAAAATTAACCTTACCAAGTGCACTGGTTTGGTTAAAGTGGCTTTGCATGTATACGTTGATGTCTGGTTTGTTAAAGGTCCGCTTAGACGTCACTTGAGTAAATGCATTTGTATACAGAGATAAACAGTCAATCAATTTATCCAAGTGCTATAGCGACCGAAGATTGATAAAATAGTGATAAAGATTCATTCACATGAATAAGTAATTTTGCAATGTAAGATATAAGTGACATGCCTCAACCTGCAATTAAACGAAACATGATAATGGAGTAAAAGTTAAGGAAAACATCCCTGTGGAAAGCCGGAGTTAAGACATCAAATGTGACCATCACAATTCGTGTTCGAAGATCCTGAGCTCTTATTCTTAAATTAAAATAAAGATATACAAGTTTAAGGATTTTTCACTTTGTCAACATTCTGAACATCCTAATGGACAAAATCGCTTCATGCGGTCATTGTAACTAAAATATGACATTTGTGTTGAATTGAAATTGTTGAGCTTTATATAATATTTAAATAGGTATGAGTTATTCATAATTTATTTCATGTTGATCTTTGGTGTCTGTGTGTCTGTCTTTTTTTTCGACAAGCAACACAGAAACATTTTGTTAATACTCCCTTGAATATCACGCGTTGTCGGCTACAATTCACCACTCTCACTGTCGTAAAGCATCCCATTTGTACATTAGGATAACGACTATTTCGCGTGTTCACCTTTATTACGTATACTTTTACCATTTGCATTACGTTGTTATTACTGCACGTTTTTTTTTTTTTTTTTTTTTTTTTTTGTAAACAAACAACTTATGGGCACTCTTGGCTTAATGAGTGTAGATTTCAACACGCGATCTTTTTATAAATAGTATTTAAATATAAATAGCGATAGTTTTATAAAGGTATTTGCTTTGAAATTTTACAAACAAGGAATGTTGTACGTTGCATAACAATACTATCACTAATTGTTGTTTTAACAGTTCTTATACTTATCTAATAACACGCGAACATATCTGCACTTCTAAGAAAATATAAAGATATATTGCACAATCAATAGTTTAAATATGTTGGTCAGCCAAACGAGTTGTCGAAACTGTTTGGGTTATTTTACTTTCAAATCGACAATAACAGTAAACGTTATTTAAAGTAAATAAAATTCTTTAATCAGGAAATTAATTGAGTGTAATTCGTATTTTAGACATCTTTTGATTTAAAAGACAGGGCCTGTAGGTACAAGTCCTTGCATGGCCAACGTTATCCGCCTAGGAATTTTGTTGTTTTTATATTGGGACATGATAGATTGTTACATTGTTAACGTGTATTTACAACTTCTCAACATGAGTTTACCAAGGTTTAGACAAACAGTATAAACACATCGAAACGCTTCAGTCGCGTATATGAATTATTATCTAATATCTTTAAAAACTTTACTTAATTGCAAATGATTGGCAAAGTTGAATTTTGAACATCTGTCTAAAAATGCAATTTTCTAAGTTGACATGGAGAAACATAAGGCATTAATAACAGGCTTAACTTTGAACTTTTCATCTGCACTCAATGTTTGACATTTAAGCGTGTACACGTTGATATGACTCTTTTATAATCTGTGTAAGCTGACATCTAGTCTGTCAAACCAGTCGACGACAAAGACAGATAAGCTATCAGTGCATCCAGCGAGTCTCTTTGTATAAGTTCGATTATTATATTGAATGAATTTTTTTGCAAAGCTAAGAATAGAGCTATTGTTATCAACTATTTAACCAAATTACTTATACTGAAACCTAATGAAGCCATTAAATTAAATGTGGCTGAGCGTCTTTAGCAAACTTAATACATAAAGAAAATTGCTTTGAAATTGCAAAATGGTTTTAAGATGTAAAATGTATAGAGAATAAATTAGTATTCTAAATTTATTCATCACCTTCCTAATAAACAAACCGTTTAAATTCTTGGTCCCTATTTTATTAAATTTATCAAATGTATCGTTCTCTATCTACACACCTTCACACATCCCTACTGGCAAACGTTAATTTTGTTGTATATGCGGCCTGTCTGATAATTGTGCTTCAATTTGTAAATATTGACAAATGGGAATATTGATTATATAATTTCATAAGTAGACTTTACTGTTCTGGTCGACATTTACAAAGGGTTTAGCTATTCAAATAAACTATAATACTGTGGCATGCTCCAAGATATTGACATGTAACTTTTGCATCAGGTTGCATGGTGAACGGAACCATTCGAAATGTAAATGCCATTATCCAAGGCGATCTGCTAATGTGTTTTAGAAAATTGATTGCTTTTAAGAGGCTCGCAACTGAGCTAAATGTTTTTTTTAAGTTTACAAGATAAAAAAAAACATGCATTTTTAATTTTGTTTTATTGAATACGAAGTTTCATTTTTGTTTGCAAGATAATTTCACTTTATAGTAAGTTAACTGTTTATACCGTTATCAAAGTAAATTATTGAACGAAGAACTGGAAATGCATATACAGATATGATTGTGAATAACACATCGACTTATGGTTAGTATGTTTTAAAAGCGGTATTATGTATAAGTACAATTTGCTGTAAAGAAACATATAAAACCGAACGTTTATAAATTAAGACAAATTCGATTTGCGTATACACAATTTTATAATGATTAAATATAAATATTGATACCATTTACCATACCATAGTATACCATAGTTTATACTAGAAACCTAAGGTGATATTTTGTGTCGTAATTAACTTTAATAGACCGAGCAGTAATGTAATTGACCTTGATGGATTTTTGTTTCACATCTTTACTGTAGGCAAATTAATGAAAGCTAGTTTATTAGCCAAGTGTGTTATAATTTACAGACTGTCTTGGCTTACAGTTGAAAATGAAAATACAAACCAATTATTGATAATATAGGTATATGCACATTAAAAATGGCATGATTGATAATTTCAAACAAAGAATTCTCATTGAAAGTCTATCTGCACCGAATGTTTGGCCTGACTCAAGTGTGTTTGCACGTCAAAGTTGATACGCGTTTGACAAATCGTCACTTTGACGTCACTAAAGTAAAAGCAATAGTAGACAGAGATTAACAATCATTCAATGCCATAAAAAGTTCCAACGACCGTTTTTGCATTATTAAACGTCAATACAATTCTAATGAAATAAATATTAAATGTTTCCAATTTAGCTGTTTGAGATATGTGTTGAACCTAGCAATTAAATTTAACACCAATAAAGCAGACTTTACGTCAAGGTCTTTGACAATATTTCAGGCTTCTTCATCTTACTCTTTATATGTTTTTACCACATATATCTAGCTGATAGGTGGTACCTTTTAAGTACCAACAATTTTGAATTTAACCTAGTGTGACATTAGCAAAATCCATTGCTTGCCTATTCAGATTATCTTTCTTTATTATATTTATTAATTAGTAGTTTGTTTCCACTCTTTCATTCATAAAATATCGACCTACCGCATTTATACATGTACACATTGCGGAGAGATGTTCACTCTTGGGAAATTCTGGTTAAAAACACATTGTTTCTTATTGCTGACATTGTCATACTACCTGCTATTTAGACACTTTCTTATTGCTAAAAAAAACAAACAAACAAAAAACTCATAAAACGCAAAAAAACCTACATTCCCTGCTGCATTACGACTGCAAGTGATACAGATTTTATTGGCTACTCTTCATCCTATCTAACCAAGCAAACTGGTAAATACTTCAAATTCCAAATATCTGCACCCATATGTACGAAAAACCTAAAGCGAAATAAATTTTCAACTACTTAATGATAACAATTGTGTGCATAAAAACAGAATATATGTTTTTGATTATTTGGTTTATCGTCCCACTAACAGTATTTGTAGATATCTAGAGTCGTTGTTCACTTGAAGCAGATATAGTGCTGGCTTCACGCGTATAGCATGCCATGAATACCGGAAAGATACCACACCCAGTCACATTATCCTTACACCAGGCCAACCAGTCGTGGAAATACCCATATATTTCCTTGAGCGTGAATTTTAAGATATTTTACTACATGTTTTGTTCATTCCTCGTATCTTCAATTGTATTCATTTCCTATATATTTAATTGTAGGTATTTAAGTTAATTTTTAATATTCAAGAACAAATGTTTTAATTTTACAACTTTATTAAAATCGACCTAACCACCCTTTTGAACACCCAAACTCCTGATTTGAAACGCCTAGGTGACTAGCGAATTGACGTGCCTTGGCTCTCATGGTCTCTCCATCTACAGTTCATTTCCAATCCTTGTCAAGGAAAACAATTTCAGTAGGGCTCTTTTCTACATCTGGATACTTCGCAGTTGTTGACCTTTTTCTCTCAGGTTCTAAACATCTGCTAACAAAAGTGTTTTAATGCCATCTTTTGCTTTCAAACATAATACAATGTTGACTGAGGTATGCCGTGTTCCTCTGCAATTTGTTTCTTTGATTTTATCCCCTTTTCAAAATTATTGCTGAATATTGTTCTGAGTAGGGTTTGGCCTTCAACTTTCTTTTCACTCCTTGACCCTTGACTGATCCAGATATGCCCCAGGATTAAGGCTGGGTCCTTCTATGGATTACTAAGCTAGAGTATCGGGAGCTTTGTGAGAAGTAATTTTGACAATGAAGCAATGACATTTCGTGTTTAATGTATAATGTAATACCTTACAACCATCACAATCACGCTACCCCAGCACAATATGGTGGCACCTTTCATTGCCCTTACTCAAGCTAAAGACAAATTACTGGTCACATTTCCATTCAGTGCCTTAATTTGCACCAATCCAAATCATATAATCGTTAGCCTCCTCACAAGCTTTTGGGCAAGTGGAAAGCCAATGTTGATTGAACTATGACGTCACATCTCAAGCGAATTTGTCTTATGCGGGTTTTCTTTATATGATCAAAGAAGGAACAAAAATGGGACTTGGAAAAACGTTTGAGGTAAGCGGAATTTTATCTCAAGCGAGTTTGTCATAACGAAGTTCAACTGTATGTTTGTAACTATGTATGTTGTTTGTATATCAGGTACATGTACATTGACACTGTTCTCGTTATTTAATGCAGAAACATAAGTTAACATGTGTTTATATTTTAATTAAAAAGGATCGTCCAGGTATGCCCCTTACTTGTCGGCAGACCTAAAAGTGTGTGACCATATTGAGACGTGTTTATCGTTCGTATATTCATTCATCATCTATTTCAAGATTTTATGTACACATTCCAATTTCACTTTGCACAAAACAATAACAAAAAGTATTCAAAAAATATCGAAATGGTACCAAAACGTAATACCGTGGTAAATACGACGTCTTTTGTAAGTACATTTACCAATAAATTAATATATATCAATTTGCTATTTCATCTATATTATTTGTTTCACTTTGTAGCTATGTCCAGCTTACAAGTTTTTTATTTTATTTCGCCGGACACATTAAGTGTCTTCAAAAATGTACGGAAATTAAAATACTATCTAAGGAAAAATGCCGATGCGATAAATGTAAAAAAATGACTTTACCACGTTTAAAGATATACGTTTTGAAAGAAAAACAAAATCAAAGGTGCTTTGATGGACAGTTTAAGAATCTCATCAACAAAGATTAAAACGATACAGTCAACACGTAAATATAATAAATATACATAGAAAGAAATGAATATATGAATTCCTAAGAGACAAACATCGTATATTAAAATTTGATTAACCACTAATGTGTATACATTTATCGGAAATCGGGAAAAAGAGTCCAACTTATAACCAGCCTATCTGACATTGCTTCTGTATTTGCAGGTCGTGACAAATTACGAACAGACAGCTGGGCCGAAAAATAACGAAATCAATTCTAATCCAAGCATTTTAATGTAGTGCATAATTGGTTAATATGTCATTATAAAATTTAATTCTTGAATGATAAGCATAAAATTACGGCTACAAAGTGCACTGAAAGTTTGCCTTTCTTCAACATTGTTTTCCATGTATACGTTGATGTCTGGTTTATTGAAGGTTCACTCAGACATCACTAGGGTAAGCCAATTTGTAGACAGAGATAAACAGTCATTCAATTTAATCAAGCACTAAAGCGTCCGATCATAGCTTGATAAGACATCAATTAAGATTCAAATGTATAGTTAATGATGCACTTTAAACAATTGGTGACATGTGTCCACATGCAATTAAACAAAACATGAGATTGAAAGATTAAGAATTAATTTAATGTCCAGAAGTTAGAATAATTGCTCCAGTATTTGCCAAAAAGATATCAAATAAAAAAACGTTATTCTTATGTACACTTAATTGTCATCTGCATATGACTTTTTACCTGTTTACATGTACTTACCTTTCGTATTCTTTTTCTCTCATTTTAAAAACTGCGTTTGTTTAGATCATGCCTTCATTGGGTTTAAGAAAACCTTTCATATAGGTATAAATTATTTATAATTTATTTAATGTTGATCGTTGTTGTAGTTCAATTTTTTCGAACCCAAAAGGCTTTGAATAAAACATTCTGATGTCGTTAAAGACAATAATTCAACATTCCCACTGTCTGTGAGCATTGACTATACACATTAGGTAAATGACCACTTTGTCTGCTTACTTTGATGACGCAGACCATTAACAGTTGCATTACACTAAATGGAAGTGGTATAGGTCCCTTGCTAACGCTTAAGCAAATATTAGGGTAGTTCCACGACTTGTTGGCGCGGTGTCCGGTTTATGTGACTGGTTGTGATACATGTATCATGCCAGGTATTCACAGCACTATACACAGTGAAGGTAGCACTATATCTGCTTCAAGTGAACACCGTCTCCAGATAACTGAAATACAGTTGATGGGACGATAAACCAAATAAACATAAACAATTTGATACAAGAACTCTGGGTTTTACAAAAGTGTAAGCATTTCCTCTCTACATGGACATGGACATTCACGCACACTAGCATGTTTAATCGAACAGACTAACACCGCGGTATATCTTTGCTGTTTTAAAATATATATAAGTATATAATATATCATAATATATCATAATACATATCATGACGGGTGATTGCCTGTGTCCTCAATTCATGAAAATTCAACTGATCGAATATATGGATAAGCTAAACAACTTGTGGTAAAGATTAATTTGATATATTTACAAAAATAATACAAATCAACAAAAACGATTTCCTGTTATTTATAGTAAATAATACTCGTTAAATTCGAAAATTAATTAGTTTTATTAGTGCTATTTACCCATTTCTCTGATCTATTGATTTGATGGCTGAGTATTTAGACACCCGCCCAACTAAATTCACCTAGGAATGAAGTTTTATTTATGTCAGACTTGATAGATTGTTACCATGTATTTACAACTTCTTGACAAAGGTTTACGAAGGCTTACGGAAACAATTTCTATCTCGGGATGTAATCAACACATTGTAGCAGCGAATCGCTTGCTGGTTCATTTTGCAGTAATTGTGATTATAATTGTTCAAAATATTGTTTAAAAAAAACATAACTCTTTGCGAACTGCATGTAACTGCGTAGTTTGATTTCTAGCACATGGTCAAATGAATAAGTATAAAGAATAAATACTCAGAAGTTAGGATAGCTAAAACTCAAAATATAAAAGATTTGAATTGAACATTTTGATGTCGTTAAGGACTACAATTCAACATTCTCACTGTCTTTGAGCATCACATTTGCACATTAGGGTAATGACCATTTTGCATGCTCATCTAAATTACGTAGACTTTACTATTTGCATTACGCTGCTATCGCTGCATGTTGGGTTTTGTAAAACACGTTTGGCCATTTGTGAGTGTAGATTTCGACATGCGATATCAGGGTTTTATAAAACTTGTGAACATTTCCTTTGTGATTGGACAAACACGCAGGTTTCATCTAAAAGTCTGGTGCTTATTTCCTTTTGAAACGATTCTAATTACGCGGGTATATATTTTTCATTTTTAAAAAAAATAATATTAAGGATATGTTACAATTAAATCTAATGAAGTTTTATTGCACATGCAATCAACAGATTGAAGATATGGGTTAGCTATCGTAACTTTTCCTAAAAGCACAAAAATTGCAATTCAACAAAAATAATTGAACGTTTTTTATGGTTAAAAATACTACTTTAAATCGGAATTAATTAAGTGCAGTTTGTATTTAATCATTCCTCTAATCTTTTGATGTAACGACAGCGCATATAGACACCAGTCCAATGCAAACCCAACGTAAGCCGAATAGGAATGTTGTTGTATTTGTGTCAAACTTAATAGATTGTTACCATGTCTTTACAACTTTTCTACGATAATTTACAAAAGTTACCATAACTGAATTTATTTCAAAAGGAAGCAATAAATATACTGAAGAATCTAAACGCGTGCTGGTTCATGTTTCAGTAAAAGCACGTATTTGAATTGTTAGCTAGTTTAAAAACTCAACATAATTCGGAATTAATGGCGTAGTTAAATTTCGAACGTATGTCTTAATATGTAAATATGAATGATTGATGTTGCACTAAGGTGACACGTAGAAATATTTTGTAGGAATACACTACTTAATTTGGAATTTATACGTGCACTTAATGTTTGACACTTAAGCGTTGATTGGCTGATTTTGTACGCGTTATAACCTGACATTAAGTGTTTTAAACCAGTTGACGACATAAATAGATAAGCTTTCTGTCATTTTCATTTCAGCGAGAATCGTGTTGTAACGTCGTTCATTAAGTAAAATGAATTATTCTAGAAAACGTCAAATAAAGCTATCGATAACACGTATTTACCTTAAATACTTAAATTTTCGCAAGCGTCGAGCGTTTTAGCAAACGTACTACATAACTAAAATTGCTTTGCGATTGTAAAATGCTTTTGAAATGCATAGTTATAAAGAGATTATTATTCTTCTAAATTTGTTTATCGCCATTCAAATCAACAAGCCGGTATTACGTCTAAATTCTTGGTCACTGTTTTACTAAATGTATAAAATGTACTTCTCTTTGTCTAATCATCCAAATCGCTCCCGACTGGCGACCGTTAAATGTGCAAATTTCGTAACACA
Organism: Sinonovacula constricta; assembly: GCA_007844125.1. Taxonomy (NCBI): domain Eukaryota; kingdom Metazoa; phylum Mollusca; class Bivalvia; order Cardiida; family Solecurtidae; genus Sinonovacula; species Sinonovacula constricta. Next base: position 39,962,747 of record CM017559.1, on the reverse strand, counting down.
GGATACCTGCAAGATAATATTTTCTTCCAATTGTGAATGTTGACAAATCAGAATATGGATAATTTCATCAATATTTTCTGGTCGTCATGAACAAAGTGTAAGGTTATCTAAATAAACTGTTATTCCAACATACTGACATGTTATTTGTGCACCACGTTGACTTGTGAACGCAAAAAGGAAAACTACAAAAGCCATTATCAATGTTGATTTACTCATGTGTTTTAGAGAATTGATTGGATTCAACTGTCATTTACCTAGCTTGCAATTGAGCAAGATTGGTTTACATTATTTGTGAAATGTTTGTAAACTTTTAAAGATCAGAATCTAAGGTTGATAAGATTAAGATATCATTTAAATGATGCACAAGTTGAACATACATGCACGTATGATGAGTGTTTTACCTACTTTATCATTCTTTTAGCAATTAGTCCATTGGATAGTATCATTAATTGTTTTTTTAATGTTTTTCAAAACAATTAATGGAAGATAGAGATATTCGAACCATACAGAGTTAAGAAACATGTTCCTTGTATTCGTGCCGTGTAAAAACAATTTCCGTAGACACGTTTTTATAATGAGGTTATGAAATGAATATATACCATTTACCATACCATAGATTTAGCATATATTATCTTAGAAAAGACAGCTGACATTCTATGTAGCCGCTTGTTTACATACACCAAGACCGGGCAGTAATCTATGAGCTTTGATGTTGTTTTAGTATCGCATCACTCACCCATTAAAATGTAGATTTATTATAACAACAATATTATTAGAATGTCGGTCCAGGATAGGTTTTTGTGAAAACCTTATAACGATGAGGTTAAAATAAAAAAAAGTGAAAAGATGTATTACAGCCTAAACCGATTACAAGTTTAATACAGGTTGTTGACAAGTGTTTAAGCTTCACAGAGGCCTTATAACGTTAGCATTCGATTTTAGGTTTTCGTGCAAAGCAAATGTTCAGATCTCTTTATAGTATGTTAAGCGAAATATATTTTATTTAACCGATACATCAAGTGTCTGCCAAAGTGTACGGCCATTAATGTAACGTCTAAGGAAAAGTGTTAATGCGATAAATGTAAAAATAATGACAATACCTTGTCGCAAGCGGGACATTTTGAAGATAAAGGACTATCAAAGCTGATTTGATGGAAAACTAAAAAAAAGCTCATAAACAAAGAATCAAATTATGAGAGATAAAGAAAGCAACGAATATTGATGTCCGATGAGACATTATATATTAAATTTGATTAAGTAAAAAATCAAGAGCCGATTTGATGATCATGGGATCTTTCTTTGCGTCGGTATATTTGCAGGAAGTGTCAAATTGCGAATAGACAGCAACGCCGAAATCAATGCTAATCCAAGCGTTTTAACGTCATACCTAAGTTGAATGATTAACATTAAATTAATATTACCAAGTGCACTGAAAGAACGCCGTATTTCAAGGGAGTTTGCATGCTTACGTTGATGTCCAGTTTGTTAATGGTCCACTCGGACATCACTAAAGTAAATCCATTTGTAGACAGAGATAAACAGTTTATCAATTTACCCAAGCGATATAGCGTCTGATGATCGCGTGAAAAGGCATCGATAAAGGTTCATTCAAATGAATAATTATTATTGCAATATAGGCTGTTGGTGACATGCGCCATCCTGCTATTACACAAAACATAATTATGTAGCGAATTTAAAGGAATGCAACTCTATGTAAAGCCGGAGTCAGGGAAACAAACGTAAACGTCGAGTCTGACCATCGCGATTTAAGTCCAAAATCCCGTTATACCACTTTTAACTTTAAATGGAACAGAAAACATACACGTTTCAAGGGTTTTAATTTTGTATATTCACTGTTGTCATTATTTCATATATCGAGAAAAGGACCATCACTGTAACAAGGATACGCCATATTGTTAAGTTCTCTGGTTTATAAGTTACTTACATTCAGTTATTATTTATTCAGTTATCTAGTAATGAAATATTACCATAATTCAGTATTTCCTTAAAATGCATGTACATCGCTAAAACGTTACCCAGAGACATCTTAAAATTACTAGACGAATGACACAAGCTACTGTTTTGTAAACCGCCTAATGTTCATTGTTAAGCTGAAACACAAGCAACAATACAAATCATTGTTACGAGAAGGCTTAAAACGGTTCATTAAAGTTGTGTCACGTTTTTTCCACTTTATACTTAGCACATACATATTCCATGTGTAGTTCATACTCTTGTTACGATCTCGTTTGTTGATTTTGTTAAATCGGTCCGTATTTGAACGTTTTCACTTGTTGCGAATTAATTTTCAGAAGTTAGAAGTATTTTCCATATAAGATGCAATTCTTTAAAAATTGTTATTATTCTGTATCCGTTATTTCCATCTGCATATGATTGTAGCCTGCTTAATTATGCTTCTTACTATTTTCTCACATTGTCAAAACTACGTTTAGTGAAACCTTTGCTCACTCATCTGTGTCTGAATCATTCCTTTATCACCTCACTGAGATTGAAAACGTTTACAGTAGGGTATAAATAATTCATAATTAATTTCATGTTAATTCTTGAATAAATAAGAAAAAGTCCTTTAAGAATTTCCATTGATATTTAAATCTAAACTACCTCTAAAATCAACATATAAAGTTTTTGAATAAAATATCCTGATAGTTGTTCGTTAGAAATCAAGTCGTTTAAGGCTACATTTCAACCTACTCTCTGGTTTAGAGCATCATCTATGCGTTTAATGATAAAGACCACTTTGCTCACCTAAATGACGCACACCTTTCTCAGGATTATACAAAACAGTAATACTTTCTATTGTAATTAAACAGACACGCAGATGTGCATGTTTCATCCAAAAGACTGTCGCTGGTTGCTATTTGTGTCGTTCTTATAACCCGGGGACATCTTTGCAGCTTTTTGATGAATGTTAAGGACAAGTTGGAGAATATATTTATTGACGCACAATTGCATTTGCAATCAATTAAAGAGAAATTAACAGATTAAATGTAAGGGTTAGCTAAAAAGGTTATCGCTATTTTTACTTCGATACTTTGGAAGAAATATACATCAACAAAAATAATTGAACATTATGTATAGCAAATGATACGCGTTGAATTTAGCAATTAAATAGGTGTACTTCGTATTTTTAAACATTCTTTTGATCTTTTGATTTGAAAGGCTGAGCATTTAGACACTTGTCAGCCCTAGATCCGCCTAGGAATTTTGTTGTTTCAATATCAGACTTGATAGATTGTTGACATGTATTTAGGGAAACAGTGTCTATTTCAGGATGCAATAAACAGCGTGTAGGATCGAAACGCTTGCCGGTTCATGTTTCAGTAATTACACTTGTCACTGTTCAAAGAGCTTGTTTATAAACAACTTAATCTTATTGAGAGGTAATTTGTGCATCAGGTTGCATCAGGTTGCATGATTGACAGAAAATGGCGAAGTTCAAATGTTACCATCAGTGGCGATTTGCTCGTGTCTTTTCGGGAATCGACTGGCTCGTCCTGCCTTTTCAGAAGTTTGCAAGAGCAAGATGAAATATATGCTATTAACTGCTCGCAGATTTTGCCAATACATGTTTAGGTCAATATAATGAGGAATTGTGACAACGCCTTTATTTCTTTGTTGTTAAAATCCACCTCTAAACATTTAAATAAATTTTAAATATTAACATACTTTTTCAGTTTACTACAAACAATTCCTGTTATAACCCAGTAGCTTTAATTATGTATTAAGCCAGAACAAAGACGCGGAAGTTTTAAGAATGGACGGACATTGGTGGCATTAAAAGGTATCCCGCCATATTCTTCGCATGTCTGCTACTATTTTCAACTATTGCACTATGCTGTTGAATTAAACATGGTAGCAGGCGACAATAAGCAGACGTTTGAACACACAGTTCACAGGTACCGGGTTAAGTACAGTGAGGGCAGATAGCTACGCCGAAAAATAACACAGTTTATTACAATCCAAACATTTTAACGCCGTTCCTAATAGATAAACATGCCATTCAAAAACAATAATAGTTAAATGATTAGCATTAAATTGACCTTACCAAGTGCACTGGTCTGGTTAAAGTGGCTTTGCATGTATACGTTACTGTCTGGTTTGTTAAAGGTCCGCTCAGACGTCACTTGAGTAAATGCATTTGTATACAGAGATAAACAGTCAATCAATTTAACCAAGTGCTATAGCGTCCTAAGAGTGATAAAATAGTGATAAAGATTCATTCACATGAATAAGTAATTTTGCAATGTAAGATATAAGTGACATGCCTCAACCTGCAATTAAACGAAACATGATAATGGAGTAAAAGTTAAGGAAAACATCCCTGTGTAAAGCCGGAGTTAGGACATCAAATGTGACCATCACAATTCGTGTCCGAAGATCCTGAGCTCTTATTCTTAAATTAAAATAAAGATATACAAGTTTAAGGATTTTTCACTTTGTAAACATTCTGAACATCCTAATGGACAAAATCGCTTCACGCGGTCATTGTAACTAAAATATGACATTTGCGTTGAATTGAAATGGTTGAGCTTTATAAAATATTTAAATAGGTATGAGTTATTCATAATTTATTTCATGTTGATCTTTGGTGTCTGTGTGTCTGTCTTAATTTCGAAAAGCAACACAGAAACATTTTGATATTACTCCCTTGAATATCACGCTACAACTCACCATTCTTACCGTCGTTAAGCATCCCATTTGCACATTAGGATAACGACTATTTTGCGTGTTCACCTAAATTACGTATACTTTTACCATTTGCATTACGCTGTTATTGCTGCACGTTTGTTTTTTGTAAACAAACAACTTATGGGCACTCTTGGCTTAATGAGTGTAGATTTCAACACGCGATCTTATGGTTTTATAAAGGTATTACCTTTGAAATTTTACAAACAAGGAATGTTGTACGTTGCATAACAAAACTAGCAATAATTGCTATTTTAACTAACAACTCTTATTTTTATCTAATAACACGCGAACATATCTGCACTTCTAAGAAAATATTAAAGACATATTGCACAATCAATAGTTTGAATATGTGGGTCAGCTAAACGAGTTGTCGAAACTGTTTTTTTTTTACTTACAAATCGACAATAACAGTAAACGTTATTTAAAGTAAATAAAATTCGTTAATCAGGAAACTAATTGAGTGTAATTTGTATTTTAGACATCTTTTGATTTAAAAGCCAGGGCATTTAGGTACAAGTCCTTGCATGGCCAACGTTATCCGCCTAGGAATTTTGTTGTTTTTATATCGGACTTGATAGATTGTTACATTGTTAACGTGTATTGACAACTTCTCAACATGAGTTTACCAAGGTTTAGACAAACAGTATAAACACATCGAAACGCTTCAGTCGCGTATATGAATTATTATCTAATATCTTTAAAAACTTTACTTAATTGCTAATGATTGGCAAAGTTGAATTTTTAACATCTGTCTTAAAATGTAATTCACTAAGTTGACATGGAGAAACATAATGCATTAATAACAGGCTTAACTTTGAACTTTTCATCATCACTCAATGTTTGACATTTAAGCGTGTACACGTTGATATAACTCTTTTATAAGTTGTGTACGCTGACATCAAGTCTGTCAAACTAGTCGACGACAAAGATAGATAAGCTATCAGTGCATTCAGACTTCAGCGAGTCTCTTTGTATAAGTTCGATTATTAGATTGAATGAATTATTTTGCAAAGCTTACAATAGAGGTATTGTTATCAACTATTTAACCAAATTACTTAAACTGAAACCTAATGAAGCTATTAAATCTAATGTGGCTGAGCGTCTTTAGCAAACTTAATACATAAAGAAAATTGCTTTGAAATTTCAAAATGGTTTTAAGATGTAGAATTATAGAGAATTAATTAGAATTCTAAATTAATTCATCACCTTCCTAATCAACAAACCGTTTAAATTCTTGGTCCCTATTTTATTAAATTTATAAAATGTATCGTTCTCTATCTACACACCTTCACACATCCCTACTGGCAAACTTTTATTTTGTTGTATATGCGGCCTGTCTGATAATTGTACTTCAGTTTGTAAATATTGACAAATGAGAATATTGATAATATAATTTCATCAGTAGATTTTAGTGTTCTGGTCGACATTTACAAAGGGTTTAGCTATTTAAATAAACTATAATACTGTGGCATGTTCCAAGATATTGACATGTAATTTTTGCATCAGGTTGCATGGTGAACGGAACCATTCGAAATGTAAATGCCATTATCAAGGGCGATCTGCTAATGTGTTTTAGAAAATCGATTGCTTTTAAGAGGCTCGCAACTGAGCTAAATGTGTTTTTTTAAAGTTTATAAGATAAAAAAACTATGCACTTATATTTGTGTTTCATTGAATACGAAGTTTCATTTTTGTTTGCAAGATAATTTCATTTTATAGTAAGTTAACTATTTTATACTGGTATCAAAGTAAATTATTGAACGAAGAACTGGAAATGCATATACAGATATGATTGTGAATAACACAGAGACTTATGTTTAGTATGTTATACCAGTGGTATTAAGTATAAGTACAATTTGCTGTAAAGAAACATATAAAAGCCGAACGTTTATAAATTAAGACAAATTCGATTTGCGTAAACACAATTTTATAATGATTAAATATAAATATTGATACCATTTACCATACCATAGTTACACCATAGTTTATTCTAGAAACCTAAGGTGATATTTTGTGTTGTAGTTAGCTTTAATAGACAGAGCAGTAATGTAATTGACCTTGATGGATTTTTGTTTCACATCTTTACTGTAGGCAAATTAATGAAAGCTAGTTTATTAGCCAAGTAACTTATAATTTACAGACTGTCTTGGCTTACAGCTGAAAATGAAAATACAAACCAATTATTGCTAATATAGGTATAAGCACATAAAAAATTGCAGGATTGTTAATTTCAAACAAAGAATTCACATTGAAACTCTAACTGCTCCGAATGTTTGTCCTGACTAAAGTGTGTTTGCACGTCAAAGTTTATACGCGTTTGACAAATCTTTCACTTTGACGTCACTAAAGTAAAAGCAATAGTAGACAGAGATAAACAATCATTCAATGTCATAAAATGTTCAAACAACCGTGTTTGCATTATTAAACGTCAATACAATTCTAATGAAATTAAAAAAAATATAAATGTTGCAAATTTAGCTGTTTGAGATATGTGTTGAACCTAGAAATTAAATTTAACACCAATAAAGCAGACTTTACGTCAAGGTCTATGACGATATTTCAGGATTCTTCGTCTTACTCTTTATATGTATTTACCACATATATCTAGCTGATAGGTGGTACCTCTTAAGTATCTACAATTTTGAATTTAACCAAGTGTGACATTAGCAAAATTCATTGCTTGCCTATTCAGATTATCTTCCTTTATTGTATTTCATTAATTAGTAGTTTGTTTCCACTCTTTCATTCATAAAATATCGACCTGCCGCATTTATACATGTACACATTGCGGAGAGATGTTCACTCTTGGAAAATTCTGGTTAAAAAACACATTGTTTCTTATTGCTGGCATTGTCATATTACCTGCTATCTAGACTCTTTCTTATTGCAAAAAAAAAACTTATAGAACGCAAAAAACCTACATTGCCTGCTGCATTACGACTGCAACTGTTACAGATTTTATTGGCTACTCTTCATCATATCTAACCAAGCAAACTGGTAAATACTTCAAATTCCAAACATCTCCACCCATATGTACGAAAAACCTAAAGCGAAATAAATTTTCAACTACTTAATGATAACAATTGTGTGCATAAAAAAAGAATATATGTTTTTGATTATTTGGTTTATCGTCCCACTAACAGTATGTGTAGATATCTAGAGTCGTTGTCCAATTGAAGCAGATAAAGTGCTGACTTCACCGTGTATAGCATGCCGTGAATATCGACATGATACCACACACAGTCACATTATCCTGACACCGGGCCAACCGGTCGTGGAAATACCCATATATTTGCTTGAGCGTTAGCACTGTATGTATAGTTAAACTTCGTTATCTCAAAGTCGCTGGGACCTGACAAGTTACTTTGACTTTAAAGAACACTGAGCAATCAGATGTTATGTTAGTATGTGTAAGATAAGTGAGTTTTAAGATTGTTTACTACATGTTTTGCTCATTCCTCGTATGTACAATTGTATTCATTTCCTAAATGTTTAATTGTATGTATTTTAGTTAATTATTAATATTCAAGAACAAATGTTTTAATTTAACTACTTTCTTAACATCGATTTAACCACCCTTTTGAACACTCAAACTCCTGATTTGAAACGCTTAGGTGATTAGCGAATTGACGTGCCTTGGCTCTCATGGTCTCTCCATCTACAGTTCATTTCCAGTCTTTGTCAAGTAAAACAATTTCAGTAGGGCTCTTTTCCACATCTGGATACTTCGCAGTTGTTGACCTGTTTCTCTCAGGTTCTAAACCACTGCTTAGAAACGTGTTTTAATGCCATCATTTGCTTTCAACCATAATACAATGTTGACTGAGGTATGCCGTGTTCCTCTGCGATTTGTTTCTTTGATTTTATCCCCTTTTCAAATTCCATTATTGCTGAATATTTTTCTGAGTAAGGTTTGGCATTCAACTTTCTTTTCACTCCTGGACCCTTGACTGATCCAGATATCCCCCAGGATTAAGACTGGGTCCTTCTATGGATTACTCAGCTAGAGTATCGGGAGCTTTGTGAGAAGTCATTTTGACAATGAAGAAATGACATCTCGTGTTTAATGTATAATGTAATACCTTACAACCAACACAATCACGCTACTCCAGCACAATATGGTGGCACCTTTAATTGCCCTTACCCAAGCTAAAGACAAATTACTGGTCACATTTCCATTCAGTGCCTTAATTTGCACCAATCCAAATCATATAATCGTTAACCCCCTCACGGGCTTTTGTGCATGTGGAAAGCCAATGTTAATTGATCTATGACGTCACGTTCACACTTTGTCAAGCTGTCGCGTAACAAGAGTTGGCGGCGGCCTTTGATCTTCGAATCGAGCGGGTCGGATTAGTAAAATAAACATCAGCAGGAGCCCAGCAATCAATTTGAGTCAAAGAGAATTGCATCTCAAGCAAATTTGTCTTATGCGGGTTGTCAAAGAAGGAACAAAATGGGACAAAATGGAACAAAATGGGACTTGGAAATCGTTTGAGTTAAACGGAATTTTATCTCAAGCGAGTTTGTCATAACGAAGTTCAACTGTATATTTGTAACTATGTATGTTGTTTGTATATCAAGTACATGTACATTGACACTGTTTCGGTTATTTAATGCAGAAACATAAGTTAACATGTGTTTATATTTTAATTAGAAAGGATCGTCCAGGTATGCCCCTTACTTGTCGGCAGACCTAAAAGTGTGTAACCATACTGAGAGGTGTTTATAGTCCGTTTATTTATTCATCATCTATTTCAAGATTTTATGTACACATTCCAATTTCACTTTGCACAAAACTATAACAATAAGTATTCAAAAAATATCGAAATGGTACCAAAAAAAAATACCGTGGTAAATACGACGTCTTTTGTAAGTACATTTACCATTAAATTAATATATATCGATTTGCTATTTCATCTATATTAGGAGTAGAATATCAGGTAATTATAGGCTTTTATGACAACGTTTTAATGATGTTGTTTAAATATACATTTATTTCTTCGATGAAAGTTAAATCGATGTTGTTGTTACGTGTTTCAGCTTGAAACAAGCCGTTATACCGTTAAGAGAAACCTCTAAATATTCATGCAAACACTATATTTGTTTCACTTTGTAGCTATGTCCAGCTTACAAGTTTTTTATTTTATTTCACTGGACACATCAAGTGTCTGCAAAAATGTATGGAAATTAAAATACTATCTAAGGAAAAATGCCGATGCGATAAATGTAAAAAAATGACTTTACCACGTTGAAAGAGTCCAATTTTTAGCCAGCCTATCTGACATTGCGTCTGTATTTGCAGGTCGTGACAAATTACGAATAGACAGCTAGGCCGAAAAATAACGAAATCAATTCCAAGCATTTTTAATGTCGTGCATAATTGGTTAATATGTTATTTAAAAATTTAATACTTGAATGATAAGCATTAAATTACGGCTACAAAGTGCACTGAAAGTTTGCCTTTCTTCAACATTGTTTTCTTTATATACGTTGATGTCTGGTGTATTAAAGGTTCACTCAGACATCACTAGGGTAAGCCAATTTGTAGACAGAGATAAACAGTCATTCAATTTAATCAAGCACTCAAGCGTCCGATCATAGCTTGATAAGACATCAATTAAGATTCAAATGTATAGTTAATGCTGCACTGTAAACAATTGGTGACGTGTGTCCACATGCAATTAAATAAAACGTGAGATTGAAAGAGTAAGATTTAATTTAATGTCCAGAAGTTAGAATGATTGCTCTAGTATTTGCCAAAAAGATATCAAATTTAAAAAACGTTATTCTTATGTACACTTAATTGTCATTTGCATATGACTTTTTACCTGTCTACTTACCTTTCTTATTCTCTTTCTCTCATTTTGAAAACTGCGTTTAGCGTATGTTTAGATCATTCCTTCATTGGGTTTAAGAAAACATTTCATATAGGTATAAATTATTTATAATTGATTTAATGTTGATCGTTGTTGTAGTTCCTTTTTTCGAACCAAAAAGGCTTTGAAAAAAGCATTCTGATGTCGTTAAAGACAATAATTCAACATTCCCACTGTGTGTGAGCATCGACTATACACATTATGTAAATGACCACTTTGTCTGCTTACTTTGATGACGCAGACCATTACCAGTTGCATTACACTGCTCTTACTGCATGTTTGGTCTTTGCAAAAACACTTACCTATCTTGGTTTTATGAATATTGGTTCACATTTTGATACGATCTTGGTAGTACAATCGGTAGAGCGTCGGGTCTAGGTACGGGACATCCTGGGTTCGACCCTGGGCCGCGAATTACCAAAGTCGTTAAATTGGAAGTGGTGTAGGTCCCTTGCTAACGCTTAAGCAAATATTAGGGTAGTTCCACGACTTGTTGGCGCGGTGTCCGGTTAATGTGACTGGGTGTGATACATGTATCATGCCAGGTATTCACGGAACACTATACACAGTGAAGGTAGCACTATATCTGCTTCAAGTGACCACCGTCTCCAGATAACTGAAATACAACTGATGGGACGATAAACCAAATAAACATAAACAATTTGATACAAGAACTCTGGGTTTTACAAAAGTGTAAGCATTTCCTCTCTGAATGGACATTCACGCAAACTAGCATGTTTCATCGAACAGACTAACACCGCGGTAGATCTTTGCTGTTTAAAAATATATATAAGTATATAATATATCATAATACATATCATGACGCGTGATTGCATGTGCCCTCAATTCATGAAAATTCAACTGATCGAATATATGGATAAGCTAAACTACTTGTGGTAAATATTAATTTGATATATTTACAAAAATGTAACAAATCAACAAAAATGATTTCCTGTTATTTATAGTAAATAATACTCGTTAAATTCGGAAATTAATTAGTTTTATTCCTGATATTTACCCATTCCTCTCATCTATTGATTTGATGGCTGAGTATTTAGACACCCGTCTTTTTACGCCCAACTGAATTCACCTAGGAATGAAGTTTTATTTATGTCAGACTTGATAGATTGTTACCATGTATTTACAACTTCTTTACAAAGGTCTACGAAGGCTTACGGAAACAGTTTCTATTTCGGGATGTAATCAACACATTGTAACAGCGAATCGCTTGCTGGTTCATTTTGAAGTAATTGTGATTATAATTGTTCAAAATATTGTTTGAAAATGACTAAACTCTTTGCGAACTACATGTAACTGCGTAGTTTGATTTCGAGCACATGATCAAATGAATAAGTATAAAGAATAAATACTCAGAAGTTAGGATGATTGCTGGAGCATTTTGCATGTAAGCTATCTACTTTGAAAACGGTATTTTTCTGTAAACTTAATTGTCATCTGCATATGATTTAAATATTTCTTGCTTGCTTTTCAGACTTTCTTTCTCACATCATGAAACGTGTCTTTATTCAATAAGTGCTGTTCATTCATCTTATTGCTGGGATATTCGATACATGTAACAGTCTAACTGAGCGACAGAAAAACATTAATATAGGAATAAATAAATCGTAATTTATTTCATGCTAATCTTTTGTGTATTTTCTTTAAAAAAAAATAAAAATATATAAACTATTTGAATTAAACATTTTGATGTCGTTAAGGACTACAATTCAACATTCTCACTGTCTTTGAGCGTCACATTTGCACATAAGGTAATGACCATTTTGCGTGCTCATCTAAATTACGTAGACTTGGTTATTTGCATTACGCTGATATCGCTACATGCTTGGTTTTTGTAAAACACGTTTGGCCATTTATGAGTGTAGATTTCGACATGCGATATCAGGGTTTTATAAAGGAGTGAACATTTCCATTGAGACAAACACGCAGGTTTCATCTAAAAGTCTGGTGCTTATTGCTATTTGAAACGATTCTAATTACGCGGGTATATATTTTCAGTTTTTTTTTAAATAATATTAAAGATATGTTACAATTAAATCTAATGAAGTTTTATTGCACATGCAATCAACAGATTGAAGATATGGGTTAGCGAAACAGGCTGTCGTATTTTTCCTAAAAACACAAAAATTGCAAATCAACAAAAATTATTGAACGCTTTTTATGATTAATACTACTACTTAAAATTGGAATCAATTGAGTGCAGTTCGTATTTAAACATTCCTCTAATCTTTGATGTAATGACAAGCCATTTAGACACCAGTCCAATGCAAGCCCAACGTGGGTCGAATAGGAATGTTGTTGTATTTGTGTCAAATTGAATAGATTGTAACCATGTCTTTACAACTTCTCTACAATAATTTACAAAGGTTAACCAAACTGTATTTTTTTCGGAAGGAAACAATAACATACTGAAACATCTAAACGCGTGCTCTTTACTATTTACGACAGTATCAGATGTTAAGCTTGTTTGCTTCGTTACCGAGATTGGTAGTAAGTTCTACATTTTTAAACTATTTATTATGCTAACGTTATACATCTTAACTGTTTAACATGTTAACCTGTCTTCACTTATAATTCACATTTTTAACCTGATAGATTTTTATTTCTACTCACATTTTATAGTTTTAACCTGATTATATCTTATTGTCGTTAAACTTTAATGTATTCGGCGCCGTATGACCTATCAAGTGTCGGTGTGCCGTAAAACCCAAAATACAAATACAAAAAATACAAACATCACCTTTCCAGTTTAAATGCTCCAAGGTCTGCCATCGTAATAAAAAATAGTATATTTCGTAACAAAATCATTTTCTTATGTTTTTACTTAATGTAAAGTGCATCCACTGACAGCTGGTGATCATGTTGATTAACAGTTCTTTAGCATATTTATTTTATTTTCAAACAATTAAAGTTACATACGAAACTAAATAACACAAAAAAACTATGAATTTTATAGCATATATGTACTTCTGTATATGACATCAACTACATGCAAAAGGAGAATGTTCTCTTTATTTAATGCTGACACAAACGTCAAGAATTGTTCATATTTGCATTTTTCCAGGAAAAGTTTTTGTTCACTTATCTGTGTCTGAATAATTCCTTTACCACCTTAGTGAGTTTAAAAACAACGTTTACTGAAGGTATAAAGTAGTCATAATTTATTTCATCTTAATCTTTGACGTGTTTTCCTTACGAAAACCACATAAATGTTTTGAATAACATCCTGATAGTTGTTCGTTAAAATTCAAGTCGTTTGTGGCTACATTTCAGCATTCTCTCCGGGTGTGAGCGTCACCTTTGCGTGTTAGGATAATGACTACTTTGCATGTTCACCTAAATTACGAAGACTCTTTACCATTGACGTTAAGATGTGTTTATATTCACATTAGAAAGTACCGTGCAGATATGCCCCTTACTTATCGGCAGACAAACAAACGTTTTTAAACATGTTCTGTAAGTTTATCCAAACAACTTCTATGTTACGATTTTATTGACACATTCCAATTTGTAAGATAGATTTTCATGAAGCCAAAAAACAACAACAACAAAAACAAAGCCAGAAGTTAACAAAACGTCCATCGAAATATTACAAAAACAACAACAATCACAACAACAACAACAATAGAGTGGTGAATGCGATGTCTTTTGAAAGTATATTCACCCATTAAAAATGTAGATTTATTTTTTCAACAATAATATTTTTAGAAAGTCGGCCCAGGATAGCTTTTCGTGAAAACCTTATAACGATGAGGTTAAAATAAAAAAATAGTGATGTATTACAGCCTGAAACGATTACAAGTTTAATACAGGTGTTGACAAGTGTTTAAGCTTGACAGAGGCTTTATAACGTTAACGATGTTAGGTTTCCTTGTAAAACTAAATATTCGTATCACTTTTTATATTATGTAAAGCAAAATATATTTTATGTTACTGATACATCAAGTGTCTACCAAAGCGCACGGTCATTAATGTAACGTCTAAGGAAAATTGTCAATGCGATAAATGTAAAATAATGACAATACCTCGTCGCAACAGTTTGAATATAACGGACTAAAAATGTTCACTCTCCAGCAATCACCTTTCATTTCCAGTAAACATCACAATTGTTTGTTGTCGCTGGCTGTATACACTTTCAAGTGCATCCATCTCACTGCACAATGCAATCAACAAGCTTAATCTCCTCTCTCGGATAATCAACATTGACATATAACTTACCATCAAGATAGGTTCATATTGCCAAGAAACTTTCTGAACGCAAGAGAACAACATTCCTTACTGCATCCTTACTTACAACAAAACTATTTATTAGCTACCGACCACCACGCAAGTTAGTTGAAACGATTCAGTGAAGTGTCAAATTGCGAATAGACAGCGACGTCGAAATCAATTCCAATCCTAGCGTTTTAACGTCATATGTAAGCGGTTAACATGTCATTGATAGATAATAAATGAATGATTAACATTAAATTAATCTTACCGAGTGCACTGAAAGTACGCCGTACTTCAAGAGAGTTTGCATGCATACGTTGATGTCCAGTTTGTTAAAGGTTCACTCGGACATCACTAAAGTAAATCCATTTGTAGACAGAGATAAACAGTTTATCAATTTACCCTAGCGCTACAGTCTGATAATCGCGTGAAAAGGCATCGATAAAGGTTCATTCTAATGAATAATTAATGTTGCAATATAGGCTATTGGTGACATAAGTCATCCTGCCATTATACAAAACATAGTTATGAAGCGAATTTAAAGGAATGAACCTCTGTGTAAAGCCAGAATCAGGAAAACAAAAGTAAACGTCGAGTCAGACCATAGCGATTCGAGTCCAAAATCCTGTAATTCCACTTTTAACTTTAAATGTAACAGAAAACATACACGTTTCAAGGGTTTTAATTTTGTATATCCACTGTTGTCATTATTTTATAGATAGAGAAAAGGACCATCATTATAACTAGGATATGCCATTTTCTAAAAGTCTTTGGTTTAAAAGTAACTTACATTCAGTTGTTATTTATTCAGTTATCAAGTATAGAACATATTAACATAATTCAATATTTCCTTAAAATGCAACTTCATCGCTAAAACGTTACCCACAGACATATCAAAATTACCAGACGAATGATCTAAGCTACTGTTTTGAAATCCGCCTAATGTTCATTGTTACGCTAAAACACAAGCAACAATACAAATCATTGTCACGAGAAGGGTGAAAATAGTTCATTAAGATAGTGCCATCTTTTCCACTTTATACATAGCACATACATATTTCATGTAAATTTCAGACTCTTGTTATAACCTGTATTTGATTTTGTTAAATCGGTCCTTATTTGAACGTTTTCACTTGTTGTGGATAACTTTCAGAAGTTAGAAGTATTTCTTCATATTATATGGCATTTCTTTAAACATTGTTATTATTCTGTATCCGCAATTGTCATCTGCTTATGATTTTTAGCCTGCTTAATTATGCTTCTTATCTTTTTCTCACATTGTCAAATTTACGTTCAGTGAAAAGTTTTTGTTCACTCATCTGTGTCTGAATCATTCCTCTATCACCTCACTGAGTTTAAAAACATTTACAGTTGGTATACATTTTTCATACTTAATTTCATGTTAATTCTTGAAGTAAATAAGAAAAGGTCCTATAAGAATTACCATTGATATTTAGATCTAAACAACCTCTAAAATCAGCATATAAAGTTTTTGAATTAAATATCTAGATAGTTGTTCGTTAGAAATCGAGTCATTTAAGGCTACAATTCAACATACTTTCTGGTTTGGAGCATCATCTATGCGTATAAAGATAATGACCACTTAGCATGCTCACCTAAATGACGCACACCTATCTCAGGATTATACGCAACAGTAAGGCTTTCTATTGTAATTGAACAGACACGTAAATGTGCATGTTTTATCCAAAAGACTGTCGCTGATTGCTATTTGTGTCGTTCTAATAACCCGGGTACTTCTTTGCAGCTTTTTAGTGAATGTTAAGGACAAGTTGGAGAATATATTTATTGACGCACAAATGCATGTGCAATCAATTAAAGAGAAATTAACAGATTCAATGTAAGGGTTAGCTAAACAGGTTATCGTTATTTTTACATCGATACTTTGGAAGAAACATACATCAACAAAAATCATTGAACATTGTGTATAGCAAATGATACTCTTTGAATTTTGCAATTAAATAGGTGTACTTCGTATTTTTAAACATCCTTTTGATCTTATGATTTGAAAGCCTGAGCATTTAGACACTTGTCAGCCGTAGATCCGCCTAGGAAGTTTGTTGTTTTAATATCAGACTTGATAGATTGTTGACATGTATTTACGGAAACAGTGTCTATTTCAGGATGCAATAAACAGCGTGTAGCATCGAAACGCTTGCCGGTTCATGTTTCAGTAATTACACTTGTCACTGTTTAAAGAGCTTTTTTATAAACAACTTGATCTTCGCGAACTACATGTAATGGTGGAGTTTGTTAAGTACACTATTATGCGGTTATTGACAGGTAATTTGTGCATCAGGTTGCATCAGGTTGCATGATTGACGGAAAATGGCGAAGTTCAAATGTTACCATCAGTGGCGATCTACTCGTGTAATTTTCGGGAATCGCTTGGCTCGTCCTGCCGTTTCAGAAGGTTGCAACTGAGCAAGATGTGTTTCTTTTTTTTATAACATTAACAATGGATGAGAACAAGATCAGGGTATCTGACAAATGATTAACAAGGTGAAAATACATTAACGCGATATGTGTGTTTTATCTAAAACGAAAATTAATCGTTGTTTGCAGTTCAAGTTCATTGCATAGTACATGTAACTGTTTTACTTTGGTATCTATGTCATTACTGAACGATGAAAAGCATTTGAATATTCGATTGTAAGAGTTAATATTTCAATAACATATTATTATTTTTGCCACATAATTCAGATGTGTAAAAACATTGTGAAGTAAATGAACATGGTTGAAAGCAATACAAACTTCTAAATTAACACATTCTCTGTTGACATAATTGCGTCTTAATAACGTGTTTTGACATTTCCAATGTTACATGTAACCCAACAAACAGTATACATTTTCTGATTGGATTAACACTGCATTCATTGCCCTGATACAAACCTTTATTACACACACCACATAAAACAAGCACTAAACACCCGCTCGCCGTCATCAAAATAAAACAAAAAACATTCGGCCCCTAACCGTAAAGTAAAATATATACTGTTCAGCATCGGACAAATAATGGAGTAAGTCTTTGAGATAAAAGATGGCGCCCTAGCTGTTCCTCGCCAAATAATCGCTGGTATTATAATAAATATGTCGCTATGATCAAATGTTAATGAATTGGATTCTCTAATAGAGTAGGTGCTATGTTTTTGTCCCGCATCAATTCGAAATTGTGATTGAATATCGTTATTATTCGTCCTGCTTAAATACGATTTCCGTAGACATGGTTTTTAACGATTTAATATTAAGAATATAAACAAACTATTTCTTAGAAAACTCACCAGATATTCTAATTTTAACTCAATTTATTAAATTAGACCGAGCAGTTATCTAATGCACCTTGGTGTATTTTGTTTCTTTACTAGTAACTGAATGATTGCTAGCGTTTTAATCACGTGTGAACTAATTCATAGACGGGCATGGCTTGCAGCTGAAAATGATAGTACAAACCAAGTATAACTGATATATTGTATAAGATACATACACATTAATCATACCATTGATAAAGTGATCATTTAAAATAAGGGAATCTCACTGAAATTCTAAATGAACCGAATGTTTGTCTTTGTTCTACTGCATTAGACATTGATGCGCGGTTACCAAATCGTGCACTTTGCCGTAACTAGAGTTAAAGCGGGTGTAGACAGAGATAAACCGTCGTTCAGTGTGCTATCGCGATCGATGGTCGCATTATTAAACGTTAATACAATTCTAATTAATCGAATAATGAATGTGGAAATTAACCTGTTCCTGACATGCGTTTGAACTGTAGTTAAACTTTACTTCTTCTTCTTGTGTCGTGGCATGTTCATGCCGTAGATGAAATCATGGTTAGTGTTTTCCAAAGGGTTCGGTCCATTGCTCGTTCTCTAAGTCCTATGATACTGTTGACACCCATTGCCCTACACATCCAGTCTAACATCTTTATCCTTTGCCTTCCCCTTCCCCTCTTCCCGTCAGTTTCGTTCTCTAAGATGCCCTCGTTTTCGCGCAATAGGTGTCCAACAAAGCGGCACTGCCTTTCCTTGATGGTCCGCATCAGCAAGCGATCGACCTGCATTCTTTTTTAAACTTTACACCGTTGTGATAAACAAAATCAGAAATTATGCAAAGACTAGCAAGATGTTTCAGGCCGACAACACAAAATACGCGAGAGATTCAAAAGAATTAATTTGCCATCATAAACTAAAATTTGGTAGCATATTTCATAACAAAGATCTGTTGTTGTTTTTTACTCTTTGTACTGTACAGCTAATAAATAAAACGGGTACTAGCTGTTGTAGCTAGACATTCTGTAGAAAAAGAAATCACCTACTTTATAAAATTTCTTTTTTTAACTTACAGAAGTGAATTTACCACATGTATCTAGCTTATAAGTGACATCTCTAAAGTATCGTGAACATAATGCAGAAGTGATCAACTCTTAATCTAGTATCATAGTTAACTTGTATATACTCTCTGCTTTAACGTTAAAATATTGATACTTTCTGCTTTAACGTTAAAATATTGGTATGTTAGTTTAAAAGCAATTTAAGCAAGCATAATCACGATATAATGTTCTTGTTATAGTTTCTTCTTCATAAATAACGACTTTCAAACGTTATCCTTTCAAACGTGATTTCTCTTTAAATGTTGATTCATTTTCTCTTCAAACCCAAGTTGCTAGAGACGCTGCCTCAGGCACAAAATGGGTAGAAATATATATTGTATACTGTATATTGTAATTGTTTTTCATATAGCCGAACAAGTATCGTAAAACGATAATGACCAGAACAATTTATATAAAGCTTCTTTCTTGCCTTTTTCTTCTATGTTTATTAATATAAATATGCATTATATTGTATTAGAAATATAACAGTTCGTCATGTTTGTTTAACCCAATCTGTCAGCATGAATGTCAAAAAGCTCGGAATAAACGCAAAAGAAGTATATGTAACTATGGTAAAAATAAATGCAATACCCACCCCCTCAAAAAAGAATGTTAGGTTTTGTAGGATTCTAATTTAAGATATCTAACCCAGAGCTCTTCCGACTTCGCCATTTTTTGTCGTTACATGCTTATTTTATGCAGTGTTATAAATTGCACATCTTCTGGTAATGATTTATTACAACTTCCCATCAGCAATAATCAATTTAATGTGGATTAAATTCAGGCCCAAGAATTGTTTTGGCCACTTTTCTTGTTTTGAAATGTTTTGTACCATTTAGAATGTTTTTCTCTATAGAGAGTATTATTTTAATGTTACACTTATGTTTGTTGCTTCTGAAACACTTCCATTTCGAAAATAATCGGTTTGCCCTGCGGTTTACAACCACTCAGATCATGAAGCATTTACAATGAGCTTTGATGAGTGCAGAGGACTGTTATAATATTATAAACAGCTGTAAAATAAATGAGCTAATTCTCCTCCGTCAATAAACTGTGGTATGTGTCTGTGAAAACGACCGAATAAAACAAACATCGAGTGCTTCCTAAAAAGTAAATGAAAATCTCATCTTATAAATAATCATCTAATAATAATTATCGTATAAACACATTCCTGATAAACTACCTGTTTAACTACTAAATAAAGTACACACATCTAAAAGTGTGTAGAAACGAAACAAGGTATTTGTTGTATGTTAATTTCAGTTAGTGGACATTTGAACTGAAATAGGTAGTGATCTGCTCTTTCAACATGTGTTTTGTGAATCTGTCTACTTAAACATACATTTAGCATTACACTAAAACAATGTTAGTCATTTGTTTGGAATTATAAACTGACTTTCCAGTAATTTTAATTGTTTTCTTATCACTTATATCCGAAGAAAGTCAGCCTGTGAATTCGAGCCTTTCAATTGTAGTTGCATTTCCTAACCATCCTAACCTAACCTTGTTACTTTGATCCATACGTTTATGTTACACTTAGGATTTTGTCTCTGACATTCATAATTGCATTACAGAAGAGCCAGAGTAAACAGACGTCAACAAAAAGTAGAAATCTACTAAGCATTCAAACTTGTGTTTAAACTTTGGTGCCATTTTGGGAGTATCAAGTTTGGCAAATATTGAGATGTTCTGCCATAATAGTTAAAAAAATGATTTCATAGAAAGCATGTTAATTCTGAAATTAAAAAGAAACAACAGTTGATTAAGCTATAAATTTATACAATGCAACATTATAAACAACCGTTCATTAAGCTATTAACATTATGCAATACAACATTGTAAACCATATTTACAAATTGTCTATATAAAAATCGCAGTGTTACGAATATACTAAAAGTCAAAAGAATTATGTTAAACGATTTTAAACAGACGCCCGAACCCACTATTTAAAGTTTAATTTATAAGACTGAATCTCCTGCAATAGCAAATATGTTACAGAAATTATTAAACATAATTAGTAATGGTCTTAGGTCTGGAAGAAGAATAGAAGAAAACGTTTGCTTAGTCTAAAACATAATGTTTTGCGAAGAAATTCAATTTGCCATGTGTTTTAATAACTTCAGAACGACTTTGGAAAGCTTTTCTACATATATCATAAAAGTTTTATACCGCTGTAATGTTGGACCTTATTTAAAAATAAACCTGTGCTCATATCTCTTGCCTTAATTAAAATATTTTTAAAAAGTAGTCGTCATTTAAGAGAAATGGAGAAAAAATAATATTACCAAAACAAAAAAAGTTGAGGTAATGCGTTTAACTAACTAGACATATCTCTATGAGAAAGAGAGAGAGAGAGAGAGAGAGAGAGAGAGAGAGAGAGAGAGAGAGAGAGAAGAGAGATATATATATAGAGAGAAACTTCCGTATTACAGGATGACCATTTAGAATTATTATTTTCAATTACAAACTCAACCAAAATATTAACATACTCATCTTTTTTCTTATAACAAATGTTTATACCTTTTTTAAATTATGACCAGATCTATCAAGTAGAATAATGATTGTTTTTAACTACCCTTTTGGGAAGACTTGATGGTTCTTATATGGGCCTTTGTGACAAAAACGCTACTAAACTTTATATTAAATCCAACTGTAAACAACAATCTTAACATTCCTGCAGTTTCAATCAGAGGCACAAAGTCCAAATAACTTGAAGGCATACAATCCATGAAAGCACGATGATCATTTACTGATTGATACATTGAATTTCAGAATTGTTTGCATCTGTCACAATGAATAAATAATGATTATTCATCAGCTTAATTTGCAAACATTTAGCGCTTTTTCACATGCATAACATAATAGAGTCTGTACACGGTGGAAAATATTTATATCTTGGCTACATTCTTAAGTGTTAATTCTTGCTGCAGTTTTTGCCAATATAAATATTATTATTGTCTTATTGGTGACTTGATTAGTGTGTCTGCTTAAATGTAAAAACAATAGATCAAGCATGTGCATTCCAGCCAATAAAAATTAGAAATATCTCTTAAACGAACAATGCAATCGGAGTTATTTCATGCACAACTACACTTCAATATCAATCACACAAGCAAATATGAAGCAATTCCACTGAGTAATAAAGAAGTTAAACTAATTACCAGCACATGCGACGCGCGCCAAAACGTAATACGACGTCATTATAAGAATGACCAGAAAATAAAGCAAACACGAGCATTTCTATGTTGCTTTTCTTAAAATGATATTTTGACATTACATAAATAAGAAACCTATTAGTCATACAAAATAAATGTACAAATTAACATTTCGAAATCGGTTTTCCAGAAGGTGTTGAAACATATTTTCTAATATATGCAATAAAAACTGCGAAACCTTAAATGAAAAGCATTGTTTTATAACTGACATACACGTATACGTAACACATTTTATTTTAAAAAGGGAATGTTTAATCATTCCTAATTGGGAGGTATCATTTTGGAGCAATAGGTACCCAAATATGTGGGTTAAATTTACACTTTCCAAAATATTTCATTTAAAAAGGCCATTTTAGCCATACAATTACATGTACAGAATCAAGCTTTCTGACCAATACTGGGCAATAGGACAACATAAATAAGGAACAACATGCTACAGTATTCAAGTTTAATATAGAGAAGAAACTAGTCTGTTATGCCAGCATAACAAGTGAACATGTACAGAAAATACTGTCAATTTACAATTCAATAAGAAAATCTATTTTGTTATGCCAGCATAACAAATGAAAAATTAGAAAAAAACACACTCTTAGGCCAACATACTATTGAATAAAATAACCTGTTACGCCAGCATAACAAATGAAAATGTACAAAAAGTACTGTTAGGCTAATTTACGATTTAATGAGAAAAACTTCTCTGTTATGCCAGCATAACAAATGAAAGTTAAGAGCAAACTGTTAGGCCAGAAAAATATTTAATAAGAAAACACTGTTCTGTTATGCTGGCATAACAATTAAAAATGTACATAAAATACTGTCAGGTCAGTTTACTATTCAATAAGAAAATCTATTCTGTTATGCCAGCATAACAAATGAAAATGTACAGAAAATAGCCAGGTTAGTTTACAATTCAATACGAAAATCTATTCTGTGATGCTGGCATAAAGTGCGTATATATTGATACACCTAAAACTGTCATATCTACCGTACTGTACTGCATGTCCGACCTATGGTTCGTATACGAAGGGGTTACTTCATTGGCCATGTCAATTAATTTTATAAAAAAAGCTTATCTTAAAGCAATTTCTGTCGGTGCGCATGCTTTATCTGTGATCTGGCTACAGCAACACAATTTTAATAAATTTATTTAAATTTATCTTTTAAATTTTTAGATAAAATTAACGATGTTTTTCAGAAGTACAAGTGATTTTTCTCCGAAGAAGTGCAGTAATCTCCAGTGTGTGGAAGATTTAGGTCATATATCAATATATAATCCTTCTTGAGAATTTCTATGAGACAACCATGTATTGTCTAAACCGTTTCAGAACACCGAGTCTATTCGACCCCATAATATCAGAGCTAATAACGTTAAGCGTACATTTAACACACGACTATCAAACTTAAAATGTTCATTACATCTCCATGATGTTTTTTCCAAACTTGTCTTAATTGGTGTATTTTGCGGACAAAAGCAGTTTGGAATGTGAAGTAGGCGATGTTTTAAACATACTTCAGCCAATAGATTAAGAGAACTAGTGTATCGTGTCTTCTTTTCGTGAATTAAGGATATCACGTCACAAGCTTTGGTTATTTGATAAGACCTTTTCTTATTTACCTATTAGTCGTTCAGACCTGTGATTAACAATGATGAGGTCATTCCTACGATCACGTCGTAAGTTTTGCACTAAAGACCGGACTGTCTTTGATGGAAAATGGAACGACTCAACACCAATATATGATACTGTGTATCACGAACAAACGCATGACTGACAACACGATTACCGACAGTGGACATATATATGTAGATTAATAACTACGATGTTATGCTATAATTGTTCTGACGGCGATTTTTAATGGCTCGCATCAATGCTTTCTGTAATAATCTTTATTTAAAGCTTATTGATGTTGTATCATATCACGTTCTAAAACGGTGATAACTATGGTATAAATGACTATTCATGAATATTGACAACCGTGTATCAAATTCGGCGGATAACCCATTCATTGCGTTGTTGTACTTAGACATTTATTTTAGAATAACAGCTGAACGAATTATTAGTAGTTTCAAAGTTGCAATGCCGACCGTTTCAATGTAAAAGAATCGTAAAAATAAGGCGATCATCGGCTAAAGGGATCCTAAACTTAGACTTCTGGAAAATATGGGCATACGATGGCATTGGGATGGATTGATATTTGACCGATACAACACCAATTTCGAATTTAAGCAGGTCTTTTATATTCAGATATTTAGATATTTTTTCTTACGACCGCTTCCGATTAGTTCCGGTTTTTGATCAGAAAATGTTGGAAAAGCAATTACGTGATGTATGAATAATAATTATGTAAACAGTCATGGACCTACTCAAAGAAAGCATAGCACGGCTAACCTCGACATTGTCTAAAAACTCTAAAAGAAAGAACTTTAAATGAAAACTGGTTATACATCTGGGGCAGCATAACACACATGTATGCTACGTTATAACGGGATATTGAAGTGATCGCGGTAAACACAGAGGGGTTGGTAGAGGGGTTGGGTCTCAAACTGGTATCTCCTCTGACTCATGCATCCTTTCACCTTATAGGTTTAAGTCCTGGTCAGGATAAATAATATGTAAGGTATTCCAATGACCTGCCAAGCGATGTGCTTTGGATTCTCCTGTGGTCTTCCTCAATAGAAAAAGCTGGACATCGCCATAATTACATTAGAGAGAGAGAGAGAGAGAGAGAGAGAGAGAGAGAGAGAGAGAGAGAGAGAGAGAGAGAGAGAGAGAGAGAGAGAGAGAGATGGAGAGAGAGAGAGAGAGAGAGAGAGAGAGTTAAATGACATGATATTTAAACAAAATATGCATCAATTCATTTCATATTTGCCATGTTTATGCATCCCTCTTAAACAAAACATTGACTGGTCCTAAATGATAATTTAAACATATGTTGTTCTCTTCAGCTGCATGATCCCAGGTAATAACTAAACATCATTTGAAGCCTACGCTGGATTATCATTTTACTTCGACACCAGGGTTTGAGATGTTAATGCTGTCGAATGCAACTGAATTACATGAAAAAAAGAAAGTTATATATTTTTATTTAAAACTTAGAAAATCTGACCTGGTTCTATTGACACGATGAATTGTCTAACAAATTTGTTGCTTGTAAAATATTTTGTTTAGCATCCCACAACCAACATTTATAACCTGCTAAGACGGTTTCCGCTTAAACCAGACAAGTATGACCTTCACGGTGTTTTTTCCGCGTCTTCATTAACTTGACATATTTTTAAACTCTACAACGGCAATCGGCAGACCCGAGCGAAGCGATTGAAACAGATAGTATTCCATGTAAACTACAGCAAAACATTGTTTATAGGCACGTATTTATGCATAAAATAAAACTGAAATTAAACTATTTGTGTAAAAAACGCCGGTCTGTCTGAAATGCAGGAAGTGGCACTATTTGCCCTCTAGATGTCAATCCTCTTCCAGCGGGAGCAGACACTCTAAATGTACATATAGCTCTCAATTTTACGTCTATCCTTATCACAAGAAATACTATGATCATTGATTATCTTTGACGACGAGAATATAAACAGTATTGACTAATGGAAAACGTTTTAGCAGCCACTTAAATGCAAGGGTTCTATGCAGCTGCTACATTTCAAAAGCTTTGTACGAGAGCATGCCTTTCAGACCCATCTAACACGGATAGCACCATTGTCCTTGTCGGCACTGCAACTTTAAACTAATAATTGAACAACACGATTTCTTATTGCCAAAAGCTATACATACACTTGAGTCACCATTTCAGGGAAGATATATATGATTAACAAGAAATCCTAACATCTGCTGCATTATCTGAAAATATTTTTCTGAGCCTGACTTATGTCTTTTGTGCCTCTTGTTATAGTTCAGTAACAAATCCAACGGGCGGAAAACGTTGTGTTTGAAAGTGAAATGAGCGTGATGTAAATTCGATTTGTTAAAATGTTGTTGAATTTTAATTGTTATATGTCAATTAGCCAGCAACGAATTCAGTTGGTTACGTAAGATTTAAGCGAATACGTTTATAATAATAATAAATACTATGTAGCAATTTAACACAGTGGTAGTACGAATATTCCATATTGAATGTTAAACAGCAGCATGCAACCCCTTATTAAAGCAGTTGATGACACTTTTGATCACCGAATCATATGACTTTTAACCGGAAACATTTTTGACGAGTGCTTTAGTTTAGTAGTTTATAGTTTATGTGTGGACTGATTAATGCCTTTATTGTAGCTAGTTATGTTTGTCAAACACTCATAGAGCCAACAGGCCTAAACACAGAAGACCCTACTCCAGCGTGAACAAACAAATATTTAATATGTTAATCAAACTTAAAAAGGATGGTACGCTAATACATTTCGTGTGAACCGGCATCAGCATATGATGCTGATAAAGTAGCAGTCTATTCCGATGATAGTGTAATATTATCAAATGTGTTGCTTGCCATATACTGCATGGTAAAGGCGATGATGAACAAGACTTTTTTCATTTTCAAATGTCTTACTGGCATGTATCGTTTGGTAAAAGCAGGGTAAACAGAACTTACTCATCATTATTAAATGTCTTGCTCGCCATAAACCACAAGATGACCGCAAGCGTCCACAAAAGAAAGTCATCGCAATCGACGGTGTTACTGATCATATACCCCAATGTAAAGGCGACTGAAGATAAAAGCAATTCATCAATATCAAATGTGTTGCCCGCCATATACATGTATCTCCACCTAAAATTTCGGGATAAAAACTAAAGCAGGGCATAGTCATTAGCGATTTTGTGTGGGCTGATTTCCAGACGATATTTATAATATAATAAACGGGTATAGCTGAATAATAAAAATCGTCTGCAATTATTTGTATGCAGATGTAAGCAAATACAAAACTCACAAGGTTTTACGAGCATTGCAACATTTATTAGGATTTTAATAAGCTTAAAACAAAAGTATTCACAAGCGAGTCAAATGTAAAAGTTACAAAATATAAGAAGATACATTAAATAAAATTATTTGAAGAAGAGAGATCACCAAAGGATAAATTTAAGTGATTGTTCTTATGTCAGTGGAATTGAATAACCACAGTCCAATGTCCACCAAAGGAAGTTTACGTAACGATCCTGATAAGTTTAATTAAAAGAAAACATAGAAAGTAAAATTTAGGCTGAATAATTTAATGCTCAATAAGCATTTTATAATATCCATTATGTCCATGAAGATAAGTTCATAATGACATGCCTAAGTATACTGTAATCACTATGATAATTGCATATACATTTACATGTACGATATAAAACACTTTATCATTCTGTGTCCTGGGAATTGCGAAGCAAGTTTTCAAGGTTTACTTGACATAATCTTATTATCTATGGTATACATGCATTTTACTTCGAAGGCACGTGTTTAACAGAAAACTAATATTCGTTTTGTTTTCTTTAATTCACAATAGGTGTGCAATTTTCTACAATTTCCACATTAATTCCAGACCAATACACTAGAAAAGTTGAATTTTATGCACAATATCTGTTTATTATGTTGCATGTCAACATAGTGAAGATTGTGTTGTCTTACGATTGCGAGAAACATTAGTGTCAAGACAGTTTTAAACTGTTTTACGATGGGATAATAAACATAACATTGACTGGCTTGGTAGTGAGGTTAAAATTAAAATAAACATGGATTAAGGATGGTGCAGTGGTAAGCGTTATGCTTACATGCCTAACCATGACCACCTCTCTATTAGCAAGGAAGGAATTCTTCTATTTAACACCAGTCGTGTTGTTTTATGGCGACATCAAAGCAGTATTAATTGTTCATTGTGTGAGTGGTTTCAATGAGAATTTAATCACTTTCTGAATGCCCAAAGGTGAAAAAGTAATTTCAACATTTATTGGTAATCGACATATTGTCCGTGGCCTCAATGTTTTTGTTGTGTGTTGTTTTTGTTGTTGGTTTGTTTTTATTTTGGCGGGGTAAACCTACTTGTTTAACCGAGTACATGACGATATCATCAGCAAACATATTCATGGATATTGACAGCAACCGGCAATATTTGTAAGCGTGTAAACAACTTTATTTTAGTTATAAAATAAACAAAGACAATAAACAACATAAATAAAATAGATTCTATTGTTGATGTTGACGTGTTGTTACGAAAACCAAACTGTGAGTTCTAACTAGATAATTAAACTTTGAATTAACTCATAGTGATAAAGATAATAGACTACATTGTGTTTATGATACATCTATAATTTACAAAACGTGATTATTTAACTAATTTGGCCTAAGGAAATGTGTATAATAATTATATCTTTGTAGTTTCCGTACACAACACTTATTATAGTTAATGTACAAAATTAATAAGAACATTTTGACCCACCGATTGAGTTGATTAGTTTACATATACACACATACATGTATAAAAAACAAATTTTGAGCGTTCGTGGTCTAGTGGTTAAGACGTTGGACTCCGGATCGGACGGTCCCGGTTCGAACCCCGAAACTGACCACGTGATGTTAGTCCTTGAGCAAGACTTTTTACTGCACATTGCTCCAGGTATTCAGTACCTAAGTACTGATTTTACCCAGGAAGTGGACAGTCAAGATGGATTAATATAAGTTAAAAGAACTTGTTTCCCAATCGACTATAAATAAATAGGTTTAAACTAAAAAGCAATGCATGTCCCTTACTTTTATATTGTTACATCTATGTGTTATTTTAATTTTGGCAAAGTTTCGCTATAATAAAATAAATGTTATCTTACTTAATGTGACAATAGGAAAATATAAAAATAACTTGACATTGACAACAGGGCTTTCTGTCTTAATGGTATATGTTAGGGCGAATATACCCGATAGTTCATCAAACAAGTGCTTTCAGAAATACCCCCCTAAATAATGACAATATGTCCACACTCTGACGTTTAAACACACTTTGTATCTTTATCTTTCCCTTTTCATGAAAGCATGTGATATTCTGCAATTAAATAAGCTTTGATCTAAAATCCGTTTTTTAAATAAGTTTTAGATCCAGTGTATTTCGTAGGGTATGTGTGATCAAGCCTAACATTACTGAAATGTTTAAAATGTTATTTTAATGCAGTGTCGTATAAAGGTTATTTGATTTCGTTGACAAAAGTTTTATTAAAGTGATACATGTACATTTGTAAATGATTCTAATAATTCTTATTTTGTTTGTACGTATTTTTGTTTTGTTTTGTTTTGTTTTTGTTGTTGATATGTCTACTATGTCGTATAAAAGATGGGGTCATCAAGTTCCTGGACTCCAGCAATTGCGCTTCCAGGTCCGTTCCGACAAGGAGTATCCTTTCCTAATGCAGACATCTGTATTGTATGGCGTCCGCGCTGAAGCCCTTCATAGAAATATGACAATTGGCTGTTGTTGTAGTTATTATGTCATTTGTAACTCCTCATTGATATCAGGAAAAGTCTGTTTCGTAGAAATGGCCGAAGTGTTGCGAATGGTTATTAGGTATTATCGATATGTACCACGTCAACTTCATATCTCATATATAACGTAGTGTTACGACCGCTGTCGCTATATAAGTTAATTAATAAAATGGCACGTTTACTAAACGACGAAATGGTGTAACAGAAAGAACAAGCCAGCAAAAAAACTAGTACAATAATGTTTCATTTTAATAAACAATTAAATCTATGGCGTAATAAAACAATAGCAAATAAATCAGACAAAATTTCAGAAAGCAGAATATATGTTAGATTACAGTTTGTCCCTTTAGGGGGTGTCTCATTAATAGACCAAATAATAATCCAACGTCGAATAATCCTAAAGAGTTTTCGGTAGAATGTCCTCTTAGATACGCACAGTTGAAATAATCTATAGACAGAACAATACACGAATGTAATTAATATAATTCCAAATCCGACACTTCAATATTTTTATCACTGTAGAATATAGTAAGTCCACGTAAACTCAAGCACAGAAAGATATAATGCAGAAGCTGCAAGTATTTCCAAACTATATCTCCAAACTCTATGTCCAAACTTTCATCCAAATTTTTTTATCCAAAACTCTAAAGCAAACTTCCTATCCAAACTTTTTATCCAAACTTCCCCCTTAAATCGGCTAACAAACCCTTATATAGACCCAAAGAATTTCTAGAACGCAGAAGCTCTAGAACATTCACGAAACCCAGTTAAAAATAAACAAATGAATTTTCTAGCAGTTACGCGAATGCTACGTCATCAAAACCACAACGGTAAACAACCCTTATCCTGACTAGCGTACCCTTAAACGCTGGGGTACTACTGTACATAACAGTAGCGACTTTGGAAACTTCGAACCGCTTGAGTAAACCAGGTTTTGTTGTCACATGAAGGTCATGGAAATCATAGTTTCATCTCACTTTAAGCTGAAGTACTCATCGGATATACAGCGTTTTCGTACTCAGATAACGTATTGTCTTTTTTAAATGTGTTGGACTCCCTTTGATGCACTGCTGCAATGCTTTTCTTGCAGGGCTTAGGAAGTCAGTAACAGATTAGGCTTTCCAGACTCTTTGCAATTTAAATCGAGAAGACTTGTCTTACTCTTTGCAATTACACTTGTTACACGAAAATATTTTACAGTTCTTGTGTTTAACAATAAACCCTAACGGGTTATTTAAGGGATTAAGGGATATTGTAGCAAAATTCTTCAGAATTAAGACCAGGATAGTCAACATCGATATAAGAATAAAGAAGTATAATACCGACCACCTGACAAAGTATCAGTTTGAAAACGCAAATATTTACTTCATAGGAGAAGGAAGCTTGCGCTTGCAAAATCTTACCGTTTAAGTTTTTCGTTCTGACGAATAAACTAAACATGTGACCATTTAACTTAGGCATAGTTAAGATTATTGTTTGCAATTTGCCATACCAATCGCAAGTATACTGACAACGCATTTGTGTTTTTCTGAAAAGAATAGTTAAATAGGAAAAAATAAAAAAGTAACATAAAACAACTGAAATCGAAATTAAATTCGTATATTTGAAAAAAAAATCAAACATTAACGGTTGAATTATTTATGTGGAAATTGTGTAAGGATTATTTCGTACAATAATAAACGATACATATATTTGCGAATGGTTTTAACGCTTTAAAAATATAAAAAAAAATATGTTTCAATGCTAAATTAAGCCTGATTTGATGTTTCTTCAAATTACGCATTTATTTTGTTTATCATTTAAACCCTCTTGGGTGTGTCGGCTTTTGTTTCCTGTCGTTTTCATTATGCTCAATCATTACTTTGCTTAATGGCTTTATTTAAGATTCGCATATTTGCTGTATTCGCCTAAGGTTTATTAAGTAAACGTGCAATGTAAGTATTGCGTGCACCCCGAAGTGCCACGGATTTTTAGTTTCGAATTCCGCGGGAAACGGAAATGCATTAGTTGTTAGGACGCATTAGAAATAAAGATAATTTATTTAAAGAAACTGATTCAGAAAGCTCGCACTGTAATGGGCCTTTCTAATAGCATAGCTTAAAAATTGATCCATGAATATATGATCATGGAAGGCAAATACTCATGTCAAAAGTATACAACAAAAGAGATACAAAGCTTAAAATATTTGTACTCAACGTACGCTATAGATCTTGTATATATTGATAAACAATAATTGAACCTATTTTCATGCGAGTGCCGAAAACACAGCCTTACATGAACCTATCCTACATAAGAGTTCAAAAGGTTAAAATGTGAAGAAACAAGTCTTCAAATAATATATAATATTACAAAATAATTGATTTGAATTTCACGGTGTTCCAAAGAAGATGAAAATGATAAGACAGTACACACTGTGTTCCTGGAAGTTTTTGGATTAAGTAACCTTCCCCTTAGCATATTATCTTTTTAGCAAACACCAACAGTTATTAAGGATTTTTAACACTGAAGTGCACGTTGTTGTGCTTCTCTCAACAAATACTTTAGCTCGATGTGGTTTTACATGAATGACTCGTGTGTGGATAACATGCTACAATTCAACAAAAGAGCTCAACTAAGACAAACATTTTCATAGAAGATCAATGTCAGTATTGCAAATTCAAATATGAAGTACGCGTAAGTAGTATATAATGAAATGTATCGCATCACTAGGCTCATGGTGGTAACATGGTTTCTGGCGACATAGGTGATGTGATATCAGAGAAAATATCCGTGCTTTTTATTTTATTGATCTTATAATGAAAATGATGAGTTTTTATTTCGATTAATTTGAGTCA
This sequence comes from Sinonovacula constricta, assembly GCA_007844125.1. NCBI lineage: Eukaryota > Metazoa > Mollusca > Bivalvia > Cardiida > Solecurtidae > Sinonovacula > Sinonovacula constricta. The sequence continues at coordinate 39,930,052 of CM017559.1, read as the reverse complement.
CTATTTCGATAAAACTAAACTTTTGGTGAAATAAATTCGAGATTTGATTTTGATGAAGTTGAGTCTAAGGGTTTGCTAAGTTCTGTTAGGCGACCAACCTAGAAAATAACCGAGGTTCAACAAAGAGCACACAGGAACATACAAACTATAACCTTGTCTACAACGTACCAATTTAAGCATGTGGCTTCTACATCAAAGACGTATATTTTTCGACATCGCAAATGCAATAGCTGCCTTGCGGATGTAGGTAAATCGTGAATAATTAGATATTCTTTTGAAAAAATAAGATTTCACAAATATTTAGAAAATACTCGAGCAATTGAAGGTTGTATTATATCATATCAAACATTGTCTTTATCAATGTTTGCATCATTCTATAAATGCCGAATAAAATAAAAAAAGATAAGTCAATTAAGCCAAGCAATTCATGTATACTTACGTTCCTTTCGATCATACTCTTTATTATTGACATTTCTAATTCATTCAGTTTGTAGTAAAGTGGTATGTTGTAAATATACACATTGTGATTAAATGAGAGTTAAGATGATGTTCCGAAATAAAAACCATATTGACATCATAAACATCATATTCAAGGCATATTACGCGCTTCCTGAAACGACAACTCGATCCTGGTCGTTATTTATCGGCCAACCCAATGAATCATTGCCTTAGCATTAACATACATGATGTGCTCTAAATGAACCCAGTAACATTTAAGACCGCATACATTTTTGGAACTGACGACATTTAGCAGCCAATATGGAGCTTGTGCGTATTACATTACACCGATGTTTACGAAATAGTTCATTTTTCGATTCATGTTATGTTCATTTTATTTGTGTGCTATCTACGAAAACCTCTCAAACTCTTACTACGTTAGTTAAAACGTGGATGGTTATATTAAATGTTTATTTGTTTTAATTAAATTTGTGAAGCTTTATTGCTTTCTCATTTAATAAACACGTACAAATGCTTTTATTTATCAAAGTTAGAACGCAGTAGAAGGGAGTCTATCAAATTGCAGGAAGAAGATCTAGTGCTGTCTAGTGTAAGCCCTATGCAAATATGTGAAATGTAAGAATGGTGTTAAGGTACACATATGTACAATGTATGTAGCGACGTACAAAGCAAAACATTATTTACACAATTCTGAATAGTTGGGTAATATCGGATACCATTTTTTAAACTAATGAACCCTTAATTAACTATTTAGCCGTTAAACGTGATATGATATATGACATTGACGGTCAGAAAATAATTTTGACGTGTCGACATGACGTGCTGCTAGTGAGTATCACCTTTTTTCGTTATCTCAAAAGTCAATAGTTAAAATATGAAAATCAAGCTAATCTAAACAAATAATACTGACGAGAAAATCCTTTCTTCTTCCTGCGACATTGAATAATTGCTATAAATATATTGGCAGTTCCGTGAATCATCTAATAGATGGTATGCCAAGTATCTGATGTGGGCGTTTTATGCCACTTTTACTATTTAGTAAACATGCTTACGTATACTTTTGCAATGCAAACAAACACGCGATGAGATGAATGAGGGTTTTAATTACTTTTGAAAATAGATGTTGCTTTCCTAAACTTTCGTAGTAGATGCTAACATAGAAAAACAAACAATCACGTCTTGCATAAAAAAGTCTTGCATTTTAAGCGCGATTATTTTTTTGCGTTCGTGGAAGGTAGAGATTAAATTAAGCGGTCTGGGATACACAGATCTTTTGAGTGAAAACTAAATTATGTTGAAAACTTCCACCTGTGGGTTATATTAGTAAGATGGCTTGGTGGGGAAGGGGCTGAGCTTATGGTCGCTGGTGGCTTTACCCAGATATTATTATCAGTGGTATTCCTCTACCAATATAAGTTAGACTTCACCAAGACTACTATAACTGTGTTGGCGGGATGTTACTTAAAACCAAACCGGAACAAAGGAAAAATGCAGATCGATGTATGTAGGGAATCAAACTTAGAAAAATCAATTACAAACCACTAGCTAATGAGGTTTGCCAGAAATTCCCTGCATTTCCCTTTGCTCAGAAACACTAGCTACCAACTAGAGTCAATTCCATTAAAACAGGCAACGGAATTATTTAGCATTCACATAAATAAAACTTGTGTAAATAAAATCTTTTAATATATCTTAATTATGATATGTCTTTTGTTAAGGGAATAAAAGTGAGTGCGCTAAAAATTTATGAAAACATTAATAAAACACAGAAAACATCAATGGAACAGTATTTAAATATGAATTAACAGACATTTGACCAAAGGGAAGCTTGACAGTATGGTTTTAAATGTTAAGGCAAATGCAAATGTCTATGAGGTATAAATTAAATGGCAAATCAGCGAAAAATGTTTTTCACTATTAAACGAAAGCGTGCATAACAAATACGGAAAATTAAATATACAGTGCAGATATTGTACAAGAAATCCTAAGTTTAATCTTCTTTTAACTGAAAATATGTCCTTGTGCTTTACACAAGCTGTGTTGTTATATTTCAGATACCTTTCATTATCCATTGTATGATCCAAGATTGAGGGTACAACATCTTCCAAACAACAACAACCAAGGAACGATCGCACGTATGTGATTATCATATTAATTAATAACGTGTGTTTCCTGTATATTGTAACACCTTAACCAAATAAGCGAACATACCGCCGCATGTTGTGTTTTAAGATAACGTCTGGTAATTTATGAAACAGACTTCAAGACAAACAAAAACGCGTTGAAGAAAGCTTCATTTATCACGGATATCATTTTTGTCTAAGTTGTTAAAGAAGTTTTAAGTGAAGACTCAGTGACGCGTATGTATTTTTGGTTTGTTTGTTTTGTACAATGCAACATTCTTAGTTATTCACGAGAAATTAAATATGTGGGCAATTTTAGTGTTCTTATGCACCGGTCCCATGGCACGCATACATTCAATGTGTTTTCTGATCACGTCGCTGTTGATAAAATATATATTATTCAAATGAAATGGTTTTTGATAAGCTTATCTTGAAATACTGACAGTTTTTTTTGTCATAATGTAAACTGAAACGCGTTGAAGAAAGCTTCATTTATCACGGTTTCTGTGGTTTCTCCTATATTGTTGTTACAATGACCAGGATGTGCTGCTGTCATTTTAATAAAAGTTCTCAACGAAAGAGAATCAATGCAAATTTTACACATGTGTTAAAGAAACTTATGTATTGAGCAAACTGTTAAATATGTACAATGGGGTTATCAGTATAGCATAATGACATTTGGATCAAATAATGATGGAATTAAATGGCATTGATATAAAAGATGGACAACATTTTTAATGACGACACAGCCTGCAAAACCCTACTTTTATTTCATCAGCATACTTTATAAAAATTAATGGCCTTTAAAGATCCACTAGGAAATTACCATTACATAATTTTCACTTTCAAAAATAACGAAATTTCTTGTGAAAAATGATTAAAATATTCCAAGTGAAATTTTCATACTAATTAGGGATAAAACTATTCGAAAATATACGATATTTGTCCGAAAATTGTCGAGCGCGTCTTTGTTAATATAGCATGTCGGTGACTTCGTTAATACTGCATTGTTGTTATAAAAATGAGGCTTAGAAACATGATGTTGCAAATACTAAAAATTTATTTACATTGTGTGTTTTTTCTTGTAATATTTTCAGAACTGGAAAAGGGTGTTTATAGAGGCGGTTTTATTTAAACAGCTACCACATCCACCAAACAAATATATGCATGTTAATAAACACACGTGGCTGAAATTAGTAAAATGGCATATTTAAGACATCAAAGAACGAAGTTTTGCGGAAATCACTGATAACGTGACAACGAAAGTGTGCATTGTTTTATAGTCGAATATTAAACCTAAAATTCTTCAGGGGTCGAAAAATAGTACATCGAATAAAAATGTGTCGAGGTTTTTTTCCACTAGAGGGGACTTTTAAGTAAACATTGGTTTGACCAATAGGTGACCACTATTTCTGCGAGATCTATTATAAGAGGGTAGTGGTTTTTGCAGATAAATCACAACAGCCTTTATATAAAAGACGTCAGGCTATATGAGCCTTAAAACAATCTTATCGCGTTTGAACTAACGTTGTTTTTTTAAGACAAACTTAGTTATGTAATGTTCGAACAGTACGCAATACTAGCAATAACTATATTAAGAGAAAAACAATCCGTTACATAGATGTTAATCTCTGGGTATTATTCTTTGTAAGAAATCGAAAATTAACTCTGACCGGCATCTTTAAAGCTAAAATTTTGCAGTTGTAAGATCAACCATTTTTTTCAAAGTTAGAATCAGAATCGGATTTTAAAGTAAATTTTAAATCGAAAGGTCGGTATGCACCGACTAACTAACTTCACGTTCTTCTTTCATGTTAAATGCTAAATAGACTAAGACTATTACAGTGTGTGTTAAACATATAAAGATATTTGTCGTTCACTTTTAGCATAGCATTAATAAAAAAATAACAGAAATACATGTATGGGTCAAGTAGAGAACGTGTATTACGAGTAGGTAAAACTTAATAACTGTATTCAATAACACTGTCTCTGTTTGAATTGTTTCTGTCTCAAGCTTTCCTTTTTCTTATAAAGTCGATATGAAATAAATGTTGTGTTTTTTTTATTTAAATAGGGGTATGGCAAACAACAGTTGAAAACCTTATACAGGTTAACATTATTGCCTTACGTTTAATAGCGGGGCTGGACTAGCATTAAAATCCTTCTAATAAATAACTTTAGAACTACTCATGGAAAAATGCCTCAAGTAGTCGACACAACAGTTTAAGTGTGCCATCTACACCAAGGGATTTAGATAAGGGGATGGGAATGTTTATTCTACGTTTTCACACACGATTGTAGAAAAATATGCAAACATAAACCTTCATTTAACGTTATTTAGAAACAACTTTTATCCTGTTGTATATGTGTGTAAGGATTAAAGTAGACTTCATAGCACCTGAATATACTTATACTTCTTATGTGGCTTGTATTTGTGGTTAGAGTCTACAGTCGTTTATTTCAATACATCATATAATTGCAGTTCACAAGCTTTAGTCTCAATAAAAGGCCACCTATTCTTTTGTTTGAGGTAATGTCTCTTCTCTTCTTAAACATAAATCAGAACTTGAGGATTGGTAATATTGTTTCTGCAAAGGTTATTTATTATATTAATCATTCAAAGCAAGTTTCACGGCAAACACCATTACCACGGCATGATGATCAATTAACTTTAAGTTTGCTATTGCCACTTGCATTAGACACTATATGCCATACTTATTTCCAGACAAAAACGAAAATAAATTATTTCTTTTTACGCCTTTCTCGTTCTCCCTTTAAAATTGCGAAAGATTTACTTACGTCTTCCGTAAAACGACAAGTACATTCAATTATCACATAGCCTCATTATCTAACGTAAAATATATCTTTATTGATTCTTTTGGGGTTTAACTAGAACCAGTCTTTAACATTATTAACCTTTTAGAACGTTCTTTCACTTAAAAACTCGCTCTTTTCTTTTCAAACATATGCTTACCATGCTGTTTTTCTAGACCTACCGAAACAGTTATCACGTCTTACAAGGCCGACGATTGATTGTTTTCGGGGTTTTTAGCAAAAACCATTACCTTGTAATGATATGTTTCCCCAAAGATTATGAAGGAGGAGTGACGACATTAGTCGATATTATGTCGGTATCCAGTCGCAAAACTTATTGTCGTTTAAAATGAATAAGAGAGCAGTTCTACAAGCCAATTTATAAAGTTAATCTTAAAATGATTGATGGTGTAAGTTTCGTTGTTTATACAAAAATCTCGTACAAATATAAAATGTCTGTTTACGTGTTGCTGTTATTTAGTGTTGTTAATTTTGCATATTAAGCGTTAGGTTATTATATTTCAATTTATATTATCATATATAGAAATAAGCAATGTAAACAGACAAAACCTCTTATACAATTGGATACATTAGACACATTTTCCCACATCTTCAAAGGCCACATTTTCTATTTCAAGATTAAATGGCTGAGAGTTGTGGATGTTTGTACCTTACAATTCTTTTGAATGCCACAAGGTTCATGTATTGTTTCTTTAGATGCATTCTTCTTAAGTAAGCATATAAAATCATCTATATATAATACTCATAATATATAAAATGTAAACATACACACATGCACACGTATACACACACATACACACAATGTTTCTAAATTTATTTACATAACATATTTTCTCCTCTTATTTGAAATATGGGTTATAGATAGAACTAAGCATTTAAATCCTTTTTATTTTCCCATTGGGTCATATATCCATAAATTCTTCATTGTGCGCCTTCACACAGTCAGACGCATTTTCCGTCTAACATCTTTAACTTATGTCAGTTCTATCTGTAACTATATGTGACTATATACACAAACTACTCTGTTATTGTCCTTAGCGTACAATCGCAAACCAATGTTGCCATTAGTATAGAGGTCGAGGTCCAGTACTTCTGATGATTCGCTTGATCCGTGTGGTCTGTGCATTTATTTGATTGTCAATTATCCCGTTCTTTTGTGACCAAACGATATTGTCGATGCCCCCAAAGAGCCCCAAAGAGCCAACTTGTAATAAAGTTGTGGTGCTTGGACAATGGAAATTATTTATTAGGTCTATCTTAGTTTTAATACATTTCAGCATCTCACATACAAGGGGTAATTTTCTAGGATCGATGTGCTGTTTCTCTTCTATTCTATTGCTTTTATACAAAGCTCTACGTTCTCTAATTTTAGATTAACATTAAAACAATTCCACAGAAAACGCAACAAGAGCTTAATAAGAAGTAAATGTCATTGTATTTATATTAAACGAACCTATTCATTCCTCTTTGACCATCTCATAGTTATTTAATTGAACATTAGATATCCGCCCTCGGGAGGAACCTCAACGATAAGCAATGCATGTATGCTGATTCCGTTTTGAGGATGGACATGGTTTACCTAAATTAGGATCCCTGTATGAGGGGTGAAGTTTGTGAACTTTTATAATCTGTGATTAAAGACAGCTTTTGTTCTCGATAATTTGTCTTAGCATATAATTATAAATTAACATCCATGATAACTAGAACATGCATAAGGGTTTGTCTTTTGTCTGCTGCCCTGTGTTTCTCTGACATCGCGCAGTGCTTTAAAGTTCTGGTATGTATAGTTCAGCACTATGCAAGAGTGAACGATATTCAGATATCAGTACTCATGCTTGTTGCACGTTATATCATTCACAACTTCAAGTGGCAGCTTTCAGTAAGAACATAAAATGAAACGCTCTTTTGCAATGGATGTTGATGAGAAAGAAATTTCAAATGTTTTATTTTTACGGATTTGCATTAATACTATCTTCACTGTCCATTTTTGCACTGCTTAAGATGGCAGTAAGCAGAAGTACTTTACTATCTTCTCAATGCTGAAAACTGAACTAAATAGATATGATTTTCTTAAATGATTTTGCTACGTACATTTTGCACAGACATAAAGACAACTATGTTTTACCATATACATTTTTTTTGCTGCTTCTCTATTTTCGACAGTCTCGATCGTTTGTTTGATGCTGATATCTGCTGTGGAATTTTACCCAATCACCATCTATTCTCCAGATGTGATTTACATACCATTTTATCTAACTGCTAATGTTGGATCATTTGGCGTAATACCGCGACGGTTTGTTATGAAACATAACGAAATAGTTTTGGATGGCGATGTCATTAATTGTGTAAAGATATATAACCGTAGAGATAATACCATTGATAATGACGCACTCTATACTTTTTTAAAACAGTAAATGTCTCCTAGATTTTGCTACGCTGATCACTTTCCGTCAATATTCACTCGAACTAAATATAACTGCAGGGAATTCTTAAACGTGAAACACGAATTAAATATTGATTTCCTCGTCATGATTATCCCACTGTTAATGTTAATATTGGTGTGTATACAAATCAACTGTGCTTGAAAAGCAATTGTTTGCTAAAAAGTTGTGCTTTGTAAATTTATAAATACTTATATATAAAAATAAAATAAAATAAAAATATAAATAAACAAAGTATATATATATATATATATATATATATATATATATATATATATATATATATATATATATATATATATATATATATATATATATATATATATATATGAAACAAAATCAATCTGCATGTATATATATATATGCAGATTGATTTTGTTACATATGAAATGGTGTGGCGTAAGTGATGTCTAGTTACAAAACAATTCTGTAAAGCTAGGGTTTCTATTTGCTTTCCTTTTGATAATTTAACAAAAACTTCACTTGTTGTTACTTTGGTTTAGACGATACCACACGGTCATCTGTGTGATTGGGGGTTATATTGACCAAACCACGATCATCTGTGTGATTAGATCATATTGACGACGACACGATCACCTGTGTTATTGGAGGTCATATTGACGACGACACGATCACCTGTGTTATTGGAGGTCATATTGACGACGACACGATCACCTGTGTTATTGGAGGTCATATTGACGACGACACGATCACCTGTGTTATTGGAGGTCATATTGACGACGACACGATCACCTGTGTTATTGGAGGTCATATTGACGACGACACGATCACCTGTGTTATTGGGGGTCATATTGACGACGACACGATCACCTGTGTTATTGGAGGTCATATTGACGACGACACGATCACCTGTGTTATTGGAGGTCATATTGACGACGACACGATCACCTGTGTAATTGGAGGTCATATTGACAACAAAACGATCATATGTGTGAATAGAGAACATGATGACGACAACAGGATCATCTTTGTGATTGGGGGTCATATTGACGACAACAGGATCACCTGTGTGATTGGAGGTCATATTGACAACAACACGATCATCTGTGTGATTGGGGGTCATATTGACGACAACAAGATCACCTGTGTGATTGGAGGTCATATTGACATCAACACGATCATCTGTGTGATTAAAGGTCATATTGACATCAACACGATCATCTGTGTGATTAGGGAACATAATGACGACAAAACGATCATATGTGTGACTGTGGGTCATATTGACGGCAACACGATCATCTGTGTGATTGTGGGTCATATTTACGACAACACGATTATCTGTGTGATTAGGGGTCATTTTGACGGCAGCACGATTATCTGTGTGATTGGGGGTCATATTGACGGCAGCACGATTATCTGTGTGATGGTGGTCACATTGACGGCAGCACGATTATCTGTGTGATTGGGGGTCATATTGACAACAGCATGATCATCTGTGTGATTAGGAGTCATATTGACAGCAACACGATCATCTTTGCATAGACATATGGCAATAGACTGTTATTGTGGTAATCATACCATGTGTAAATTCCAGTTTTTGTAAAGTTTTTCGCTCAGAATATTATACTAAAAGTGTGACCACTGTACTAGGTCATAGTTAAGATAATAGTTTTAACGCCAATTTCAAGTATAGTGATATAGAGATAACGCACTCATGTCTCTGAACACAATACTTTAATTTTAAAATAATTCATAACGTACATGTAAAATAAGAAACAGATGAAATGTAAATTATATCTGTATATTTAAAATGTTTTCTTCTTCAAAAGTCTGATCCGTTAAATTTTATGTGTGAAAGTTGTGTAGGGATTATTTCTTACAATATTTTAATAATACATATAATCGCGAATGGTTTGAAGGCTTTAAAAATATAAATACGAATATATTATTCAATACTAATAAAGCCTTGTTTAATGTTTCTTCAAATTACGCATTTATCTTAATTATCTTTTAAAGCCCCTGGGTGGGTAGGCTTTGTTTTCTGATTTTTTCATAAGGCTCAAACATTACTTTACTTAATAGTAATTTTTAAAGTTTGCATATTTAATATATTTGCCTAAGGTACATTAAGCAAAGTAAGTATTGCGTGCCCATCTCAGTGCCACGAATATTAAGCTTCGAATTCCAAGGAAATGCATTTGTTGTTAGAATGCATAAGAAATAAATATATGGTTATTTATTTAAAGAAAGTGAAAGCTCGTAGTGTAATGCGCATTTCTTATAACTCGGTTTAAAAATTGATTTGTCCATGCATACATGTATATGATCCTGGAAAGTAAACATGCATGTGAAAAGTAATAAAATAAATAGCAAAAAGAGATACAAGGCTAAGCACTCAAACTGTCATTGTTCAAAGTACGCTTTAGATCTTGTTTATCTTTTATTAAAAATAATTAAAATGCCGTACATGCACGCTTACGCGAATGCCAAAAAACAGACTTACACGAACCTAACCTGTACATGAGTTCAAAAATGGGTACAACATGAAGAAACAAGTCTTCAAATAGTATAAAATATTATAATATAACTGATTTGATTTTAAGATGTCTAAAAAAGATTGTGCTGAAAATGATAAAACATATACACACTGTGCTGGTGAAACTGAAAAATCAAGCTAATATAAACAAAAAACAATGACGAGAAAATCTTTCTTTTTTCAGTGACATTGAATAATTGCTAAATAATAGATGGTTCTACCCAGATATTATTATTAGAGGTATTCCTCTACCAATGCTAGTTGGACTTCAACAACACTACCATAGGTGTGTCGGTGGGATGTTACTTAAAACAAAACCGAAACACACGAAAGATGAAAATCGATGCATGTAAGGTATCAAACAAAATAAAAATCAATTACAAACTACTAGCACGAGTTTTGCCAGGAATTCCCTTCATGTCCCTTTGCCCTGAAACATAAACTACCAATTCGAGTCGATTCCATTAAACATGCCACGGAATTATTGAGCATTTACATAAATAAAACCTATGTAAATGAAATAATATATCTTATTATGAAATGTCTTTTGTTATGGGAAGAAAAGTAAGTGCTTTAAAATTTAAGAAACCAAAAAGTATAAAATAAATCAATGCAGAAATATTTTATAATTAATTAATGGTCAAAAAGCAAGCTTGACAGTATGGTTTTAAAATGTAAGGCATATGCACAACTATAAGAAATGTGTTTAATTTAAATTCAGCGAAAACTGTTTTCACCATTAAATAACAACGCACATAATAAATACCTAAAATCACATATACAAAGCAAATATTTGTACAATAAGCTCTAAGATTGATCTTCGTTTAATTGAAAATATATCCTTGTGTTTTTCACTTACATTTTATTATCCGTTGTGTGATCCAGGATTAAGGGCACAGCATCTTCCAAACAACAACAACCAAGGAACGATCGCACGTATGTGATTATCATATTAATTAATAACGTGTGTTTCCTGTATATTGTAACACCTTAACCAAATAAGCGAACATACAGCCGCGTGTTGTGCTTTAAGATAACGTCATGTAATTTATGAAACAGACTACAAAACAAACAGAAACGCGTCAAAGAAAGCTTCATTTATCATGGCTTCTGTGGTTTCTCGTTTTTTGTTGTTACAATGACCAGGATGTGCTGCTGCCATTTCATTTAAAATCATAAACGAAAGAGAATCAATGCAATTTTTAAATATTTGTTAAAGAAACTACTGTATTGAGCAAAATGTTAAATACGTAAAAAGGGGAATGGGGTAATTGCTATAATAGAGTCACATCTGGAGCAAATAATGATGGAATAAAAATGCATTGATATAAAGCATGGACAACATTTAAAAGACCTGCAAACCCAAACTATTTTCATTGCATCAGCAATAATCTCCATATAATCTTGCAAAAAATGAATGGCTCTTAAAGACCCATTAGTGAAATACCATTATATATTTTGTACTTTTCAAAATATCGACAATTGTTTGTAAAAAATGAATAACATATTTCAAGTGAAATGTTCATACTGATTTTGAGTAAAAGGTATATTGACCCGTTCAATTCAACTATATACGATATTTTTCCGAAAACTGACGAGCTCGTCTTTGTTAATATAACTTGTTTATGACTTGTAATTAGTACATCGTTGTTAGAAAAGTGCGGCTTAGAAACATACGGGTGCAAATACTAAACAAGTGTTGACAAAACACACACACACACATGCAGATAAATAAACACACGTGGCTGATAGTTGAAACTGACATGTTTAAGACATCAAAGTACGAAGTTTTACGGAAATTACTGATGACGTAAGGAGAAAAATATGCGATTTTGTATAGCCGAATATTAAACCTTAAATTCGTTCATACTGAGTGGAGTTTGTACCTTTCTTACATGCACTACGCAACTACATTGTTACATTCAACAAACATTATTTGAGGTGTGTTGTTTTTTTTTCATTAAAGAGGATTTTTAAAGAAACATTGATTTGACAAGTAGGTCACCAATCGTTCTGTGAGAAAAATCATAAGAACGTATTGGAGGTGAAGATAAATCACACCAGCCTTTT